>DF239663.1:145878-176759 GCA_000507305.1 Breviolum minutum Mf 1.05b.01
TGATGATGATGATGATGATGATGATGATGATGATGATGATGATGATGATGATGATGATGATGATGATGATGATGATGATGATGATGATGAGGAGAAAAATGGTGATGATAATCACTAGGATGAGGATGAGGATGATAAAGAGGAAGTGTCAAATCAACATAACTGCAGAAAAGTATAAATAAATGAACATTAATAAAACCAAATAAAAATGTATCGATATCTAGTAGAAGATATGTATAGTAGGTAATGAAGATATTTCAATCTAAATCAGAACGATTATTTTATCTATTATATCTATTACATAATTTAATCATTTGAAAATTCAGAATGTAAATTGGATATTGATTCAATAGATTTTTTGAGTTTCGCAGGTTGTGATTGCTAGTTGTCCTATTTTTTGCCTCAGTATTGTTGCAATTCCTTTAAATGAAGCTGTCAGGATTTCTATCTAAATCTATGGATTCCACTGAGGGCCGTACTCTTCGCCTGCACCAAGCATATTTATGAAACAGAATCCGGCGAAGCAAATGTCTCTTTCTGGTGCAGACCGAATGAATTGACGGTCATTTCAACTTTCCCAAGTGGTGGAGTTTTCCACAAAGAACACAGCATACATGCAAATTGTATTGACTATGGAAGACTGTGACGTCGCTTGATTTTTGTTCCCTTTCTACAACGGCTGTCCCAGAATTTCACTGGTGAAATGAAAGAAACTCCCGCAACATCGGTTTTTAACGCCTTGCTTTTGGCAGCTGGCCGTTCTTCCTTCAATGTCTTCACGAATGGGAAGAATTCCTTCATGGCAGACAAACGCAAACTCGCCAAACTCAGCCCATTTTGGTCTATTCAAGACTAAAATTGATTCAACAATTAGCAGTCCTGTCCAAGGAGGAACGGCACCAAAGCACGGGGCACCTTATGCGCAGAATCTCAAAGCTCAAGTTCTATCATTTCTATCATCTATCTTCAATGTTGTCCTAATTAGTCAGAGTTATAGCTAGGCTAAAACCTATATATCAATGATATGTTATTAACTATGCATCTCTAGGTTCTTTGTTGATACTACATCACACCTTTGTTTGTCTTAACATTCACCTTTGATTCACTAGTAAGTCGCGGCACCCGAACGCCATCCTCTTCTTGATAGTTCTCGACCACGCAGCACATAGCTCTCTCCTGTAACGATCGGGTTTTCCCGTGAAAGGCACCCCAGTTGGACGGGAAAACTCCCAGCTGAGATCCAGGCAGTTGCACAAAGAGTGCTGTTGAGCATGTGGCAAAACCTTGGGATTGTTTTACAGAAAAAAATGGAACGTGGTAGGAACATATCAAAACAAATGGAAAAAAAATTATCAAGCCCACAATAATTAATTCCCAATGAACAAAAATAACAAGTACAGTACCTTCATACATGCTTCTTTTGTCCCCCAACACCTTGCAAAAATCCTCACAGATTGCCTTTCCCAAACCCCTTGATCGCCCTTAAGGCCATCACGGATCCTCCGGTCGGAAGCCAAACTTCGTTTGCATCGCGCGTGCCTCACCAGAACATTCGTCGTTTGGTGGACACATCCGGCGGGCGGTTGTCGCGGACCGCGGGGACGGACTGCTGCGGCCTGATAGTCTGTACAGTTCGAGCACGACACCAACTCTCTATACCTCGGGAGGCCATTGATGTGTGATGTGTTGGGGTTACACCCGCCGAAAATGAATATTTTGAACCCCAAAAATTGGTGCCTTGTAAATGGTTCTCCTTTTACTTTCAAGGGTATTTTCAGGTTTCTATGTCAGTTTTCGGGGGTATAAATATTTTACTCACAGATCTTTTTTTCAAACAACTCCCTGAAAGTTTGTTCTTCATTTTTGTCCATCAACAATATGAAAAGAAACACCACTATATAACTGATGTGCAATCTTTTCAGAAAAGAGCTTCTTCATCTAGTGCTTAAGGTTTCAGGTTTGAGTTTGGAAACAACGGATTGTGTTCATCTGTTCGTTCCCCAGATGTGCGTCTCATTCAATGACACTAAGTTCGACACTTGCCTTTGCCTTCAGCATCACCGGGGAACCATCCTTCCAAGTCGTACCTGTCACGATGGGATAGTCTCTCCAAACAAATGGGGAAACCTTGTGATGGGCCACAGTGTGGTGATTTTACATGTGAAAGATTGTCATCTTGTTGGTTGGTCAGTAGGAGTTTCAAAACGTAGACTTTATAGTATAGTATACTGTAAACATCTGTAAACAATCTATCATCCCTGAAGGGCATAATCTAACTAAAAACAACCAACCACTGTATAAACGAACCTTTCATACTAACCACCCACATGACTTGGCAACTGGGGGAAAGTGTTCTCCCAGGATCTGGGGAACCCTCACTTCTTCGCGGCAGCATTGTTCAATTCACCAGAGACGATTGCCACCGTTCTATATGGAATGCCCAAGCTTTGGTAAAACTCCTCCCAACAAATCTATCATGATTGATCTGTCGCATCATGTTTTTTTGTTAAGCCTGCCAACTCAAATTATCCACATCTAAAAATCATCTTAAATCATCTTAATTCATATCTAAATTCCGCATCTCAAATCCAATATCTCCAAGCAAAAATCTGAAGCTCTCGCATCTTTGGATTCACCCCTGGCCCGAAAATCCCAAGCAGCTCCTGAGCCATGGCAATCATGGACTCATGCTCCTCCCATGACCTCTCATCTCATGGGTGACCCAACCCTGGAAGAGGAGAAATGTTTATTTCCCCATTCAGAAACAATCCGAATCCTGCTTCTTCGAGATGTTTTAAACAGAGCCTGGTCCAAAATTACTTACTCAAAAAAAGAGATATGTGAAAAAAAAACACTGATGCAACTGGGATGATTGGACGGCCAGGACATCAATGGAATGATTTCAAACACCAAATGTGAACTCATGGAGCTTGCAAAATCACCTATTTCACTATGTGTCAAGGGAACTATGCAAATCACACCAGCCAAAAATCAGGATTTGTGATGTTCTCAACCCAGCTTTTCCATCCAAAGAAAATCTGAGACAAGCGACTTCTCTGGATCACTAAGAACAAACTGCTCGATCTTCTCGAATTGATGCACTCGGAAGATGCCACGAATGTCTCGACCTGAAAATCGCGGGATTGTGCAGGACATCCCTCGTCTAAAATTTAAATTCCCATCAAGCAATGACATGAAATGACATAAATGACTATCCAAATCTATCTATATAAATATATCTAGATACTGTATATATCAATTGTATGTTTTTTACACACAAAATGTTTTCTAGAAGATTTTTCTTCATCTCTAAGCCTCCGACCACTGCTTCCTGCCTCTCGCCGAAAGCATGAAGACAAGCCCACATAGCGAAGTGGGAAGCGAGTCTGTGCCATGGCAAAAGGCTTTCAAAAAGAAACTCAAAAAACTTTAAAAAAAAAGAAATCTCAACAAATCTCAAGAAGTTCTGCTCTGTAGTAGTGACTTAGCGCGCAATTCAAGGGGAATTCATTGTTGTGAACTCGGAATTCGTGGCCTTGTCAATGTTCTGACCACGATGGAATGCTGAGATGGGCTGCTCCGATGTTGCGATGAGGTACTTGTCCAACTCGGGATGATCCTCATCAAACAGACATGTGAAGTGCTATAACAGCAGAAGGTGGTTGCAATGGTCGTTGTACGAGTGCAAATCTCTTTCTTTTCATCATGAAATCAATGAAAGCCTGAAAAATGGTGTGAGATGACTACAATTCAACTCTCTCGCTCGGTTGGGAGCACTCCCGTCCTTATCTTCGATAACTTTGTAAAGGACGTCATCATAGTCTTCCTTGACCAGCAAGATTCTTCGGGGACGCTCAGGGAGCATGCACAAACATCGAATTGATATATGGCATCTTGGGCTTTTCCCCCTTTCAGGAGGGATCCGAAGACTTTTTGGAAACCTTTACTTGCCCAAATATTTTTGAAAGCACGGGTCCAGTTGCATGATATATTTGCAACTGGAAAGTTGGGCAACGTAATACAGAAAAAACAACATATATAAATGTATATACGTAATCATATTCATATGACTTTATATGATCTACATATGTAGGAAGATCAGGATTTCTCTACAAATGATCTATATACTTCGTAAACATCCGCTTTCGTGGCTCTTGAAGAGTTGGAATGCTCTCCACACTTCGACCAACTTGGCTTCACACCAACTCAGCCGTCTTTGCCATCAGGTCCTATGGCGCAACGGCGGTGTGGTGGCGGAGCGAAAGCGGCCAGTGGCCATCGGGAAAAACGTCACTGTCCTTCTTCATGAAGAATGGTGGTTGCCTGGATAACAGGCATCAACTTGACTAGATGTGTGACAGATGGTTAGATTCATGTTATGTCGCGTCTTAGTTTCAAGCAATGGAGTGTAGCCACGCTGAGAGAGGAAAGCAAGACCTTCAGTTCGCTGTATAAAAACTGAGGTTGGCAACAAGTTGAAGGGGTCAGAAGACGACCACCACCACCACCACCACCACCACAACAACAACAACAACAACAACAAATACAAATACAAATACAAATACACATATACATCCTGGTTAGATATTTGAATACACAAACATGTAGACAATACAAGATCAGACCCAAGGTGCAGACCATAGTTGATCAGTGCTTGATTCAAGAGAACTCCTGGACCCGTCAAGAAGTAGCCACGATGACCAGCCACCTTTCAGCGTTTTTCCGAGTCGAGTCGAGTGAAAAAATGGTCACAGTGTGGATGTTGTGGGTATGACTGGGATGTCTTCTAGGCTTATATGCAAAGACCATCATATGGCTTGAGATTGACCCAAACATTGATGTATTGATGTTGGAATGCTAATTTCCGGCCATCTGTAGTCCAAAATTACCTGGCACCTGAATTTTTGTAGCTCCGAATCGATATATCTACTTACAGCCTTACAGCTTACAAGTAGGACGATGAACCTTGAGTTTTAAGTTTCCTCGGGTCAAAAGTCTGCCCTTCTATCTCCTTTTGATAACTCGTCTAAATGGAGATAGCCTCAGTCATACTTTCACCATACTGCACCGCACTGCACTAGACTAGACTAGACTATACCACTGACCCACTTACACAGACACTTATATAGAATATATTATATATTTACAGAGAGAGAGAGAGAGGGAAACAACATAAACTAATATATATATATATAATACGTGTATGTCTGTACATATCATCCCTTCCACCAAAACAAAAAACACAGTGGCACGCCCTTCTTCCTCAACCAACCCCGCCTCGTTGCCAGCTTCAAATTCGACAGCTCCGATCATCTCCAGCAACTCGAAATGCGGTCTGAAACCATTCGCCTCGTCGTTTTTCGTCGTTGGCCGAGGGTTAGGGCGTTTTTTTTTTCAGGTGGCGTTTTTTGGGACTTAAGGGTCAGTTAACAAGTACCAGGTTGATGAAAACAAAGATTTTAAGTAAATATGATGAGTTAATAAGTTGAAATGATGGAATTGAGTAAAGTACATGAGTTGGGAATAGCCATCTATGATGAAATAGCGAAGTTGTAGGAATAGTTGTAACCCAGGTGGGTTGTAGAACCCGGGAACCACCAGCGCGACATGAATCATGAAACCCAGGGCCTTTACAATCCTAAACAAATGGCTGGTGGGGCTTCATGAATTATGAATGATAAGACATTCTGGTTGGTTGAAGACAGGACTTTGAACCCAAAGGCGATTTGGAAGGTGGTAGATGTTCCAACTTCTATCAACAAAACCTTTGCAATTTGGTTACGGCTCTGATGAAGGCTGACAGTTATCTATTGAAATCGTTTATCCTTTAACACTTCGATGCCAGTCTGGATATTGTGTCTATATATATATACATGCAAATACACATATACAATATACATGTTTGTGTACCATTCTGAATCAATGTCACTCAGTCCCGCAATCTAATGTAAACCTCTATGTTCGGTCATGACTTCAAGCCAAGCCAATTGAAAAATATTGCGGAAATACAGGAATCTTCTCCAACTCGGGGTAAATATCAAATGTGAAAAAAAAGTAAGCAGCGCCTGATATGTCTTCCCTTCAAAGCTGCGAGGCACTCCCCATGTTGCAACCACCTGAGGGGTGAGTTGAAGGTGCCAATGGCCCGAATACAACAAAAAACTGGGTAGCAAAATTGGTTCAAACGGATAGTGGTTGCAGGGATGCTAAGCTTTTGGTGCTGTGAACCGTGTTCAGGTATCTTATATCATCATTCCTTTGGAACAAAATCATAAAAGATAAAAATACATACACATTTGACACATGTGGACAAATAATTCGAAGCTCCTTTTTGGGTGGACCTTGTTGTCCTTGTCCTCATCTTGTGACACAGGAACACTGTCATGAACCTGAGCTTGGCAGTTTACAGGGTAATATGCTTTACACCTTTCACCGCTTTTCGCGAGTTGACTAAGGCAATGGCGATGTTGCCGATGGAACCAAGGAGTTTATCCTTAGGGAAGCAAAAATCACTTCAAATTCAACGCAAATCCATTATGCTGGAAAGTTCATGGCAGATTCCGGTCAACAAGATTGGCTAAGATTGCGAGACACCAGACACCTGGATTGTACTCTGTTTCATGACTGAACTCACTCCCTTTTGTGATCAAGGTAGTTTTGATTGCATGATATGATGAATGATGTACTCCCCCTTTTTTGGGGGGAGGTTGTTTTCAGTCAGTTGACGTGTCAGAATTTGCGATGAAACAAGTGTTCATCTTCAGCCCAAAATATTAAATGAATTCTGGGAACTCCATCCCTGAAAAAACATGAGATTCACAAGGAAGCATCAGCACACTATCACTATTATTTCATTGAATGACCTCAGATGTCCTCAGGTGAGAAATCTGTATGATCCATTCATCGATCCATAATCCTCAATCATCTCAGCGTCAAAGTTTGAACATCCGCAAATCAGAATAGTTACACCAACCTAAAAATCTGTCTGAAATTGGCCCAGGCATTCCCATCAATGCAAATCAATGCCCATACTACCAAAGTTGAGGAAAATTCACGACTGCTGTCACGGCATCATTCACCTCCTTCCAGGCAGGTTTTTTCCACTGGGCGTCCAAACTCGTTGACCCATGGTCTCCTCGCAGGTCTGCTCCATCTTTGCAGCTTCGCCCTTGGAGAATGGGATGATGAGAATGATATTCTGATATTCATATTCCTAGTCATGCAGCTTCAGAATTAGCTTGGGCATCATTGGCATGCATCACCGTCACCATCACCATCATCATCACCATCCTCCATCTTTCCGGCCTCCAGCGCTGTCTTTTGCTGCAACAGATCTTCACCTCGGTGAAAACCCCGTATTCTGGTCAGTCTTTGGTTTCATGGGAGTTCACATCACCTCACAATAAGCTTTCGTCGTTTAAGGCTACTAGCGATGTGTAGTTTTCTTTAGTTGCCCAAAAAGATATGAAATTCAAAGTTCAATGAAGTTGTGTCTCTGTTCATTGCACATTTCTGGACACCCTTCATGCATCCACAATTGTTGTCATACCGGCCATCAACAGACCCCAAGTACAGATTCTCACCTACAGTGGTTTAAAGAAAACACCAACAAAAACACTGTGTTTTTTGAAATAAAAGCTTTAAAAAAAAACGGGATTCCCAACATTTGTCTTGACCTTTGGAGGCTTTCTTCTTCTCGGTGATTTGACTTTGCACCTTATTCACCTCCTTTCGTTTTTCATCCAACTGGAACTTCTGCTTCACCTCAGCACCACGAGAAAACACAAACCCTTGGCCGAATACTGCTTGACCTATCCTGGGATTTTGGTTGGAAACGAAATGGGACCATGTTGTTTTGGTGTGGTTTGTTTCCGTTGGTTTCTGTTTTTGCTTGTTGCGGATACCGGATCAGGGCCTTTAAATGGAACATGCCAAAAGTCTAAACATGCCAAAAGTTTTCTCGGATGAAAAACAACATTGGGAAAAGGGGTGAATTCGGTGTTTTGGGGTTCTCAAGAGGCAACGAATATCTTTATGAAAAGCAATGCTGCATCTACTGGCGAGGGCGCCCCACCCATAGTGAATCCAGCTCCAGCACTTTGTCAATGAGCTCCGGTTTTCCTTATACAGCACATTGCTTTGTCTAAGTCGTGAGAAAAGTCACCCAAACTACCAAAACTGCCAATGAAAAAGATCAGCCAACTGAGATAGCAACTGAATCGGCGCTTCTCAGATTCTTTCACCAACTAACAGCACAACAAATGATTGACATAGACACAGCTTTCCATTGCCAACAAAAAAACTGCTTCATTAGGATGTCGAGTCAAATGCATCAAATCATCACTCGGAACCGAGTCATTGTTTTACGATCATCGCACCTCGGGATCACCCTTGTCTTTTCGAAGAAGATCGATTCCGATGGTCATTCCCCTGCCCATGTTTTTTCAAAAAAAAGATGGGGTTGTTCCTCCTGGTGCTTTGGCGTGGTTTGGAAACGGGAAATGTTCCTTTCAAGAAATCACACTTGAAAATGCCAAATTGAATTCCAAAGCACCAAACTTCCCATGCTAAACCATTGGTGAATGAATGTTTTTCCCACCTGGCCCGTAAAGCAAGCCTGGGGAAGATCGCAAGAAAATGATGGTTTGCACCACTTGGATGTCCCAGCAAGTTAGTAAAAGGTTAGTACGTGGGTTGTAACCCGAATATATACCATTTATGAATAGGTATAAGTAGGTTATAACCGATTGATCCTAACACTTTACCAACTTCCTGGGACATCCCAGCACTTAATTCCGGAAATGAAAAGGTGCGTGGAAGCAAATTCTTGCTACAGATGTTTGCCTTCAAAGGCAAGGGGGGGTTTTTGAGATTTCAGATCGTAACCAGTAGATCACCTGTGTTCAACCCCAAAAAGATGAAATCTTCCGTCAGGTTCTTGCAAGTCATTGGAGATTTGCTACGCCAACAGGGGGTATAATGGGGGTCATATTGCCAGAGGCAAACGCATACTCTCTGACGGATTCAAAGTTATGTCAACACACACCAGATCCAAATGGTTCAAGTTGTTCAGGTCTTTCCTTGAATTTTGATCTCTTATGAGAGGAATCCCCCCGTAATAAAATGTGACCACTAGAAATCTCACACAGGAAGCATCCACAACCATCACACCACGTCCACCTGACCCTGAACTGCCGGAAGTTCAGAATCTCGAACCTCAAAGCAGCAAAACGTTGGGTGATGGCTTTCTGTGGGGACAAATTCCCAACAGTTTCGTAGAAATCCAGGGACGAAATGAGATATTCCATCGCTTGTTGGTCACGACCATTTAATGGCCACCAGGCTTTCTGTGCAAAAGGAGTCTCATGTGTCTAAAATCGATGTTTTATCTTTACATACAAGTGTATATGGTATGTCGACCGAAATGAGGAACCCCCAAAATGATCCAAAATGCCCCTTTGAATAGGTGGATTCTTAATTTTATCTTAACAATCTTAATAGGAATCGAATGGATGTCCGTAGGCGCCACCTGTTCTTGAGACACAACGACTAGTACAAATATGAATACCCTTCCTGAAATTAACAGCAAAAGCCCTTGAAAATAGGCCTTTTGTCCCAAAAGGAAATCTCATCTTCCAACCAATTTGAATTTTCAACTGTAAACTTGTTGTTCGTTTTAGGGAGTGCAGACTGATGTATGGAAGAAAACATCAGCTTCAAAGTTCATGTTTTCTGCCCCACTGGAACCTAATTCTTGTTGGGAACCTAAAGCATTAGCCGCCTGGAAGTTTCAGCTGTGTGTGTGTGTGTGCGTGTGTATCCACATGGCCGTGGATCTCTGTCAACAATCCATACTCAACCTCAAGCGGACCATTTGTTCAGACGTTGCCGCAACATACACCTACAGTACCTGACAAAATTGGTCGACAAGTTCCCAAATATCGCTCACATCTCTGGTTATTTGTCCTCCCCTTTTCCAAGCTTCAGACAACAGCTAGGTGTTCAACGATCGTCAAAATTGCGGGGCGTTCCTCCACTTGAGCCCAAAAGGATTGCCCAGGACAAAAAACACAAGGCATCAATTTGCATCCTGTCAAAGCCAAATCCCATAGGATCTATGTATATATGGTATATATTTACCTACATTTAGTTGATGTTTTATAGTAAATGATGGTAAATGTAGGTAAATATACCATACCTGGATCCTATGGGATTTGGCATCAAAGTTGCGTCCAGATCGCCTCCGGCGCCGTCTCGGTCTTTTTATTCTTTCGGGTTTGAAGCGCCGGCGATGGGTCTCCGACAGGACACTAAGTCACTAACATAGTTAAACAGTTGGGGGTTTCACAGGCTGGAAGCATGGTTTGGATGTACCACGGCTTGTTGTTGTTGTCTTTTTGTTGTTGAAAAAGGAGGCTCAACCATTGAAAGCTTGAGGCATGGCATAAGCCTTTCCTGCTCCCAGCAATTATTCCATGACGAATTGGGTCATCAAAATGGAGGCTCCTACTTTGGGAAGTCTGGCATGACCTACGTCCCGCTTGCCCTTTCTCAAAACACAGCGAGTCGCAGGTCGATCTTGCAGATCCCTTTTTTGGGGTGTGTTCTTGGTTAAGATTTGAAGACCCCCCGTTGACCCAATCTAAATCCCCATAGATTCAAGATCTTGCTTTCTTGCTTCGATGCTTAGATGTCCTGGAAGAAAGGGTAAGCAGCTTCAGCTGGACGGGGAGGGGCGCACCAACCCCGCCAAACCCGGCCGTCTATTGAATGGACACACGTGCCACCGGCCCGCAGGCTGGGAATGGTCACGGCCAAGGGGCCATTAATTCCAACCTTGGTTGGCACACGATTTGGGAAAAGGTAACCCACCATATTGCAGCATATCATTATCATTTGACTATTTCAGGAAAACGTTTTGACTCACTCTTTGTATCTCTTTGTCATATTGATACATTTTGTCATATTGATACTTCCTGGTTCTCACTGAGTCCCAAAGGATGGTGTGACGGTGCTTGTAATACGATGGTGATGACGACAACAAAAACAAAACAACGGCAAGAGCAAAATCCACAGCAGCAGCAGCAGCAGCAGCAGCAACAGCAGCAACATGAACGGCAACAGCAACAGCAGCAACACTAGAGCAACACCAACAGCAACAACAGCAACAACAAGAACTCCAACAACCAACAAGCAACAACCAAAAGAAAATACTCCTAATCCTATCATTAATACCACTTCCCACCACAAAGACTGCAAAAACCTTGAGATTCCAACTTCCACCAGGAGCATATGCATAAGTACCGCCTGTGCCAGGACCTCAATGTGTCATCGTGGACGATCCATTTTCGATCCAACAGTCCCAGTTCCGTAAACTCTGGTCGCAGCTCGCCTTGAGCATATTTGCCGCCCCATTCTCCATTGAGGTTGCCTCAAAACGTCAACACAAGTTGCAGATTGGGGGGAACTTTGCCAAAAGGAAACAGGGACCATTTCAAAAGAAAATTTTCATCTGAACCCATCATCAATTTTCAGGAGATATCTTATTTTTCGGGGGGTTACTATTTTGGGAGATTCGTAAAAACATGAGGATGCCGAAACAACTGTCTCTTCCCCAATCTCCAATGTTAAGTGCTGGGCCACCACCGTAGCCACCTCCACCTCCACCTCCACCACCTTAGTGATTCATTTCTCCCAAAAAAAAGATGCAAAACATCTTCGGAGGAATCTGGACCACCTGAACTTCCACCTGACAAAGTCCTCACAAAGCTGAGTGAGATGTGTCAATTTTTAGATTGATATATTGATGTATTCTAAACAAAACAAAATGGTCTGCTTTTCCGCAGCAAACATGGAAGGCTCCATCCTCTCGTTTCGTCCATTTCTTCGTCCAAGTCACCACCCCATGCAGCAGCTACGCTCCCTCGAACAATGTCTTTCAGGTCGGGAGGGACTTCCTGCCGGGATGGACCAAAAATGTCCAGGGAAAACACCAATTGATGTGGAGGAATACTTCATTCAATGTGATGATATTTTGACCACGCATTCCAACCATCTATTGTATCCTCACCAATGCCCATGTTTGTGCTGTTTTTTCCAAGCAACAGCTAGCAAAACACCTTACTGTCAACGGCTACACCCATGCCTTTTTTGAGATTCAAGAATCTGGTCCTGGCCAGATTTGATGAACATTTTCTCAATGTTCCTGGCAATCCTTAGCCAAAACACATTCAGCGATGTCCAGGGTGATTTTCAATCAACCGAATGGCACAATCTGGAGCAACACAAAAGATGAGCAAAAAAATGCGTTGAAAAACAGCCTTCCACCGATTAAGAAAACATGAAAAAAACAGATCTTTAAATGATCTGATCCCCCAGTGGCATTTTCTGAGCAAGGGACTGTTGCTCCGTGTCATACAAACAGGTGTATGCATCACCTGGAATGGGTCACAAAATCTTGGTCACTTTGTCATCTTTCACTCAAGGAAATCACTCAGGTTGAGGGGTCCGTTCAATGGGTCCTGTTGGAAATTTCTTGGATCATTTCAAGCTGTATTTTGATGAGTTTATGATTTTCCAACCCAACTTGAGATTCAACACAGAAACCACACTGAGACTTCATCCAAGAGGCCCTTCTCACCGGCTCGGCCGGTACGGCCGATACGGTGCACATAGTCCTGCGGGGAACGGGGAACCATTACATCTTTGGGTCTTATCACCTCTTGTTGGGAGGTTTGGGTCTTGGAGATTTCCTGCGCGGGACATGATTCTAGTTGCACCTTCAACATGTCTGTCAAGGTTCATCACTGGCTCCTCCATGTTGGCGGGAGCATCATAGTTGATGACGTACTGCACCTTGTCTCGACGTGACCCCTATGATTCTCCATGACCCAGCGACTGTCCGTTAAACATCTGAGCTTCCAGCATTTTTGATGTCCAAGCCACGTTGAGCAACATCTGTCGCAACCAAAACCTGGAGATCATCGAAGTTGAAACAATTCAATTGTGCAGACAGAAATGAAAATTTAATTCATCACACATGCTTTTTGTTTGATTCTCTCTCTGGGTGGGGGGATTTTAATAGATTTACTGGGTAGATTGTTCCTTTCTTTTGGACTCTATGGATTACATCATTCGCCGATCACCGCGCCTTGGCTTTGCCGTGCTTGAAAGCATAGAGGGCATTGTCTCGCGCGTGCTGGTCCATATCTCCTTGGAGAAGAAAAAGCGACTCTCGCACATTCGTCTCAAATCAAGGTGTGAGACTGGACTAATGACTAGCTAGGTTACGGGTCATAAGGCCAAAAGGAGAAAAAGCGACTTGGCAAAAACTTTCAGAATCATTTTCGTGGAGGGTTGTGAAAAAAACAAGGCAAAGTCTATAGTTCATAGTCGATATTCATTGGTTTACATCTGTACACATCTGTATACACTCTAAGTTCATTTGCAATGTGAATCTGATTGAAATGAAAGCATACAGACAATAAGAATAAGATCAGAATCCAAGCGGATATTAGCTTAGAAAGGAACAGCTAATCAATCATCACCAACCCCGATCCACAAATATATACCACATTACATATGATTTACATGGTATATGTACACATACATGTTACATACAGTATATGTACACTCATCCAATCTTGAGGTATTCTTTTGACTGCGCCAAAATGTCAGTCGTTGTTTTGGCAAAGTTTTCCACATCCAGCGTTGCGTTTGACACAGGGCCCCTCACCATGCAATTGAACGATCGGAGCTCCGGCACGAGAGAGCCTGAGGGCATCGAGAGGCGCTTCACAATGGCAGTGATCGGTTTAGGATCTCGTGAAGTTGGTGGATGAAATCCTTATGAAAACCCAGGGCTTAAATCTGCCTTCATCAGATGTTGCAACAAACTTACCCAAGTATGAGCCACCTAAAATCCCTTCAAAATCAACATAAGCACCTCTGTACGATAAAACGGCTCAAGTGTGACAAACATCTCTGTCAAATCTGGCGAAGTCAGAGAAGACTTCATTTCACAAACAAAACAGATGAATGTTCAAAAAAGGAGATGAAGGAAAGTCCATCTTAGTTTTAAATAATTACACCCATCCGATGTGCAAAAAGTCCAAATCTACCTAAGTCCAATTGGGATGAGTTTTCTCTTTTTGCCTATCCCCAAAGATCAGTTGGTCAGCACATCGGCTTAGGCCCCCCGGCGTCTGAAAGAGTCCAGTAGCAGACTGCCGCACGGCAGCAGTGACATTTGCCGTAACAAGAGTGAAAAAAGTTATGATATCATGCTCTTTCAGGTAGACTGGTAAGCTTTGAGATCTTTAAAAGATCTAAAATTTTGAATTTGTCTAGTTCCATGATCATTTTCATGTGTGATCATGTTCATTCTGTCATCACTGCGTTGTTTGAATTGGTCAAAAACTTTCAAACAACAATAACCAAAAAAAACAAAAAACGCTTCTCCACCTTCAACCACCACTACCTGTGTTTTCGCCGCAAAATCCAACTCCAGCCTTTTTGGTCTTCACAAAGATCAAGGCGGCGCCACCGGTCCTGGTGGCTTCCAGTCACTGGTCATGTTACTTTTCACAAGGGGACCAGTGGCAAAAAAACAAGAGGTTGTCTAGTTGGTGGTTTCAACCCCCTTGAAAAATATAAGTCAAATTGGAAATCTTTCCCAACTAGGGGTGAAAATAAAAAATGTTTGAAACCACCACCAAGTTGTTTGCAAAAAATATTCTGTCAACCACCCTGTCCTCTGCAACTGTGGGAAAATCGTTTGCTCCAAGAAATTCATCTTGTCTTTCTCGTTGCGCACTTTCATCTCAGGCACAAAGGGCTGAACAACGGAGTGGTGAGATCGAAAAAAACAGAAATCTCGAGGTGATCTCCAACCACCTTCGTAAAGTACTTGGGCTCATAAACTCAAAAAAAAAAAACTGACTGATCATCCAAGTGGTAGGGAAGGGTAATGTTCAGAACATCTCCGGAATACAATTTGATTTCACACATTTCATGTAAAAGCATTCTCTCTTTCGGATTCATAATGCCTTAATTGCAAAAAAAAAAAAAACGAGTTTTTTCCTGGTTGCATTCGGCTGGGAAGCTGACAATGTGCTGGGTGATGTCTGCGTTGGCACTGGCATTGTCCTCACTGCCAACCTGAAGCATATCTTCACTGCCCGTCCGTCTGGTAGATTTGCTTCAATGCCCCACGTGTTTTGTACGAAGTGTCAAAAATCTCAATGCCATTTTTGTCGAAATGTCAATACTATATTGAATTCGAGTTTCGCCGATGATGAAGGTGATGATGAATGATGATGAATGATAATGATGATGATCCTTTTTGATCCATACTGGAACATGTCGAAATAATCAACATGAAAAAAACCCTGGGAAATCAAAAAAATGCTTGCCATCTTCAAGGGAAAATTGAGAAGGCGGCGATCTTTTGTTTGGGTGTATGAAGGTACGACATATGCTATAATATTCATATACATTACATCTTAGATATACTACATATATGATATCATTATGTATATACTATATATCATATATATATATATATTGATATATATTATATATTTTTGCAATGTCATGCATTTTCCAGAAATGCTCAAGATTCCCCAAAACCCCGTGTGGATGCGTCTCAAAATTTGCTCCCCGAAAAAATCCTTTGGCAAAAACCTGTCCCAAATTTTGGCCAGACACATCCACTGGATCCCTTCGAACTGGACAACACACCGAGCTCAAAAACACCAAGGTCATAAAGCCGGGATTCCTTTCATCGGCTAAGGTTCCAAACCTGGATATGCTGTGGATCCTGGCATCCGTTGTGATGCTCTTCGGTCGGAGCAAAAATTCGTAAAGTTCGATGGGTTTTTTTACGTAAGATGTCGTGACTTAAACGGTCAAATGATAGTATGGAGGATAATTATATATTGCAATAGTCAAGGTTGAGAATCCAGGCATGCAGGAGAATATCTTGACTTTAGACATACAACAAGAATTGCTTGACACAAACAATACCGATTTTGAGATGAGATTGTGAAAGGTTGCGTGGTTTCAAATACTTTCTTTATTCAAATGGGTGGCCCGACCACCAAACCGCTTGGCAAGAAAACCAAGTTGACAAAAAGAAATGCCAACTCAGTTGAGATGGAACGATGACCCCACCAAAGTTGTGGGTTGAGGATTAGCATTGAATTGTTTGACAGATTTTCAGTGGAACAAATTGCAAGTTCAGATTTCATGAACTTTTGGTCTAGGTGCGTGCACAGATTTTGGATTTCCAAAACTAAAAACTTGCCGCCAAAAACCCATTTTACCCCGCCAAAAAATGTCGTCTTCAACAACTGTGGGCTCCTTGGTCAGTTGCCGTGCAATCGCTTTCACCTCTGGTGGCCACGTGGCCGTGTAGAGCGCCGTCTGACGTTCCTGGTCAACGGTGGTTGGTGGTTGGTGGTTGGAATGCTTGGGTCCAAACCTTCTGGTTTTTCGGGGGCAAAGGGGTTTTAGTTACAGGATACTGTATAGTTTATAACGGTGGGGCACGAGAAATTCTTGAGTTTCAAAGTATATCAGTCTAGTTAAAACGAAACAATGGGGTAAACTGGTGCCCTTCGGCATCGATACTATGATCGGCCAGGCCATGACACTTTAGGGATCCGAACCTTTGGCAAGTATTCAATCAGCTCCTTGATTTGTGGTTCGAAGCCCATGTCCAACCTTATCGCATTGGACTCATTTTGTTTCATAGCTTTTGAAAACGGAATGACTTGCAATGAAAGCTAATGACTTATCAAAATCAAATATAAAATGCTCTGCTTTCCACAAAAAACTCACAAGAACTTCATTGAGAAGTGTTTGTTTCACACCTAGAACAAACTCTGCACCTTCATCAAAGTTAAAACAAAAAAATCCAACAAATCATCACTCTGACCTTCCAAAGCCGCAAGTGTCAAAACCCTCAAAGGTTCCGACATTCGATCGGCCTGGAGGCAGGCTGAAAAGGTTTTTGAAAAATGGGGGGGCGCCACTTCGGAACCTCAAAAAACTTTATTCTATACAGCAATTGGTAGGTCCATTTTGACTCCCTAAATGTTCTTCCATGACTTAGAGAGATGAACTTCACGATTTTAATTCATCATTTTTCATTGTTCGCTCTACTCCAAAGAACGTGTCTTGCCCTTGAAAGTTGCCCCCCCAAAAAAAAACGTGGGTATTTGTTTTTCCTGGGGAAACTGTTGGACATCTGGCGCCACTCACACCTCATCCAGAACAAGATAGTCGCAATTCGCCAAATCAATGGAGCGCTCCTGAAGTTAAGAAAAACTGATGTTTGTGCAGTCTGTTGATACAAAATGATGAGAACTTTTCCGAGCTGGTTTCTTTTGCAAACGGTCTCGGGTAAGGCTCTTCGTACAGGTTTTTGGGGGCGAAATCGCAGAAATGTGGATCTTTTTGTTCAAAATCTGATTTCAAATTTCCTGAGATATCCTGAAGAATTCACATGAATGCACAGTCATCTCAAGGCTTTGACCAGGATTGTCTACTCAACTCAAGACTACCTCAACCAAGATTTGGCTTACAAGAGTCAGATTTAATAGCCAGTATCATGCAGTACATGGTTTAGAGGTTGCAAGTTCCAAGTCTTTCATACATATCATATCTGTATTAATATCATATTAACATATCAAATTTACATGAATTTCATCATCATCATCATCATCATCATCATCATCATCATCATCGTCATCGTCATCGTCATCATCCTCTCGCCATCTCATCCCACATAGGTGTCCCGCAGGAAATCGTTGAGGCGTCCGGGGGTGGCTGCCACACACTGTGGAGCATTTCGAAGCCTGGTATAGGGGGCAACGACGCAACCCAGGTGTTGACCCATCATAGCTTTGTTGGACATAAATCAATACGAAAGATGCCGGACCAAAACCGGAATTTTCGTGACACGAAAGCAGGAGAACTTTTCAGGGCAACTTTGGTTTTATGATTCAACTTCCTGAAAAGAAATGCACAAACATTTTGACCAATGAAGTCAGGATCACTGTCTCACTTGTTGTGCTTTTGGTGCACCACCATAGACACAGGCCGTTGCGATCTGCGCAGGCTTTCCAAACCTGGCGCGGGGGCTGCCGAAAAGGGGGTTGTTAACCAATCATTTCTCATCGGGTGGTTTTAGGATGACCATCTTAATATATAACTAATTAACATTATGTACTATGCGCAGCTGAAGATATGTTGTACTGTATGTCTGTGTATATACATGTATATGTGTGTGTATGAATATATATGCGAAGTGTTGTATGAATGTACTGGCATTGCCTTGGTCTAAGTGTGTCGCCGATGTATCTATGCATATGCAGCGAGGGGGAAGGCAATGTGTATGAGTTCAAGTGTGCGTGCATATAATCATACAAATGAAGTATCTGCAAGCGCAAATACCTTTTAGAACTTTCACACACACACACACACACACACACACATTGACTCACATAAAATTGCAATGGAATTGTCTAGGCGAAGGCTTTGCCTAATACAATCTATTCATACTGATGGAGGGTCTTTGCACATCCATGGTCAAAGCGGGATTTCTGCACTTTTTCAACTGCGCTAGGAAAGCTATCTTCCCATGAATTTTGGATTCCCACATAACTCATCCAATAATTATGGAAATGGAAATCCAAAACGCCCAAGATTTGTTTCCTAATGAGCGGCATAGCCTCATAACTGTCATAGCTGAATGATTCAAGCTATAAAAAAAAACTCTCTCCAAATCTACCATGCCGGGCTCTCCGATCACTTTCCTCGTAAATCTGCTGGCAAAGCTCTCCTTCCAAAATGCTCAGAAAATGCCCGAAAAATGTCAACTTGGAATTGGTTCAAAATATCTTTTGCGGGAATGTGAACCAATTTTGGAAAGTTTTACACCAAAACGTTTTCGGTGAATTTATAAAATGTTCCCCCTTTTTGACACGGAATTTTGGTGTAGTCGTCGACTTTAGGAACACCTTGCCAAAAAAACTGGTCAAATGTTCGAATTTCCCTCATTAAAAGGCCTGTGCATGTTAAAGCTTGAGTAACTGAGTAGGGATGCAAAAAAAAACATGTTTCTCGTCACATTGATTGACTACAGAAAATTCAAACACTGAAAAGGCTTTGTTTATGTAAGGTTCCAGGATTGCAATTTCACGTGTGATTTCATATTCCCATCGTAGGAGAGGGTAATTACTATAATATACCAGTAACGATGTCGGGAATTTTGAGTACCAATTTGTGCTGCTTAATTCCTTACATAAATCCGCCAACTACGGTTTTTTTTCGTGAGTCCATTGGAGAGCCGATGTTTGTTTGAAAAAGGGCAACTTTGGATATTCTTCCAAGTCACGTTTTACACGTTCTTCTCTTTGTGTGGGAAGATCCCAATCTATCCTGTGATAAGTGGAAATCCTGAGCGAATTTCTAGCAAAACAAAACATTGATCTAGTTATCGTGGATTTTCCAGTCGCTCCCCATGTTTGTTCACCAAAGGTATAACTTCTGGCACTGAAATCATGGGGCGTTCATACTGAAAGAGAGCACTTCCCTACCGGTTACCATCACAATTTTGCTACACACCTGAACCTTGCGTCTTGAGGTGTTTTGCGTGAGAAGCTAACATAAATCTGCGTGCTTCAAAACACAGCACAGGGGCGGTAAATAGAAAATGAACAAAAAAGGAACACCTCGTTGTTTTTCAACTGCTGGAAAACTCTCCACCAAAATGATTGCCAGGTCACTGGTTGGAGCCATTACCAACATTGCAGGGCCATTGTCGCATCCTTAGAGAACTCGGTGTTTTGCACGCCATGACTGGGGAACTTTTGATGGAAATGATGACTGAGTTTCACCAATAAAACCAGGAAAATAGCTTATTTTGGGGGGTCTACTTATGACTTAATTGAAACTTTGTTCCCATTTTATTCAAACATTGCCACCGGCAAAAACAAACGTCCACAATCTTCAAATGAGTTAATGTCATGACTTGTGATGCATGGATGGAGACGACTTGAGACCGATGGATTTCATCCATAGAAGAAAACACAACCGTTGAAACGCGACAAGTTTCGCATACCTTCTTGTTCATGGCGTTTCACTTTGATGTAACCTGAAGCGCAATTCTTCACCGGTGAATCCACCGTAAAATCACCCTACGGTCAAGTGAATACTTAGGGATGGCAGAGATACAGTATGCCCTATAACTATAACAGTTAAAGACTGAAAAGGTCATTCAGTCATACTGAGGGGGGAAGCACCTGAAATCAGCTGAAGCTATACTCAGACCTGAAAAATCGTGTTCTTTCAGACAAGCAATTTTTCACGATATTTGAAGCTGCTCTAACATCAACTTAGATATCCCGGAATTCAGAAAATGTCCCCCGGCCTGGCAGGAGGTATCCCAAGGTCTTTCCACTGCCCGTCTTTGCCACGCCAATCACATCCTTTGCCAAAAGACGATGGAAAGTCACGAGTATCTTGGCATCACACATCACACATCTCACTGCTACATCTCCAGTCATTGCAACTTGATATCTGTGAAATGCTTGACCCTTCTGCATTTTCACCACAACCAGCTCCCCTCCTTATTGTTCATGAGCACAGGCCATGTGTAGGCTTGGATTGGTGTCGGTGCCCTTGCAGCACAGCTCTGTTAGGTTTCATGTCATGGGTCTGTTTACAAGCTATCTCCCTTTTGCCGAAGGTTCAAAGTGGCACTGGCATGCGCGACATGGTCCACACAAACATACTCCAGTGATACAACGGAACTAGCATATACATCATAAGCCAAAGTAAACGCAAATTCATCGATGCCTGATTTTCTTAAGCTTGGCACTGAGCAACAGAAAATCCACTTGTTGATGTAGGGAGCACGGCATTCATCTCTCCACGGTGTAAAGCAACAGTCCAACGAAGGGGAAAAGTTTTATGTCGGCCGTCCCATCCAAAAATAAGACTCAGCATGACTCAGTAGACGTCACTGCTGAACCATGAGAAACACCTATTGGTGAACAAAAATGTAAACTCCCCCATGACATCCAAAACTTTCAGGAAATCCAACCAATATTATACATATCCAAATATTTGAAACATCTTTCCCTTCCCTTCTCCCTTTCACCAAATCCGCTGTATCTTTCCCTCTGTAAAAACGAGCCATTGCGGTGATCTTGAACTTGAGCTTCGAAGATGCCCCACAGACTTTGCTATTTTGGGACGCGTCACTCCGGTGTCATGAATCATGATCTCATTTAAAATGCTTGGTTGAAAGCAACAAATTTTGGGGATACTCTGCCATGCCATGCGTAGAAAAAGTGAATTGTGTTGAAGTTTGATGATGGATGGCCCTTTTGATACGTCTTATCTTCTATTTTGTTGTTTCTTCCGACCAACTTGGAAAAAGAAACCGCAGGACAGCCAACGAAACAAAACTTGCAAACTCACAACCTATGATTTACATGAATCTTTAAACCAACCAAACAAAACTCTGGTTTTTCCACTGGATATCCGCACTCAAGCCCACCACAAACGTGCTTCAAATGGACACTGCGGAGAGAGGTGCACCGGACTTCCAACGGAAAAAATATACAACAACGGCCTTCCCTTTGGATTCTCCCAGCACTGCGGCGTTGCAACTGGTAGCTGCAACGCTCCCGCATGAAGCTGAGGAGCAGTTGCGGAACGAAAAACTTGAGGAAATTGAAGTTTCTTGTGAAGGCTGAGGACCGAATTCAATCCTCTCGAAGGATCTTCTACTCTTCTACTGGGATATATCTAGAAAGTATGATGCCGCCAACATTTCACATGAAACAGACAGTCCCAAGGGTTTTCTACACTTCTCCTGAAAACCAGTATCCTGCTCTTTGGCAAAAAGAAGGCAGAGCCGGAACTGTGTGAAAACAAAATCATTTTCAGGAGCAGAGATGAGCAGAGCCGAGAAAAAACGATTCAAAATCCCTTCAAACTCGTGCAGAGTCTAGTTAGTCTTTTTGCTCTGGACGTATCTTGTCGCGGAAACCCATAGATCCATATTGGCTTTTCTGCACATCGGCTTTGGACAAATTTCGTCTCCGGAGCTCTTTTTTCAGCTTCTGGTGGAACTCCATGAAGCGATCTTTTTGGTCCAAGGTTTCAACAGACCACACAAGGGCACAAACACTCCAATCACTGAGTGAGGAACATGTTTTCTTAGAAGCCAACAGCTCAAAAGCCTCGGCAAACATGTCATCCTTTCGAACTTCCAATCTGGCACAGGCCCAGATGATGCGTGGCAAAGCTAGGCGCAAGTTGGCCCCCTTCATCTCTTTCACATTGAGTGCTGCTTGATCCACAAGGGCAGGCACGATCTTCAGAACATCGGGCACTAATTCGCGTAAATGCGCGGCTGCCGACAAACAACTGGCCGTACCTTGTACATTCATCTCTTTGACTTTACGTGGCACTTGTGCCAGAAGGGTGGGAACCATCTTTAGCACAACGGGCGAAGTTGATCGCAATGTTTCTGCTGCCCACAAACTATTGGACAAATTCTGCGAATTCATCTCCTTTACTGTCGATGGAACTTGCGCAACAAGTAGGGGCACAATCTTCATTACATCAGGAGCAATTTCCTGCAAGGTTGCTGCCGCCCACAGGCTATTTGATACACCTTGCGCATTCATTTGTTTGACTTTCGATGGAACCTGCGCCACAGTTGCCCTCACCACCTGCGAGAAATTGGGCAGCAGATCCACGAGGTGTACAAGACTCCATAGGATGTTGACTAGTGTTTGGGCATTCAGCTGTCCATTAGCCATGATAGAGCGAACTCGATTGTTGAGTCGGCGCAAACGAGGATCAGTCTTGTCAGCTGATTGCAAATCACCTAGCTGTGTCCATTTGGCCATGGAATGATAGGCTACAGATACATGATATGTGTTGAAAACACGCCTATCTACAACATCATCCAGCACATCAAGGAAATCTGCTGCAGTTGGTGCCTCCTTCAGTCTTACCGTCAACCTCTTTGCTTCCTCCTGAGAGGACATCTGCCCCGAACTCATCTCCCGCACTTTCTGGACACCAAACCCAGGAGTTGCACATAGAAAATGTGGTCGAAGCAAACTGAGCTGAGCATCCTTGAGCGTAAGCCATTGTTTTCCAACACATCGGAAGGCAGTTCTGATGGTTGGAGACACACGTGCCAGAAACATGGCTCTTTGGTGCTTGCTATGGCATGGGTTGGAATTGGCTCGCAACCCCCCAAGAAAAAAAAATCAGAAGTGTTTGCAAAACACGTGTTCATTGGATCATTTCAGATTGAAATTGAAGATCAAAAAATTACTTGAAATCATTTTGTTGAATCGTTGTTGGGCCCACCGAAGTGCTGACGGCTTGAATGATGATACTTCACCAAGCGGAAAGAACCTTGATGCGTTTCAGGAAAAGTCCCTGTATGACAATTAGAAACGAATCCAAGCACAGAATACACGTCACAGCATGCCAATTTGAAACTTCATCAAGACCCATAGATTCATGCACAACCAACATCGCCAACAACGATGTCAATCCATGGGATGCTTCCGAAAAATATTAGTGTGGCAAACATTCCTGGGCTTCACTACAAACACAAAACAAGTGCTGAATCTGAACATCTTTCACTTCTGTCAACCTTGACAGGATCCCATGATTGACAGTGCTTACAGTCGAGTCCTGATGCCTGTTTTGATTGCTAACCTGGGACATGTTGACAACATGCTGCATAATCACTGATCATGTAGGATCCTGGTAGAAATGCATTAAACCAAAGTCTCCTGCATCTACTGGCATCTATATATAACAACATGTTCGTCAACATCAAAAAAATGCATCCAAGACTGAATATAATCAATTCGCACTCTGAATGTCATCCATACACACCTTACATAATGTATGAATTATCCGTTTTCACAAACCATCGCCATGTATAACCTCGGCGTTTTTTCAAAACCCGACCTGAATCCTGCATCCTTCAAGAACTGCATCAAGCCATTGGGGAACTTCCATGCCCCACAGCAATCATCAAAACTCCGCCATGGCTGAATGTCCTGTGACTCCAAAAGTTCAAACAGTCTGTCCCATTGTTTGACAAATCACCTATTCAGAAAATATAGAGATGAAAAAGTCTCCAAATTTTCAAAATGTTCAGCTTCACAGATTTGCTTCGCCAAAAACAAGTAGCTTGACATGACTTCGCAGATCCTCTCCGGAGATGACATGGACCTTGTCATCATCCTTCCTCGGATGTCCACCAGCCCCGTCGGGTGAAGGGGTGAAGATTCCATGATGTTATGCAGGTTATACGAAAGAGATTCTAGGATTGATAATGTGAAAGTCTTAAAGATCCATTACTTCTGTGCTCTATATACATAGAGTTAAATACACGGAACATATAGATTATCGAACTATATATTTCTGATTTATGTTACATATTTCTTTCCTTGTTTGTCTATACAACACAAGACATCTCTCTTTCAAGAAGCAGTTACATACAAGTTTGAACTTCCAAATAAACACATCCATCCTCAAATCCTCTCTGACTTCCATCATTGACAAGCCGAGTCACCAACACTCGTCTCCCCAGCTCATGTTTGTGGGTAAAGCGAGCAGGATTTGTTGGGGGCTTTTTGTTGTCGAGCCAAAAAAGCACAAGGCAAGTGCAGAAACTCGTATATTTCAAACATTTCAAAGCAATGTCAAAACTTTGGAGATGCTGGTAATGCAAATAAATGTCTTTAAATGTCTCCAAGATGTATGTGTCTCAACAAAACCTTGAGAAAAACTCCGTGTTTCTGTTGATTCTTTTTCTATCCACGATCAGCTGGAGATGTCTCCGACACCCTCAAATCCACCTCCATTATTTGTAGCAAAATGGGTGGCAAGCCATTGTCGTCCACCAGCAACAAATTGCCTAGGCCACCATATCACCACATTAGATCACATTAGCATCTAAGTTAAAAATGTTGCGACCTTCACCAATTTTCAGTGGATTTTTTATTTACGGTCCATGTCACTTGGATGAGATTCTTTTTGGGGTAACCTTCAAGAGGTGATTCATGTGACCCTCCGGCATCCATAAATTTTCTATATAAATCTCACTTTTGACACGCTGGCAATCTGGCCATGGAGTAAAGCTTCAGATTGCGGAAGATATCCTTGAGAAAACCTGGTCAGTTTTGGCCAAAATACACACATATTTTAGATAGTGCCCAAGCCCGGGCAAGACAAAAGGTGTCTTCTCCAAAATTTACTCCATGTCAGTGTCTCAGCTTTGGATGGAAGCCATTTACAAGCAGAGCTGAAAAATGGGTTTCTCCATTCAAAGCTGGTGGGAAAAAGAAGCTCAGCTACGCCACCTACGCTTTCAGATATCTTCGTCACCGACTTCGGGCCCGACGTCATCGGGCCCGAGATTTTGGTGAGTTATTTGCCGTAAATTTTCTTCGGAATGTGGGGATTTTTTATGGTGGGGATTTTTGTTTAAGATCCTAAATTTGCCTGTGAATGGAAAGTGCTTCCTGACTTTACTGGTTTTGAAATCCGAATATCTTTGGAGATGTCCATTTGCGGGGGTTGCAGAGAAAATTCCCACCTTCAAGACAATTGCGAATAGGCTTGAAAGGTTTACTAAAAGCTCATCGACATTTGGTTGTAAAATACTGATTATGTAATGTAATTAAGTGTAAACTAGGTTTCATCTTGTAGACTATCTTTCATCTGTTTTTCCATGAACTTTCATGGTGTATTCTTGGTCGAAGTCGTTCCAATTCCCTTTTTCATGGCTCTTGTCCCGCATGGCAGACTTTGCCAAATTGAGTTCTCTCCACATAGAACGAAAGAATGGAGAAAACACGTGGAAATGACATCCCTCGGCGATGTTTTGGCGAATCAAGCTGTCGAATGCTCCATAATTGCCTGCACATCAAAAGACAGCCCTTCAAACATTCCTTGAAACCTTGAACAACGAAGTGGAAATTGAATTCCAGAGGTATAATTATTGACAAATGATAAATTTTGAGAATATATATGTGTCTGTTGTAATTGTTGTCCATGGAGTATGTGGTGATAGCTGGTGATCCATTTTCTTTTGCATTTGTTTGGTGCTGTTGAGAGCCCTAGAACCTTTGCCTGTAGCCCGAAACAGCCCCACCTGTTTCACTGGTGCTGCCAACCAGGGTCGTTGTGCTAACGCTTCTTGAAGAACTGTAGTTAGATCCTGAACAAGAATCTACTTGGCATCCCCAAAAACTGCGTTCAGCAGCAGATTCTCATGTTTCATGTGGCAAGACATATTAGAGTTTAGTATAGCAATAAAAAAGGGGCAGGGCCCTCTTTTTTAGTGATTGTAAAAGTCCCTAAACACTGGTGTCTTCATCCCGAAAACTCCGAACAACGCTGAAAAGTGACAACGAAATGGCGAGATGGTGACCCAAATTCAGGTTCACTAATCGATGGCACCACTTGGGATGTCCCAAGGCATCCAAATTGGTCCAGTTTTCACGAGGCTAAAACGATCGAATCTCTACCCGACTTTGGTTGAAAACTGGGTACAGATTCCAAAAAAATCTCAGGAAAACATGCAGAAAATCCAATGTTCCACAATGAATGAACCTGTGTCTTTTACGGTTTTTTTCCAACAAAAACCTACCAACCGATTCCCCTCGAAAATGATTCATATTCCCAAGCATTTCCGGTGCCTCATCATTCAGCTGCAAGGTACAAAGCAGTAATTTTGCCTCAGGTTTGATGATCTGATCAACAAATTGCCGTTGCCCCCATTCCTTTTTCTAGGATTTTGGATGTCCATGGCTGGCGAACTGAAGATGACTGAGACCCACGAGTCTGCGTTGAGAGAAAGAGCGCTTGGAAGTCCAAGGAACTGGTGGCAATTTGGACTGTCCAGTCTTGCCCTGTCCATCGGAGATGCGGCGTTTAATTGGCAGAAAGACCTTCACAACCACTCCATCACTGTATCGAGCCATGATTTTGTTTGGGTTTCCATACATCAAATGAGTCTCCAAAAACAAGATGCCAAGTTTGTTGAGTATGAAGCGTCAAAATTAAGCATATCGGAAAAGGCAAGGGTTGACGCTCCACTGGTCAGCATTGGTCTGGTCACAACATAAGAATCATGTCAATTTCCGCCAATCAAATGATATGGAAATCAATACCTCCTGGACTTCCTTGTGGATTATTGGATTATGCCTGAGGCTGGCAAAGGGCAAGGGCTTAAGTAAATGTTTAAAATATAAATTAATATAAGCTCATAGGAGTTACTAACCAACTATTTACCCTCAACTGAACTAATCTCCTATCTGTCGAGATTCTTTCAAATCGTGTTTCCCAACACACAAAACCGAGGCTATATCAATTCCCGGTGGCCGGGTAGCCTCATACAGCATTGCTGCTAGATAGCTCCCTGAAACGAACAGTTCGCCCCTGAAAATAGGTCTTCCCAAAAGGAAATTGATCTTCCAACCATCCATTTTCAGGTGTTTTTGCTGTTAGTTTCAGGGAGGGTATATGTCCTCCAACCATGGTTGTATAGAGCAGTTGGTAGTTCCTCACCATTAGCAAGATTGAAACGCATGTTATATGGATGCTCAACCTTTATAAGTACTAAATGAAGGCTTCGTTTCGGGATCCCCAAACCCCAAAAATGATAGCCTTTATGCTGGTGGCCGCTGTTACTGGGTGGTGGAGCACCCCAAGTTATATATGTATTTACGATTTTACCAAGTTCTTAAGTCATAAACCACTTGAGAGGTTTGGGTGCAAAATCAAATCTGAAAATTTCCCTGAAACTAACATCTCGCAACTCAAAACAGATTCCTTGAAAGACGTTTTGTCCCTCTCTTTCTTGGGGGGTTTAAAAACGGCGGTAATATTCAGGTCCTGAATCGTTTTCAGGGAGGGTGGCTTACTACCTTCGCTCTCCTGCCTTTCCCGGTGGGCGCCTCGTTCTCAAACGTCGAAGCTTCCGACTCATCCACCACTGCAGCTGCGATAGCTGTGGCCTCGTTTTCGAGGTTTTCCCCGGCAAAGTTCGATGGAAAAAATCAGCAATATTTTGGCCAAGGAAAGTTGGGGAGAAAAAAAAACAGCCAACTTGGAGGATAGCTGTGAAATATCTATGATACGTATATATATATATGATTATATATGGTAATATATTCATCTATATGATTATATATATATAGGTTATATATACATATACATGATATCTTTCTGTACATATTCATATATAGATTGTAGATTCATCTTGAAGGACCAGCGTCTCACTTTCACTTATCAACCAGATGAGCTCAATTGGCAACCTCCAGCACCGATCATGCATGTTTTTCAGCCATCCTCACATGAATGAGATCAAAAAAACAAACTGTTGCTTTCTATGTTTGTGTTCCCAACATGTTCATCCTCACAAATTGATATGTAAAAAGATATGATAGAAAACATATTATCGGTATCGGAAATTCATCCAAGCCCAAAAAAAAACACAACGACAAAACCTGTTTTTTTAGGGCAAGAGGCTGTAGCTGCAGCATGAGCAGCTTCAACCGCTTGCTTATCTTCGATTTGGATCGGCATTGAAGGCACCTTCCATGCTTCAGCTTTGGCCTCGAGTCCTGGCCGACCGGGGCGTCTCTGAACTTTCAAGCGACAGAGTTCTTTGGCAATGAGATGGTAATATGGAAATGCAAGGAAAAAAACGGAACAAAGACGAAATTCATAGTTAAGGCAATTCCAAAAAATCAAGAATGATCAAGAATGAAAGTCAAAACAATGTTCGTGTTCTTTTTCAAAACTTGAACGTCAAATCTGGGTACCGCACTGGTAGTGCCGTTCGCAACCCTAAAATTCACATCATATGTACTGTATGTATATATATATATATAGAGAGGTATAGATGTGTATATTTGAATTTTTATACACATACATATACATACAAATACATACACATACATACATATACATACATGTACATACATATACATGTATATGTAACAGTTGATACACGTTGGCACATAATGATCGGGTGCTGTTTTAAGGCTATCCACATGTTTGGATCAACCTCCACTTCACCCAAGAAGTCGGCACGGCACCTGAAGGGAACGGCCTCAAGTTGATCAACTTGTTGCCACGACCAAAAAACAAATTGACGAAGGGAATGACGAAGAGAATGACAAAACAAGAGTCTTTGTTTTTGGATGTCTCAAAAAGATTGGTGCAAACCCGGAAATCTTTGTGGAAGTGCTTCATTCTAGTAAGGAAACCCCCAAAAAAAATGTTTTTGAGACACACAACCATTTCTACATCCCTAGAGTTTAACATGAAACCTGAAAATCAGCCCCTGGAAAAGGAGATTCCTTTTGGTTTCGCCATCATTTTCAGGTTCTATTCGTTAAACTTTGCGGGTATAACGGGTGTGCGCATCAAAAGATTGCTGGGCTCCAAACCCTGTTCCCAAGACCTGGCATCGGAAGCCAAGAAAATAAAACAAGGGGCCATAGGGATTTCATGAAAAAAAGAACTCTTCTAAAATGACCAATTCGCAAAAAAGGGGAGGAAAAACTGGTTTGATATTTTTTGGTGGGATCCATGCCTTTTTGTTGTGGTTTTACTGTATTTCACCATTTCTTTGCATTTTGTCTTGACAATCCAACAAAAAATCTCAGTTGATATTCCCCAAACAATCCCCAACAGATTGGTTCTGTTTGGGCGAACAAAAAAACCATCCCCGACATTCACGCCTCCCTGTGAGGTCGCATTTTGGCAGCCATGGAAGGCAAAGGAATCTGCCAGGGTTAGCAGCATGCTAAGATTGAAATTGCACCAAAAAAACTTTGTTGAATTCGAGCAACGGCAATCCCGCAACCAAACATGTTGGCAAAGGTTTCGGGAAAATGGACAATAGACATCCATCTCAAAAATCTTTGCGTCTCAAGTCTTCATAGGACATCCAAAAGGTCAAAATCACCGGTGGAATTTGGATGTGGACGCCTGCTTTTCCAGGTAGCTATCCACCTTGCGCTCAGATCCCACAAGCTTTGAAGAGGAAAAGGGGGGGTGTGATCACTAAAGGTTGATGAAAATCAACTTAAAAATCTGTTAAATCTACAAGTGTTACCCTCCCTGAAACTAACAGCAAAAACACTTGAAAATGGTGGTTTTCCAACTTCTGAATCTCCCTTTTTCCAGAGGTCTATGAAATCAGGTGCGAACTATTAGTCTCAGAGGAGAAGGTATCATTTTTTACACACTCCCACAGTTGAACTTGGAACCACGGTTGCTTGGTGGGGACTCAGGGCTTTAGGTTCCAGCTGCTGTTTTACTTGGGGAGTGCATTTTAAATGGCCATGTAAACATATATCTGATGTTTGTATGTATGTGATATATGTATGCAATATGTTTAATTATATATATATATATACAGTATACAGCATTGATGAATCTATCTCATTGAGTCCTAAAAATTCACCAAGTTAGATTTCTCTGAAACGAGGACAGTTCTCACATGAATTTGCCTTGCCTCAGTTGTTGAAAGTTTACTATTGAAATTTGACATCAGTATCAATAGAATATGTAACATACGTATAACTATTGCTGTAGAACTTCAACGAGTTGTATTTCCAAAGCCTCATTTTTCAAAAAAAACACATCCCACCTTACCAAATCCCACCAATTCTACCCCACACTTCACTTTGCCGACCACCTGCCTGGGGGCTTAAAGCCATCGACCTGGAACAACAAAAGTCACAACCCTCCCGACTGTTGATTTGTTGTTTTTATTGGTTTCGGAGCCTGGAAACCTGAGG
>DF239664.1:0-43444 GCA_000507305.1 Breviolum minutum Mf 1.05b.01
GTTGTTGGTTGTTGGTTTTTGGTTTTTGGTTGTTGGTTGTGGGTTGTCGGTTGCCGTTTGGCGTTTGGCGTTTGGCGTTTGGCGTTTGTCGTTTGTCGTTTGTCGTTTCTCGGTTGTCGGTCGTCCGTTTTCCGTTGTCCGTTGTCCGTTGTCCGTTGTTGTTGTCGTTGTTGTTGCTGTTGTTGTTGTTGTTCTTCTTCTTCTTCTTGTTGTTGTTGTTGTTCTTCTTCTTCTTCTTGTTGTTGTTGTTGTTGTTGTCGTTGTTTTGTCGTTCTTGTTGTTGGTGTTGATGTTGGTGTTGTCGCCGATGGGGGTGTTGTTGTTGCGGTGGTGGTTGTGGTTTGATTGCAAATATATGGGGGTTTCCTCAAATGGTGGTACCCCCAAATCATCCATTTTAATGGGATTTTTCCGATTATAAACCATCCATTTTGGGGTACCACAATTTTTGGAAACACCCATATACATATTATATTTGCGGGTTATATTCTTGGACTGGTATGTGAATCGCGGACAAGTTTCCCACATTTCGCGTGTTAATGCCATAACCTTGGGAACCTATTCGCCTAAACGTTTCTTGAGTCAGTTTTTCACATGCGACTGTGTGCAGCGAAGGTACGAACACAACAAATAACAACACATTCAAACTGGTTTGTCGGTTGCTCCAAAAAAAACATTGCGACAACTTTTAACCACATGTAACCAGATTCGAATATCGAAAAAAGTCCTTCGAATCTTCTTGACGCGGAAAATTTTGAAACCATTCGTCTTCAATTTTTTCTGTAGACCGATTGACGGTCACGCGGAAACTACTTCGAATGACAGAGAGATAAATGGTGCCCCACTTCCCACCATTTGCATTCGTATTTTATGTTCGTCATCAAATCTGCAAGGAGAAAATGTTTCAGCAACATTTCATTTGCAAACAATTTGTCAACCAAGAGATTGGATATGAGAAATGATTCTGCCGCCGCAGTTGAGATTCGTACGCGATTATTAAGTAGTAAAGTGCCCTCAACAAGAGTAAAACCGCCCGTGGGTCTTAGTCAGTTTTTTTTTCAAATAACAGGGTGATCGTGTCAGAACACCCGAAAAGATATGCGAGGTGCGAACATGACCCTCACCATTTAGAAAACACGCGTTCATACAAATCAGATCCTGTCAAAACAGTTTTCCAAAAATTGGCGGATGTTCCATGGATGCGAATGTGCCACGTAAATCCAGCATTGTGCAAGGTTGTGTTGCTAGGGTGTCAAGACCTTCATGTCAATCATGTAATAACAAGGTCATCCACAACGAGCAGATGTAGCAAGGTGTCGTCCGCGTTGTGCCACATCGATTCTGCATTTTTTCTGCATATATCTGGTGCGATGCGCCGAGCACGCGCCACAAGAAACCACACGTTAAAATTTGAGAGGTGACAAAATTGTTTCCTCGTGGTTTTTAAATTCGAGTTTGAATGAAAAATTTAGCTGCCTTTTTCCAACTGATCATCGACATCTAAGCGTTGTTTCATGGAGACGAAGGCTGTCAACATGCATCTCAACCAGTAGTGTCCCTCACTTTGATCCAAGATTTTCATTATTTGAAGTGTTCAAGGTGGAAGGTGGTTGCATTTCATTTGTGACAACTGTTTTAAATATCAATTAGTAGAATCCAAGGCGTTTGATTGCAGCGACGAGCATGTTTAGCAAGTAATTTACTATTTAAAGTTTAGGTATGGCTGCCACAGACTTCAGACGCATTGCCAATACGTTTGTTTATCTCCGTCTCAGATGCTTGGAGCATAGAGGTTCCCAGACGTCTGGTTTGGATCTTTTAAACCTTGTATTTTGGACTCTGGGAAATGGCTTGGCGAATTTATATGGTGGCGTTTTTCATGTTTTCCCCGCATTTTGCTTCGTTTCCGTTGAAGCGTTCAGATCGGAACCTCCAACAAACGCCTATCATGCCACCGAGAGAATCTTAGAGGATCGTTTTTGATTTTTTTTTCGCTATTTTGAAACTGTTGTTTCCTCGGATGCTTGCTTTGCAGGTGGGCACCGTATGTACTACAAACACGTACGAACTTTGGACCTTTGCCTTCGAGAGTTTTCCAATACCTTGTAGGGTTTCGAATGAATGAACGAATGAATGAATGAATGAATGAATGAAGGAAGGAAGGAAGGAAGGAAGGAAGGAAGGCAATCTTGCAATCTTGCATGCTCGGAATGAACTGATGTTACATATCGTGGGTATCACGACGCTTCAATAGTGGACCCGGATTTGTGGCGGTTGGTGCTCGACTTAGGCGGCCAAAGCAACGTCGGAATGGCAAATTGGAATTTTGGTATGGTTGTAAAGGATTGGGCCACTGGGAACAGGCCGTGCAAAATGATTGCTTTTTAGGAACAACAATTTGGTGCCGATCACTGTGCAAAGTATATGTGAGAGGGCGCTTGCGCCCTCTCACGGCCACAAGGCGTCTGACTTACGTACATGAGGGCGGTCTCCTGCACATATGCAAACAACCGTAGGCTTGATACACATCTTTGTAGCACACCCTCTGACATGAAATTCGGCGCCTTCAACGCTGTTTCCCTCAGTTCATCATCCTTCTACACTGCATCACGCGGTTCGAAACCCTTTCGGTTTTACTTTGACATTCTCACATTTGAGAATGACAAATCAACAGCAAAGGGTATATATATAGAGGTCGTTGTTCAACAAGTGTTGTTCTATGGTCCTCTTTGCAACGATTTAGTTCCTCAATTCTGTTCAAAACGAAGCAATATACACAATAAGATATATGATACATCATGTTTTTATACACATTTTTTTCAGACACGGTCCGAACCATTGCCAAAAATGCATGTAACATCATGTTTTATTTTGCTCGTTTCAGTCTCAGCTTAGTGACTTAGTTTTAGCACCATGCACATGAAAAGATGAGACAACCACTTGTTGCACACCATCTTCCAATCAAGGGCTCCTAATAGTTGAAGAACCCAGGCCCAACCAAAAACCAGCCAAACCCAGCTCAAAAAGCGGTACATGAACCAAAACCACTAGATGATGCTGCAGGGTCCCACTCGAAGAACGCTACATTACTCAAAACTTCAGAATCAAAGCAAAACGAAAACAAAAATCAAACACCACATCATGCCACATCAATTTTTGGCATTGATTAGACATGAGAGTGCGAACACAGCAAAATGAATGTGAAAAAATGGTCTCAACCGTCTTGGAGCGTGCGTCGCAACCGGCTTGTCACACGAAATCACTGCAAGACTCCTACTTCAGTAGAAGACTTGTCTCCAACACATCGTCGGGTAGAATGGTTGGAGGATTGTAGGACGGACAGGAAATTACCCGCTACCTTTCCACAACATCCTGCGGGCCGTGGACATTTACAGAACGCGGCTCATTCTCCAGGGTCCAGGAGAGTTGGCTTTCACAGTGCTAATGCATGCTTGTTTTGGATGGATGATGCCCGCAACGGCGGTGGCCATGGCACGTTTGCCAGTGAACCTTTGGGTTCTTGGGCTCACATGACCCGGTCCGGCAGGCGGATGCAGCGCACCTTACCCAAGACACCGGCTTGGGCTTGGTTACCTGCTAGACAAACGGTTACTTTCGTGCTTAATGCTTGCCCACCACGACGACCAGTACAACATTTTCCGCCCACCAACAACAAAAATAAACATGTGGCACAACAAATGACAAACGCAAGGTCAAGGTCAAACCTGCACGCCAATGGCGAGCCTGTTTTGGGGCGCAGGCGCAAATGTGATAAGAAACTGCTATCAATTTGCTAGTCGTGAGGATTCAGGCGTTGATTGCTACCACAAAGCAGGCTTGCGCTGCAACATATTGCGAGTTGTCCCACCGTTTCCACCTCGCAAATTCTTCAATTTCTGTGACTCATGTGTTTGTTCTCCTGCCCACCTTTTTCGCACGCGGTTTCCATTATGATGTTGGTTTCGCCCAACGCAATGTAGCCTGCCAGTCTCAACCCGCCCCCACTATTTGTGGCGGACTAAAAGGTGTTCCATACATGCAAGATTTCATGCCACGTGGCATTCAGCGTTGTTTCTCACCAGTGTCAAAGGGAATGATCCACTCTGGAATCAACTCCCGGCGGAGACCCGGGCCCAACCCCCCCGGCCACCTCCCTGCCCCTCGTCACGAGGCAGAGGCGGCTGCGGCGCAGGAAGCGCGGAGAGGGAAAAAAAAACAATCAAGCAAGAATGCGAGCGCCTCCGCTGCATCACATTGAAATTTAATGGTCCTAGCCAAACGAAGGTTGGGCGGACATCCATCATGGAAATTAATTCTTCATCCGTTTTCTTCGGTCCATGCGCGCCGTTGCCCATTCTAACCCCAACGCGATACGTGAGGGCTAAGCACCGCAAAAAAGCGTGAAGAAAAAATAGTAATTTAAAATCGTGCCACGTGGAAGTCCAACATTTTGTGGGCATAATTTGTTCTAAGACAAGTCCATGTTCAGTATATGTTTTTTGCAAGGGCCGATGTCCAGCGGCAAAGCATGCCACTGTTGGCACCATCTTGTCGAAGTTTTACTTGTGTCGCAATACATACGTACCTGGTGGTCCTGCAGGATGGAACAGTTAGCGAAAATGCTATGTATGCGTGCTGCAAATGATGGTTTTCTCAACGTGATGCAATCTGGGGCCAATATACAGCTCAACCATTTTTGAGTGAAGGTATGTTCCAAAAACAATCCCTTCCCAGAAGGCTACTGTAAATGCTGTGGTGGTTGTGCTTCGTTTGTCGAGACTACCCTGTTGCTCGCATTGTGTATCAAGCGAACTTGCGACAGTACAGCAACCAAATCAGGAAATAACGAAGCAGTTTCAGCAAATGATTTTTCAAATGGTACGATGTCGTCGGCAAAACGAAAATCTGGCAACGCAGGTTGGCCATCCCGTAAGTCAAATCCTCCCAAAAGAGCGTCGCGCCCCGAACTTGCATAGCCCATTGCAGCACTGCCGAAAAAAAGGAGGACTCAAGACACACTTTTGTCTCACGCCACAAGTTATGGTAGAATTGCGGCTAGGAGACTTGCCACGCACTTCCTCTTGTTGGCCCTCATGTGGTACGAAATGGCCTGGGCACGCAATGCATTCCAAAGAGGGCCAATTCAGACGGTCAAAAGTTTTTGAAGGATCCAAACTTACCAGTCAAACGCGTATTCCGTGCCTTTTGGTCAAGATACAAACTGGCCGTAAGCAAGCGCTCTCCAAGCCAATATTTTGAGCGGAATCCATGTTGTTCTTCGAGTTGATGGGTGTGAGGTGTATGCGCGATACGACCAAGAATCTAATGTAAGAAAATTGTACAATCAAATATTTTGCACAGGACAATTTGATTCATTTTGGCGACACACACTGTTCACAATGGTTCCGAAAAGTGGAGATTTGCAACAAACCAAGAACTGGAGGCCAATAGCCATACTCAAAATCACATACAAAATTTTTGCCAAGATGCTCCATGACCGTTTGCAGCCCTTGTTGGAGACAAAACAATCAATGGATCAAGTTGGTTTTCGGTATTGACCATGCGCTGGCTGTGTTGGAAACGGTTTGCGGTGAAAGCATTGAATGGAATTCTAAAATTTGGTTTGCAAGCTTGGGTTTAACCAAGGCTTTTGACCGGGTTGAGCATAATCAGCTATTCCAAGCATTGAGGGAGCAACATGTTCCACAGCCTTACATTGCTTTATTGAGGGCGATCTACTCTTCTCAAAGTGGTGAACAGGGTGACATCCTCAGCCCAATGCTTTTCAATGCTGCTTTGGAGTGTGCTTTGCGAAAATGGAAGGGAAAATGCGAGCATCATGGCATAGCCATGGATCATCACGAACGGCTGACAAATATCAGGTATGCGGATGATCTGATGTTATATACCTTCCTTGCCAGCTTTGGTGGAGATGATTGAAACCTTGTCATGGGAACTACATCAAATTGGTTTGCAACTTAATGCAGCCAAAAGTAAAATATTCACAACAAGACAATTGGATCACCCAATGTATGTTGAAGTGTCGCAGGATTTGGTGCATGTTCTTCATGAGAGGTCTTCCCACAAGTATCTTACCAGAGACATCCTTGGGAACCTAAAACAATGTGGTTGTGTGGAATTACATCATCGCAAGACAATCGCTTGGGCAAAATTCAACAAACATCGGGCCATGCTTACAAACAAACACGTGAGTTTGAAATTGCGCTTGAAATTTCTCACTGCTGTTGTCACGCCAGCCATGCTTTTCAGTTTGCACACGTTGGCACTGACGAAAGTGCAGTTAAAAAACGTCAACGTATTACAGCGCAAAATGTTGCGATCAATTGTTGGTTGGGTTCGACTGAATGGCGAGGATTGGTCTGAGACGATGCGACGAATGAATCACAGACTCAGTGTGGCTTTGGCACCCTTCCCTATTCGACCATGGACGGAACAACTTGCCAAACGCCAATTTTTTTTGCTGCCAGGATAGCATCGGAACAATGTTGATCATCAGTTGCTGGACATTGGACTTGCACACCTGGCTGACAGGCGAACTTTGACAATATGCCGTCTCGCAAGTGTGGACGTCCACTAGTAAAATGGGATGACAAACTGTCGCACATCACAAATCAAATTTTCCCATTGCATGGCAGATGGCTCGAGGCGGCCAACTTGCCTCTTTGGCAACATGCTCGGGAATTCTTTGTTTCACATTTTGTGGACCTCTAGGTCTTCATTTTCCTCATGCCCCTATGGGATCGTAGTCGTAGTGTTTCACTTGGACTCGGGCGGGCGCAAAGCAAAGCAAAAGTCGTGCGTTAGCAATTGGCTTGACATCACTTGCATGCATAGCACGTAATTTTTGCGGCGACATGTGGGGACATGTTGTCCGCCAACCTTGAAGTTCCGCATCATCCAACGCAGAATTATAGATTCGAAGCAAAGGCAGAAGTTTTTCGGGACATGTTGTAACAACGCAGCAACACCACACTGATCCGGTGATTTTCCTACATGCAACCCGCATACGCAATCTGCAAGTCCTGCAAAGTCCAGACGTCCTCCATCAAAACAATTGGTTTTGGCAATGATATAAGTGGGCCAACGAACAAGGTTTCTAACATGTCGGCAATCTTATGTTCCAATGGCTGTTGTGCAGTTGCTCGTCGTACTAGGTTGGGTAGCCACTTGTTCAAACAGGTCCATGTCGAAACTTCCACCAAGTGCTCCGCAAAAATTTGCGATTTCCAAGTTCGGACCCTCTTGCGGGGGAGTTCTCGAGCGTGAAGGCCCAGGTCGTTCCGACATTGCTGATTTGGTACAGTCCGAAGGTCTGCAAAAGAAAAAACATTGCATCTTGGCGCGTGGTGCGCAAACCGTGTCAAAAAAATTATGAAAACGGACATGAAACATTTCCAAAGCAAGGCTTCGCCCAATGCCAATTCCAACACCGCGATGGGTTGAACCACTGGAGAAGAGCAATTTTATATCCCACTGTCATTGTCCATAAATCATCACCATGCCCGGTGTCACAAATGCATAGTATGTTAAAATCATTTGTATCCATTTCAGCCGGACAATCGTCAAACCTGGATGGGTATCGAAAACTTGGTTCATTTTCTTTAATCACATGCAGGTCAAGAAAGTTCCTGCCAATCATGAACATCATTCGCTGATTCCGGTGCGAGGGTGGCTCCATGTGCAAATATCAGCTTTGTGTGACCATTGTCCACACGTGTAACCTAACCTTACTCCAAATAAAAGATCAGATTGTCCATGGCATCAGTAACTTTCTCGTTGACGATGTGATTTACTTCCGGATGATGTCCGAACGCTAAAACTCACAAAGTTCAATGAAGATTCCAAGTGTGCGAACCAAACGAACTCATTATTTTCCTTTAGTGACGTTTGTGTGAAGTTGTGCACACAAAGCTTGATTCAATTCGAACTTCTCCTCCGTTCTTTCATGTTGAAGAAAGTGGTTGGAGGGATCATTTTGGCTCAATAGGACCTTTTGGCTCAAGGCCAATGGTCGCTAGTTCCCAGGATTGGTATGATCACCTGTCTTTGGTATCATTGACAAAGATGTTTGGTAGGCACGCACAACGAACACAACAGTATACACCACACCACAGCACAATAGTGGTGAACAGTGTACATCCAGTTATCGCAACATCGGCAACATCCAAATGATGTAGTCAACCTCTTTGTTGTTTGACATTTCCACAGCACCGGGCGGTGGTGGAGGCGACCCACCCTAAAAACGTGCCATTTGGATACCTGGAGGCTGGCCAGTGTAAAAACAGCCGTGTCACCACCGGCCTGATCAAGAGGCATTTTGCCCACCTTTTCCTAAGGAAAAACAAAAAAGACAGGTCGAAAAAAAAAGAAAAAAAAACACCTATACACAACTGCATACCTGGACGCTGGCCAGTATAACTTCAGGGTTCGTCGTTGGATTTCTCTGTCCCCCCCCGTGTTGGGCTCTTCCCTTTCCCTGTGAGCATGAGCAACGAGAACACTTCCGTAGTCGACCTCACCGAGGACGATGGTGGACCCATGGATGAAGTTCTGACAACCGACCAAGATTGGACACAACCGGGAGCAACCACACCACCAGCCATGCCTCCCTGTCCCATTTGCCTTGGGGACATCGATCCCGAATCACACCAACAACACCGGCCGCATCGTTGGCCAGGCTGCCAGCACCCAATCCACCTTGGATGCCTCATGCACTTTCTAACCCGGCAAGCACGCCCAACCTGCCCAGTATGTCGCCAACCCTGGACCCCAGAAGCAGGACAACATCTTGATCAAGCCCCTGCCGCTGCGCAACTCGAATGGCCAGCCCCCGAAACTCCAGCCGACACCACCGCTCCACGGGACCATCCTCCCAACCCACCAGCACACATCATCCCGTTATGCTGCCCACGCCTGGCATTAGTTAACCCAAGCCACCCCGAACTAGATGCATCGTGGCGAGAACTTCCAACCCGCCACATGGAGTGGGCTCCCAACATGGACCAAACCACTCGCGTATGGCAACCCGAATGGGAATGGCAACCCGAATGGGTTTGTCTCAGGTGCAACAGAACAGTCACGCCAAACGACCTTGCAATCCAAACAGCCGGACCTCCACCAATCTGCTCCTCCCACGGGCCCCGGCGTTTGGCCATCGACGTCCGCCACAACGAACGTGGTTGGGTGTGTAGCCGGGGGTTTCCCCCACACATCCTCCAATGCGCACCAGCGAGGATCGACACACAAGCGCCTCCATCAGCGCATCCCGCACCAAGCCGGCGACAATGGGAGCACCAAGGGCCACCCAGAGACGGACAAGCCATACCTCATGCCAACTCCTGGTTTTACGTTCCATTGCTTCTTGCCGGAGCAAACCAATTACATCCAGACGCATCCCAAGAGTGGAGGGCGCACCCACGAGCAGGGCCAGAATGGCAAAACCTACTGACACAACTCTGGGAAGCACCAGCCATACCGTGGCAGCAATTGCATCACACCCTCCAGACCTTGCAACAACTAGCCCGTGATACTGGTCACCAGCTCCCAGCAGCTGAAACAGCCCTAGTCGAACAGCTCGTCACCGCAGGCTCTCGGGAACCAGCCGGAGCACAGATCCACCTCACGTGGGCAATGAACATCTTCGCCTAAACATCCGGCTACGTGCCAGCCACAGCGCAAGAAGCTTTACTCCAAAACTACCTCGGGGAACGTCAAGCAGCACACGCAGCCACAGTTGCGGACCGTTGGCGACAGCCTCGTCCCGCCCAGCTAACAAACAACCACGCGACACCTCCAGCTGCTGAACCACGGCCAGCAAACGGGAGACTACCTGAACTCCAGCATCCCCCTCAACCACCCCCTTCCCCCACTGACAGCAGTTCTTCATCAACTTCATCAACTCCTAGCACCGACACACCCAGTTCCAGCACACCAATCGCAAGGGCACCGACCGAGCGACCTCCACCGCAGCCAGAACCCGCCACCAACCGGACAACCAAGAAACCACCAACCCAACACGGACAACACGGATAGTGGCCGAGACCCCAGCCCCACCTGGCGAGCCAGAACGAGACCAACAAACATCGGCCGCCGCCGTTTTGCAGCAAGGCCCGCAACAATCTACACAACTCAGGCAGCAACAGCACACCAGAGCTGCACTTGCTTCGCTGGATGACCTAGACCTCCTCGCAACCTTACAGGAAAAGGCAATTTTCTTCCAATCACCGCCACAATTCCTCAAAGGCCGGATCCGCCAAATCCTTACCCAATCCCTCGACGAGATCCTGACAGCCCCCAATGCCCAACACAGCGCCCGCGCTTGGAAACTCTGGTTCCTCCTCCCCCGCATGCTCCTGCAACGCCCGCCCGGCGTCCGCAACTTATCAAAAAATGAATGGCGGGAAAGGATAGCACACTTCCAGGAAGGAAGGTGGACCACTCTCTTGCAGCATGTTACCAGGCCAACTGGCACAAACCAACCACAAGACGACACAGAAGACTTGAACCGCCGGGCGCACCGCGCCCGCCACCTCATCCACCACGGCGAGCTGTCCGCTGCCCGTCAAGCGCTGACAGCATCTTCACTGGCACCGGGCACCCCCAGCACCTTAGCAGAACTACGAGACCCTGCCAGACGACCGCCCCAACCTTACTTGCCACTCGACCCCCTCATAGCCAACTACCACCCACAAGAGCCAGTTGCCCTTTCCACGCAGATCTTCACCACCAGCTTGTGCCGAGCCAGAAAAGGGGCAGCCCCAGGCCCTTCAGGCCTCACCGCCGAAACCTTACGGCTCATCCTCGATGACGAAGAGGCTACCAACAAACTCATCCAGGTCACACAGCAAATCGCCAGAGCTGAGCTACCCGACACTGCCAGCCAAGCACTAGGCCTCGGACGCCTCGTTGCCCTCCAAAAGCCTAACGGACGGGTCCGGGGCCTCGTGATCGGAGACCTCCTTCGCAGATTGGTGGCGCGAAGCCTTGCGCAGCAATTCTCCCAACACATCCAACAAGCCTGCTCCCCACACCAATACGCCTTGTCCACCCGAGCCGGTACAGAGGCTGTTGTCCATGCCATCACCACCGCCACGGAGCTAGATCCCAACAATACCATTGTGTCAGTTGATGGCATCGGAGCTTACGATACCATTGCACGACACAGCATGCTACAAGCCTTGCACACTGTGCCAGAAGCCCACCGCTGTTTGCCATTCGTGCGCCTTTTCTATGCACAGCCTTCAACCTATGTATGGCATGACGGTGACGGCAATGCCCACCCCATCATTCAGGCCGAAGGGGGGGAACAGGGAGACCCCCTCATGCCCGCACTGTACTCTTTAGGCCAACACTCGGCCCTTCAACACACACAACAACAACTACAAGCCGGGGAACGCCTGTATGCCTACTTGGACGACGTCTACCTCGTCGTCCCCCCCCACAGAGTCGAAACAGCATACCACATCCTTGCCCACGAACTGCAACAGCATGCGCGCATCCAGCTCAACCCGGCCAAAACCAGGGTATGGAACAGCAGCGGCCACCGTCCGCCCAATGTGGAACACCTCGGACCAGACGTGTGGGTTGGGGCGCGAGAACTCCCGCCAGAACAGCAAGGCATCACCATCCTGGGGACGCCCCTAGGGACGCCGGAGTTCCAAACCACACACCTTCAAGCCACAACGGACCAACATAGCACCTTGCTACAACGCATACCAGCAATCCAAGACTTGCAGGCCGAATGGCTCCTCCTTTTGTACTGTGCCAGCCCTCGGTGCAACTACCTCCTTCGCATGCTTCGGCCCGAAGTCACCCAGCCTTTTGCCCAAGCCCACGACACAGCCATCACCCTCGCCCTCGCCCAGCTTCTGGACATCAGGGACCTTGCGCCCACAGCCTTGGGAATCGCACACCTCCCACTACACCTTGGAGGGCTCGGGCTCACCAGCGCCTCCCATCTCAGCCACTCCGCTTATTGGGCTTCTTGGGCCGACACACTGCCCATTCTCCATCGCCAAGACCCGACCAACACGGCCACCATCCTCCAACACCTTCACAGAGGGACAGCTGCCGTCCCATCGCTGCAGGCAATCACAGAAGCACAGCAACAACTCCAACATCACGGCTTCAACCCTCCCAGCTGGGAGGAACTGGCAGCAGGCCGAGCTGCCCCCCCCGCACCTTGGACCCGACCAAGCACATCCAACCCTCGGTCAGGGATGGCAACGGCACGCTGCCCAGTCATCCCACCACAGCTTCCGCCAAGAACTCCGCAACCATCTCGACCCCGCCAGCCAAGCCTTGTTGGATTCCCAGTCCGGACCGCACGCCAGCCCGGTAACCAACCCCTTACCAGTGAGGTGCTGGCCGAAGCCACCCTCCCCCCAACCGCCAGCCGTGTCCCAGCCCGCCCCTAAGGAGCAGTGGCTTGGACTTGGCTCTGTTTCCCTGCACATCCGGAGCCGCCGGTATATAAATGGCACATGCCTGGAAGCTGCCCAGTAAAACAGCTCCAACCAGACCCTGCGCGAGAAAAAGGTGCGAGAAAAAAAAAATTCCTTGTCCTTGGTAGTTGGGCCCACCTTCCACCCATGAACATCCAAGTCCAAACACGCCGCATTTCAACGGTTGCGACGATTCATTAGGCTGCAAACTGAATTTGGCCTTCTACTCATTGCAACTGATGAAGTGACCGATGCACTCGAGGATTTTCAGCTCTAGAATCAGCGATATCGACATGGCTTTGCAGCCATGGGCACCATTCTCGTGCATTCTTCCGGACATTGTGACATCATCATTGCAACTGCACAGCAAGATATTGCAGATATGTATAATAATCAAAATGCATGGTGGCAAAACTGAAAAGCCTACCCACCGTTCGTGGCTGCCAAAAGGACAGCTTGAAACACAGACACTTGAAGTCCACCATTCGAAAAAGGCACGCAAGTGCGTCAGCTTTAGCGATGTCATTCATGTAGACATGTCATTCCTCAAGTGTTCATGTGCGAATTGAATGAACGATTGGAAAATAAAAATTTCTTTTTTTTGTTGACTGTTTTGCAATGTCCCATCTCCCACTTCCGAGCGAAACAAGTTGATCGCGCAAGCGCCATTGGAACGCCCGCAAAGAAGTTTTCCATCATCGTACAATTTTATGACCTAGACGGACTGCCGCGGCCGAAAAAGTTGTAGTTTCGGCGCTCCCGTCGCATGGCAAGAAGCTTTGGGGAGGAAAGGTCCCCGCCTCAAGTGCGGGGGTAAGGGTTCGATGCACGTAGGGAAAAAAAACAAGGAAAAAACTTATTGTAACCCTGTTGCAACGGACAAAGCCCTTTGGTGGTCTGGGGCATGGGGGTAGGAAGCATGTGGAGCAAGGAGGCATCCAGTTTCATCCGCATGTTCGCCAAAGCGAGAGCCAGATCCGTCGCTTCCCAGCGCGGTAGAAGACTTACACCTTCCTTACCAAAATCATATTTGGACATCGGGCAGGGTGTCGTCAGAAGCGTCGTTTGATGTGGTTATAGGTGAAGGTTCGCAGATTTTGATTCGTTTTGGGGGGGCTGTCGGGCAGGGTGTCGTGCGAGGTGTCGTTTCGGTGATGGTTCGTAGATTTTGATTCGGTTTGTCGGGGGGCTGTTGGGCACGGTGTCGGCAGAATTGTCATCTGAAGTGTATTGGTGAAAATTCGCAAATTTTGATTTGGTTTTGGCGGAGGACCACGGACTAGATCCGTAAAAGCTGTCATGCACCGTCTGCCTGGACATTCGTGAAGTTCCTCACTCATTTTTCGTTGTATGTTTGTATTTTGCTTCTGAATAAGTATAAAAATGCAGATTTTTTTATCTTTGAAACGGATTCAGAATTTGCGGACATGGTTGGCACATTTCCATTTTATTTGGGGTCCATGCTGGTATACATAATTTGTTTGGTTGGCAAAGGCATGATTTGTCATGTTTTTTTTTTGCCTGTTTGTTCGTGAAACATGGTTCAGTGTGCGTTGTTCGTTTTCATGAATTCTTTGTGGCATCTTATGGCTCCGCTTTATGTTTGGTATTGCTCACCCAACGAATTTGACAATAGTTTTGGCGGATGAAAATGACGCATTCTCGGAACCCATGAGGCACTATAGCATTCTGATCGACGTCAGCGGTGGGCAATAACATGGATCAAGACATCGTGTGTCAGCAAAATGCAAAATAATCCGAAGAATGGGGAACCAAAACATAGGAACGTTTTTCATAATATAAATGTTACGACAATCGGGGACGCAAATGAAAATGGAACAAATTCGCAAGATGTGAGCTCCGACTTCGGAAAGGTTTCCTCGGATTGGTTGATGGGCAGGGACAGCCCAAATCCCGTTATGCCATCGCCAACGAAGAGATGCGCTCCTGAAAACCAAACATGTGCAAAAATGAAACATAATAAAAATTGCAGATGAAAAATTTGTTTCTTTTAGGGCAGGCTTCCTAGCAAGGCTCATGTTTTTTTTTTGGGCGTGGGTGGTCAAAAAATCTGGGCTCTCAAACGTCCTTCCCGACTGGGTTTATTGTTGTTCAGAGGCGCTCCGAGCCGCAACAATAAAATCATGAAGCAATTGAAACTCATATTTTTCGCACCAAGGGATCAATACCGTGGGGAACATGGCGGAACATGATTTTGTGGGCGATGTTTGGTCGAAACATCCGACCGGTGCACTGACCGGCCTGGATCCGAACTGAAATGGGCAGATGGGAAACCCCTTCAATGCAGGCAGTGATGCCGGATCATTCAAGTTGTCTCGACATATCTCAGCATATCTTCGGCAGATCACTTCACAGTTGATTTTGACCAATTTGTATCAATTTCTTATTTCCGGGGTGGTGAAATTGCTCATAAGAATTATCATGGCCAGTCAACACGCCCCATGTAAGGTACCGCCATGAGGAGTACAGCCTTCATAAGGCCATATTAAGGGAACAACTATGGCAGTTACCAACCCCTCATTAAGGTTTTATTTCTCATGCGGTACCTTAGATGGGGGTAGGGCACGGTAGGAGACGTATGGTCATTTGGAGTGATTTGCCCTGGAACTTTTCTGATTTCGGCTAGGTTTTTCCAGACGCAAATGTTTTGAAAACTCGGCCATTCGTTCTGGATCCAAAAATGAGGCGCTTTCCGAAAACTCGCAGACTTGGAGACCAGCTGGAAGGCTGGAAGTTGGCACTTGGCAGTTTTGGACCGATTTCTGAGAAAGTGGTGCAAAACCTGACGTGGAAAGATTGACAAAAACATGTGAAAAATGTGAAGATGTTGGCATAGATTAATTTAAAAAAGTGATTTGCCAGAGGGATGATGGCGAGGTTTTTTCTCCGGGTTTGTTGGCTCCAGGATCTTTTCAGGTCACGAAAATGTCAGGGCCCGGGCCGTCTCCCATATCTCCTGGTCCTGTGTTGCTGGGAGCCGCTGGACTGCATGTTGGGGTTGGCGGTACACCGAAACCCGAGGGCCAAACTGGCCGACATCACGGTGACATTGAAGCTTCACCAAACCGCTTGGGCCCAACAGTGACAAGAGTCGCCCGTCCAGAGAGTGATGGCAGACCTTCCTGGACTTTGAGGATTTTTCAAAGTTTCATCGCTCTTCTCGTGGTGATTTTCACTACTTGGTTGGCTATTGCTCTTGTTTGTGACAAGTCGTGGGACACCTCCAGCATTGTCTGGGGGTGGGACGACAATGGCACGGAAGTGAAATTTGAATTACCGGCTTTGAAACATGACCCGAGTTTTATTGCTTTGATGGTGAGCACTGGAATAGCTGGCTTGGCAGCAATGTGGCTGTACCTCATTGCACCTACTGCGCACACCCTCTTGGCAGCCCATTTTCTGTGCCTCAACTGGGTGGAAGGCTTGGTGACAGTGAGCTTAGGTGCAGCCGACAAAGGAATGCAAATGAATTACAGACCTTTGGACAGTCGTTTGACACGGTGGCTAGCATTCGTGAGGTTGATGCTCCTGCCATGCGAGTTTCTTGGACTGCAATTTATCATTCAAAATCGTTGGCAGAGTCTTTGGCCGGCACTGAACCGACCCAGATGCAAACTGTGGTTGGCTCGCTGTTTGTGGATGGAAGTTGGCTGTTTTTTCATTGGCACACCCAGCTCCATGTGGGTTAGCGCAGAGGGCATGTCTCGTCACACATTTCCTTTCATTTTCGACATGTTCTCCTGGTTGTCACTTCTTACCCATTTTGCAGTACCAATTTGCTCCTTTATCTGGATTGTAGTGGTGTTAGCGACACTGCGTCGTGTGGTCTTGATGTTCCACAAAGCCCCGAAGACCACCAGGCAACAAGGCTTAGCTGTTGCTTTCACTTTCCAGGCCCACCGTGGTAGATGCATTCAGCAATGCATAGGTGTGATCATCAGCCTGGCAACAACTGTAATGGCGGTGACAGCCGCAACAATTCTATGTAGTAAGCCTCGGGATGCCATGTCACTTCACATCAGCATAGCCGCTCAGTGCATCAACTTGCTGTTCAATGCAGCTGGCATCATAATGTTGTCTGGGGCATCCAGCCTGATAACAAGCAAGGGATTCCTTCGCTTTCCTCCTCTCCGGTGTTCTGGATCTCGCTGCCAAAGCCGCAGGTGCTATGGCTTTCGATCACCTTGGAGATGGACAAACATGACAAACTTGAAAATTGGTGAGGAAAATGATTGGGAGAAAAAGACTCGAGACCTTGCCAATCGTGGAATATCATTGGGGGAACTTCTTGTTTTCTACAAGGGACTAGGTGACACAGTGATGCCGTCCTTCCAGCCTTCAGTTCACACCACCCATGACGTGGTTCGCCTTGCAGTCATTCCTTTGACCTGTTCTGATTGCATCTCTTATGCCCAGCTGGTCAACAAGGGAGAGAAGGTTCTCCCCAAAAAGATGGTCACTCACAACTGGTCAAACCTTTTCCGGGATATGCTGGCTAGTGTGATCTCGGATGCATTGGAAGAACACACCTTCGAATTTATAGCAGAATTGCTCTCTGACAGAGCAGGTGTGCAGGCTTTAGAAGACATGCTTGGAGAGCACGGTAGCCTTCAAAAAACGTATTGGATTTGTGCTTTCGCTGTGAATCAGCACGCGGGAATTTGTGGAGCAAACCCTGATGGAACTTTTGATCCTGTCACAGGGCTCACACATCCCGCATGCAAGTGCAGAGAACCCAAATATTTCAATGAAGATCCGCCATTGAATGATGATGGTAAGAGCATACGCTGTGAGATGAACAAGTTTGATGATATGATGGCGCTCTTGGCACGTGAAAATCCAGATTTTGCTGAAGTGGTTGCTGTGGATGCATCCCTTGACCTGTTTGGTCGTGCATGGTGTGTGGCTGAGTTGGCAGAAGCACATCGTATGGGTATGGCTCAATGCCTGAAGATGCGCAATGAAGAGACGTTGCTCAGAAGGCAACACACACTTCAAGGCCTCAAAGTGGAGAACATGAAAGCTTCCCGCACCAAAGATATGGTAGAAATCTTAGCCAAGATACCTGACAAGGAAGCATTCAATGCTAAACTTCAAGAATTGATTTTTGATAGCAATGTTGGTCTTTTGGCAGTTTGGAAGAATGCAGATGCCTTGCAGCAGATGGAGGAGGTGTCTCATGTACTCAAATGGTTAAGACTCTCCGAAGCGGTGGAGGGTGGCCAACTGGTTTGGCAACGCTGGTTGCCTCGGATTTAATTTCAGCATGTTTGGATTTTAGACTTATATATTTTCATCTCACTGTGCCCATCTCCGCGGAGACTTTGCTGACTGCTGTGTTGATTTCGCATGTGATGTGATTTCTCTACCTTTTTTTTGGGGGTATTTCTGTTTAGCAGCGTTTTCGACGACATCGGTGCCTTCAAGGCAAGGCATGGCCTCAACAGCAGGCAAGGCATGATTTCTGCCAACCAAAGAGTTGAATTTTCCTGATGCAGGTCAACCACAAATTATTTTATCCACATTTAGCACAACGACAAAGCCAAAAATGCGGTGTCGAGTCAAGTCATGGTGCGTTTTGTGGCAGGTTTAAATTGTGTTTGTTATTCAGCGTTGAAATCACAATAGATCCGCCAAGGGTCACAAGATGTGTTTTCCATTATTTTTGCATTCCTTCCCTAGATGTTGCAACAAAAATCACTTAGCAGTACTGTGGCGAAGTCGGTGCACATTCCCTCGAATTGTGTTTGGTTGAGGTGGGAAATGTCCAGAAAACGTCAAGCGCCTGGTGACTCAATTGGGATGAGTGTTTGGGTGATGTTTGGTCGGTTTTTTCCTCAGGTAGAACTGTGTAGGTAGCCGAGTACGAAGTTTGCCGTCTTGATGTACTGATGTAGGCAGTATTTTCTATTGGTGGATGACTACCGAAGAGTGCTAGCTAGATCCAGTTGAAGGTGTTCCTTTGATTAACCGTTCAGAGACATATCTACTCAGAAAGGCAATTTTTATTTGCATCTGAGCTTGTTTTGGGTCATTTCGTTGTGGGTGTGGCAGTGTGTTGACTTGCACATGTTTATCTTGTCTCCATTGTTCAAGAAGTGTTGTCCCCATGGATTCACTGACTTCCTCCTTTCGGAACGGAATCAGCGTCCGTCCGGTGAATTTTCAGGCGCGGTGCCTGGCCGGCAGGATCAGCATCATCTCTTTCATGTGAGGAAGTGAGCGGCACTTTTGATTGATATTCGGCGCTCACATGAATGTGGTATGTTTCGGATCTTCATTGAAACATTTGCCTGACAACCATTTGAATGTTGAGTCTTTGAAATTCATATTTGTTGAGCAATGCTGTAATTGGTTAATATTTAGAATCGCGCCGCAATTCTGTGATTTTAGACTCTTTGGAGGCCACAAGTGTTTCCCCATTTCATTTCTGCTCATATATGCCTAGCGGCATAGCGAACCAATAGTTGTCCGCCCCAGTTGGTGATTTTAGCACTCTGTCGGGCATCTTAACGATCTTTTCAATCAGCCGAAGGTGATTTGTCTAAACGATTCCATCGTTTTACAAGTGTGGAAGGGCAAAGGAAACCCTTGTCCTGTTTATGGGCATGGACAAATCGATTTGGGTAGGTAGAGACAAGGTGAGGACGACAAAGAAGAAAAGACGTTTTGCTGCAATGCATCATGTGGACGTAGGTTGGAAAATCATATCATTGTATTAGATCACATCTCCTCACATTAAATCACATCACATCAAATCTCAGCACATCACATCAAATCTCATCACATCATATATCACACCATATCAGGGACAGGTGCACTTTTTGGGGCTACACCATTCGAATGGCAAAGTCGCCCCTGCAAACTTGGGAAACCAGGGCAGGTACCGGATTCTATTTGGGAATGATCATTATGTTTGGATTGGTATCCAGAATGTCTTTGTAGGGCGGGTGGCGTTGGCTTGCTGTGACTAAATCATGAGGACTGTTCAATCATTGCAGCCGTGCACGGCCCGAATCAAACACATGACATGAATAGTGATTTGATGCAAAAGCCAGTGGCGAAGAGGAACGTTAATGATTGAGCAAGCATTAACGGTTTTCCAGATGAAGGTAGGCATTATCATGAACAATATTCGACATTGCTTAATGTGATGACTGCAATGGACGACAGTAGTGATGAAGATGATTGGTGTCCTAAAACTCAAGTTGGTTTACAGGACTCATTGGCTTGGCGTCGCGTTGTGGATAGCAACTTTTTGTGTTGGGACCATTAGCCAAATCACAGCTGAGACGAATGAAATTTGTATTGGCTGTCTTGGGTATCAGTGGTTGATGGTGTTTGGCATTTTTGTTTCCACACCCTTTTTTGGCAGGAAACCTTGTTCAATGTCTCAAGTAGAAATTCCAATATCGTCACCGAACATTTTTTGACCAGGATCTGCTCCAGCCGCGAAAAACTCCACTGATCAGCAAGTTGGAAACAGAGACACCTCCAGTTGAGGCGTTTCGGGGATGAGAATTGAAACACTACCGGGGCCCCGCGTGGTTGGGTTGTCCTCTAAAAGGAGTGTTGGCAAAAGTGATGGAATTTTCATGGAAATGGATTTCCCACAAAATGGTCTTGCTGGGAAAAATGTTGAATGTTGAGATATATATATATATATATAAATATATATATATATACATATTTATGTATACATATATATGTTGAGATGAAGAAACGCCGTCGATTCATGCTAATAACCAAGAAAGTGGGGGGCGCTTATCAACCGGGTCTTTGGAAAGCCTCCAGCATTACATGGGCAGGTTGTACTGGAAACGCCTGAGAAGTCCGAAGCTGAAGATGACATGAGATGATCAAAGTTGGAAATGGGATTGGATTGGGCCATGTGATTTGCAGTAGCAGTAGCAGAAGGAGGAGCACTAGGAGGAGGAGGAGCAGCGTACATTGCATGACTCCATGAAAATTCAATGCAGGATATTCATTCATACGACCTTGGGTGGAACCCACAAATTGCCGAGACACATACACTTTGTCAAAGATTCTCGCTTGAGACCAATGTTATTGGAGTAAGGCACCCGTTGCCGGAGAAAGTGTTGAACTCAGTGCCAGACCGGTGGAACCTTAGTTGTTCCTTTGAGCTTTGAAGACTTGAAACCTTTCTTGTTTGGAAGCACTATTCAACTCTCATCCTGGAACGGGGAGGGGAACCCGCAGTTCAGACAGTTCCCATAAAAAGGAGGGCGGTTACAGGTGCTAGGGCCGCTAGGGGTATCAGATGAGGAACATGAACTTCGCGGATTTCCTCTCATCCATGAAGGTCAGCATTCGCTGCCGGCCATTACAGCTTCAGTGGCTCAAACGGCTTTGGTGATGGGGCGCGTTTTTCTTGCAGCATGACAGCAGCGGTTGCCAGTCCCTTGTTTCAAGAGTGGCTTCATTTGTGCTGATTGTTTTGATGGTTGCCAGGTCATCTTGTGGTGTTGGAAGTTGCATGGCCTAAGGTCCCGAAGTTGAAATTTTGGAGGATGTCTTTGAATCCCACATTGTGGATGCTCCTCGAAATGTCGAGGTCCAATGGCCGGGGTCTGTGGGTGCAGTGCTGTGTGTTTTCAGTCGTGAATCGTGGATGAATTGGATGTCACTCTTGGTTCCCAAAAACCTTGTCTAGTTTTCCGTGGCGTGGTCTGAAAATGGCCAACCAAAAAAAAAACTATGAGCCATTTTTGTTCCAACAGCCACAGTGTGGAGTTCAAGCGTTGATCAGCCATGGCACGAATCCTTTCTTGTGCGGCTGCTATTGTGTCCTTGATTGCCCTGGTGACTCTGAGACCTAACTTTGTACCTGCCCCGGGTGGCAGAACTGCGACTGCACCAAAGTCGAATGTCATGGGGAAATTCAGGGGCCAATTCAGTGCCTGGAATGAGAAAGGAACCACCGAAGTTCAGAGTAAGGCGGATGGATGGAAAAAAGACAGGATGACCTATGGGACTATGGACCTACCAAGGGACATATGATGGACATATGATGGACTTGGGATTTCTTTTGGGTGTGTTTTTTTTTCCATGAGGCATTGGCAGCAACGCATCACAGGGTACAAGTTCAGAGGTTAAAGCTGTAAAGCTCCTATACTCACCTGTGACTAAGACATTAATAAAAAGAAACTCTGAGGAAATATAAGAAAGGTGAGAAAAATATGACAGAATCTCTGCCAAAATCTTCCAATTGTCAGGCTGATTGGTGGGGTCTTCGAGCTTCAGCATGTGCCACGTTGGCTTTGCTCTTGGCCTTGCTTCCCATGGATGCTGCTGAAGCTGCCCGTTCCGGTGGCCGCATGGGTGGCTCCCGCAGCTTCGCGGCACGGCCTGGACCACGTGTTGGATCCCGTGGATTTGGTGGGCCACGGGGATCTGGTGGTGGATTTGGTGGGCCACGGGTGTCCATTGGAATTGGATCTCCTTTGATTGCACCAATGTCACCCTTTGGTGTAGCACCTCTTAGCCCATTTGGTTATGGCTTTGGTGTTCCTGTACCATTGGGATCTATTGGACCATCACCCGGGTCAGGACCATCAGTGAATGACCAGATGTTGCAAAACCAACAAGTACAGGATGAACGTAAGATTGATGAGCAGAAGCAGGAGATTGCAACACTCAAGAAGGAGCTGGAAGAGTTGAAATTGCAGTCCAAATGAGTACAAGAAATAAGAAACATATCCGACCCGGCACAAAAAGCCGAGCTCACAAAGGATATCATGTTTCAATTCGTGGTTGTACCGAACCCAAACTGTTGATTCAGCAAGTCGCTGATCAATCAGATGGTTGGGGTGTAAATCTAATTCGTGAAGAGTCGAGCTTTTAAGCTTGCACTGGTTCCTCCGGTTTCTGTGGCGTTGACCATTCCGAGCCACTTAAGAAAGTGTTTCGGGTGAATGCTATTTCATTTTGTGTGAGATTCGCCTAAGTTTTTTTGGGGCGAGATTCAGGGCTCCAATTTCGCGAAATGCCACGGGCTTGCAGATGGTAAGCTGAAAGTTAAGTCAGATGGTTCCCCAACTCTTCCTCAAGTGAGATATCTCATGAAATGAGCCTTCAGCTTACCATGATTGTCCTGGGACAGAACACCTTGGCAGCGGATGGTGCCCAAGTTTAATCCAAGCTGATAAAGTGGGCCATTGTACAGGGGGTCCCTTCTCTTCGTGGACACAGCTCGGACTTGGAGAAAACCACCCGCAGTCAGCGCTGCAGGCCAAAACTCACAGTATCAGCTAAGTGGAGTCAGCTAGTTGGGCAGTGTTTTCAATGTCAGGCACGAGCAGAACAGGAGGCTAAATGGGCTGGAGACTATGATGGTCGACAACATTGGTCCCTGCGTGAAGCGTGTCGAAGCTGCAGGGAGTGAGAGAAAGTCATGAAAGCTCGGAGTGTGGAGATGGAGATGCCTCTGCTGGTCGTCGCCATCATCATCATCATCATCATCATCATCATCATCATCATCATCATCATCATCATCATCATCATCATCATCATCATCGTCATGGATCATCAAGGATCATCATGGATCATGATCATGAGGATCATCATCCTCCCCATCCGCATTCTGCTAGAGATACCTAAGCATCTCCTGATAGTTGTACCATTACACATGTATGCCATGTTGTGCCACTTCCATTCAAAGACTCAAATGCCTTCAGCAATTTACACTGCGGTTTTGCGCCCATGCATCAAGACCAACTCTGAATCGTTGACTACTACCCTTTTACTTGCAGCGATATCAACTTCAGATTTTAGTGTTCAAAGAAGTGTATCTTGAGATGTTTTCCATTTCAGATCCTTCCAGGATTCCAGTAGGTGACGGATGAAGAATCGCATCTCACAGTTCCATGTACCTTTTTCTTTTGGTAAAATGACGCGCCTGCCTAAGAACCGACATATTCCCCTCCCAAGGCACTCTTGAAGATGAAATTTCTTGTTTTTCTGGACTTTGTTCAGTTTTTGAAGGGTACTTGTTTGTTTTTCATTTTCAACATGCCCTACGAACAATCCAACGTCGCATCATGGCATCAAAGGTACTTGAAACATCGCGATCGACTGCGAGAAGCCCAAGCAGATCTCTATCGAAGCTTTTTTGTAGAATAGGTGCAGCCGTTTTGAACGTCCGTAAGGAGTGGATGATGTTCAAAAAATATTGAGAGAACTTACAAATCGAAGGTTGAAAACATGTAAAATAAAGAAATCGGTAACAGCCGCAAGACTGCAATTACGATATGTTTTCCATCCCACTGGAGGCGGTAATAAGGCACTTTGTGTATTCATCCATTTTTTGAGTCTATCAGCCTATCTATTTTAACTTGTTTCCGTCCATTCTGCGGATGGACATTCAAATCGCCACAGACATGGCAATGTCTTTGGGGTATTGCAACATTATTTTTTAAGCAATTTGAACAAGACATCGAGTGGTGACTGGATCTTCCAGAAAAATCCATCGACAAAAATGTTTCTGAGGAGTGAAACTGCTCCTTGATGCACACTTTTTGTCACAGTCTTCCTGCCTGAAGGTGACGTGGAAAGGGGGTTGAGGGATGGAGAGCAGGAGGAGAATCTTGCAAAATTATTTCAATGCGATCCGAATTTGGATCATCTCAAAAAGGTTTTTAAAAAGACTTCAACCCCCCCAAGTTCCCTAAGTTACTAAGCCACCAATGACTTCGCAACAAGTGTTGTGGTATCAAAGGGGGAGGGGCATTTAAATGGCACAGGAGCTGGATCTGAGCATATTGGAACGAGTGGCAGATTATGGATTTGCTCAGGGTCCGGCCGTGGGATTTCTGGCCAACTGGCGCAAACAGCCCAACCCAGGGCCAAGCAACACTGGGATTAGGCCCACAGGGGTGGTGGGTCTGGGCCGCGCTGGGCCGGGCTGGGCCTATGGGTTATGTACCACTCTACTATTGGAGTTCAAATTTTTTGAAGACTAAGTTTCACTTTGCGAATCTTGAGGATGTAAGCTGCATTTGGATTGCTGAAGAACTATGTCATGCTTGCAGTCCCCAAGAATCAGATAGAAGCTGTATCGGTTTAAACATCCAAAATCAGATATCTATTACATCTTGATTCCCTCATGTCCATCTAATCCAACTGTTGACCCTGAATCTTTGTGGATCCTTTTCCAATGAAACAATCAAAGCCCACGTGATCTATATCTTCTGATATCGTGTAACCTGCAAGGTTCATGGCGCGAAAGCGTCCCTTATTGGACTTCGAGGTGACTGCCGGCGACTGGGATTGTGTCACCGTCTCCAGGCCGACGACTGGGATTGAAAAGTGCTGCTGCTGTTGTGTCATTGGTTTCTGTGTTTTTCTCCAACTGATGTGGTGTTGAAGTTATGTAAATATATATAAAAAAATGATTACATATGATATTTAAGTTCTAGATGTATATGCCAATCTAGTCTATGTGTACAAATGCATATTATATATATATACATACATCTGAATCTGTATGAATTCCCATGAATGTCAGTTCTTATAGTGACACCCGGACCTCTCAGTTGTAATCTCCAAACCTTGAACCACCAGGAGCTGTGCTCGTGTGGTGTGTCATGATGGACGCTTGCATCGGACGGGACGACGCCTGGAGATGTTGCATAAGAAGTTTGTATTGGTACCTCGGTGGACGGAATGGTGAAGGTGGAGCTAAAAGAGACGCTTACCATACCCTCCTGGGAACTTACATATCACCAGGTTTTGAGTCGATGATTTTTCCTTTTCCCCGAGGTATCAAAATTGGTATAATTTGGAATTGACATTTCTGGTTTCCAGACTGATGAAGCTTTTAGAGAAGCTCAGCTTCTACCAAATCCGAACTGCCACCACTTGTTCCTTCCACATCCCTCAAGGATCCAAAACCAAACCGCATGAGTGTAGCAAAGGTAGCCATTGCGAGCGATCTTTTTCGTTTCAAAAAACTCAAGGATTTTTGCAAGTCACGGTCCTTCGTTAAGGATAAGGCCTACGATGAAACCGTCTCGGACTGCGAGTTCTATGCAGACGCAGTACCTGAGCTGTGCAAGAATTGGAGGGATCTTGGTAAGAGTCCCTGGTCCACCGACAAAGCCTATACCCCTTGAAATTTAAAAGCTATGCCCCAAATAGGCATGTTGGAAAGGAGATTAGCTTTTTCAAAACCATCATAATGAGTATCCAAACTGGTGGATCAAATATACACAGGCAACTTTCTTGCACATGTGAAGTTTTCCTCTTCCATCTTAGAGGCCTTTGACCCAGCCAAGGTGAAACCGCTAGTGGCTTCATTGAACGGTGCAGAGGTGTGCAGCCCTAACTTTGTTTGATATCAGGTGGAGCTAAATATTCTACACACTTTCCAAGCAACATGAGCATTTTCAAAATACTTGAAAGAGTTAAAGAGAAGCATGATGTTCCAATGTTCCAACCTTTTTCCAATCTTTCTTCAAAAGATTGAAACTCCTCGGCAAGGGTTGGTCTCATTCGCTGGAGCAATCCCCCCCCTCACCGAGTGCAGGCCACCATCATTTGCTACGGCCAAACGGGCACCGGTAAGACACATACCTTCAACGCTTGCTGGAAACGTATCGGCCAAGACCTGGCGGGAAACACGATTTCTGTGACCTTCTTCGAGATTCATGGCAAGAAGTGTTGCTTTCCTATTGCACCAGAAAGGAAGGAAGGTTCAAAGTTCTTTTTGCCTTGATCTTATTCTTGTTGTTGTTGTTGTTGTTGTTGTTGTTGTTGTTGTTGTTGTTGTTGTTGTTGTTGGTTCTGGCAGTCTTTACGACCTGGTGATTTTTTAGTTCTTCAATGGTATCACAGCAAATGTTGGCCACGTACAGGGCAAACCGTCGGATGCCCCTGCAAAAAAAATGGTATCACAAGAGGCCACCTCTAGCGATCAGGGATAGCTGATAGCTAGATAGATAGATAGATAGACAGATAAATAAAGACACGGGTATGCAGCATACATATATGTACATCAATATTTGTATATATACATATAGAATATATAATTTTCCATGTGTGTGTGAACATAGAATATACACAGATTTTGTATTTTTCCTTGCCGTTTTTTTGGCTCCAAGGTTATGACCTCTTGCAGCAACGAAAAGAGGTGACCTTACGTGCAGATGCGGAGGAGCGTGTGCATGTGAGGCGAGGAGATTTGGGAGGAAAACTGGGGTGGTTTTCAAGAGTCCAAGGCACCATGGGGTGTGTATATTTTTGTCCCTTTCTTGGAAGGGTAGGTTTTTTTTTGGAGTATTTTTGTTTTGGATTTTTCAAGACTTTGAAGAGTTTGTGTTCCTTTTGTTTTTTCGATATTTGGGATGAAACCTTTGAAGCCTTTTTTCCTCGCACGTGATGGAACAGATCGTCATTTCACGAAGCACCCTGGATTTCACCTGACGATTCGTGCAGGGGTGCGCTGACCATTCGTGCAGATGCGGGTGAAGTGGCAGGATACCTGGAAGAGGCCTTGAGGTTGAGGCGTTCTGAATCTACGGAACGGAATCCCTTGTCTTCCCGAAGTCATGTTGCTGGGCTTAACATAAGTCAAGTTGGGATTTAGGAGATGCTGATAGAGAAGGGTGTTTTTTCTTTTCGAGTTGGGATCTGTGTAAAGCAAAGTTAGAGAGTGGGAACAAAGAAGTTGCGGAACTTTGGAAAACAAGTTCATTCCATTTCTATTTTGCTAGTGACTTGACAAAAGTTGCATTTTTCCACCCAGTATTTTTTCTTCCTCCTTCCCCCCCAAAAAAAACACCACACCTTTTCCTAAGGCGGTCTGTGTCTTGCAGCTGGAAGGTGGTGGCAGCCTCCGTTTCGTGGACCTGGCCGGGTCGGAGCGGAACTACGAGACGCGGCAAATGACGGCGCAGCAGCACCGGGACTTTGCCGAGATCAACAAGTCCTTGATGGCATTGAAGGTTAGGTGTGGTGGATGGGTTCTATATGGAGGTTTGGGGATGGGGGGGGATGGAAGATTGGGGATGTTTAAGGTGGACGAATTTGTATGATGCCCTTTTCCGAAATTCCTGCGATGATGGGTTACCCCACCAGATGCGGCAGCTTGGCCAGGAATGCTTTCGTGCTCAGGCACAGCTGCTCCGGCAGAAAGCTACGCGGGTGCCATATAGATCTAGTAGCTTGACACAGGCCGGAACAGCAGCGACGTTTTGAAGGGAACTGTTGACCTGTTGACCTGTTAAAAAGTACATTGTTTTCATAGTGTTCCTCCCTTCAAAGACTTCACAATTGAAATTGTGTTGGAAGGCAAAGGGTTGAAAATTAAGATCCATAGGTGTCACATATTCGGGTGCATCTCTCTGAGAAATGTCAGTTTCTCGGTTTTGGATAGGTCTTGCGCTCCTGCTTCACGCCGGAGCACAGGACAGGGTGCTTTGGCCGGGCCGTCCATGCCCTCCATGGAGCTGTTTTTAGCCGTCCACGGCGTAGGACCGTGATCTTGGCGACGATTTCTCCGACGGCAACGGACTTGCTGCACTCGACCAACTCCTTGCTGCAAGTGACGCAGATGTGGGTGGCACCCAGCTGAGGTGTTGGATGATTTGGATGGTTGGATGATTTTCGATTATATAGATAGATGATTTGGTTGCTGCTGTTGTTGCTGCTGCTGCTGCTGTTGTTGTTGTTGTTGTTGTTGCTGCTGCTGTTGTTGTTGTTGTTGCTGCTGTTGTTGTTGTTGTCGTTGATGATGATGATGATGATGATGATGATGATGATGATGATGATGATGATGATGGTAATGACCATTGTGATGACCACCTTGAGTGGGCATGAGTGCAACATTCCGAGCCAAGGTCCAAGGCGTTGTCTTCTCTGCGCTCGGAGTGTTGCGTGGAGTTGCCTTTGGTATCGTTCATGGCAGCCAGGTGGAACCGGCCACATATCATGACTTCTAGGGGAAGGATATTGGCAGATCCCATCCAGGTTCAATACATGCTACAATTACATGGGTTTTCGACCCTAAAGACTGATTGTACCATGCAAGAGTTCTTGCAGCACTACAAAAAGTAGTGACTACCCTTACACTGGGATATATTCCCATTGGGCTCTGTTGCTGTGTGGTTTGTGTTTAAACATATGGCTCTTTGGAGAATTTTTTTGGGTCCACCTTCTCAGTCAGGGCTTGAGGGATGGCAAAAGTGACTCCGGATGACCCATTGGTATCCATTGGTCGTGCAGGCCGCTTTGGGACTGGAGCAATGAGGAGGTAAATCTGCCACTTGGTCCGACCCACCTTTTGTTGAAAAGTCCCCGTTTTTGACATGGCTTCCACCATTTAACGGCCCCTCCAAGGTGGATTCGCAGTGTGAACAACGGTCTCTTCAAATACCTGGTGCTGCCTCCTGGAGTCACCGGAGCCACGTTATTGCAGCTCTCCTCCCAGGTGGACTTGTGGGGGTGTTGGTTTGGGTGCTGATTTACTACCAGCTTACCTTTCATAGATAACTTGGAGAGACACACACTATATAGATAAAATGATTTATCGCAAGCACCATCAACCTTGTATCTCTTGTACATGATTTATGATTTTCCTTCAATTGAATGTACTTCAACTGGTCTCTAACCCTTCAATGATCAAAAACGGGACTACATGACTTGGCAACCAAAACAGCACCTCCAGAAAGGGCCTGGCTGAGCTCTTCGAGATGAGCTTGCGTACTGCTCGCGGTGTGGGCGAGGGTGAGGTGCCATTGCGGTTAGGGTTGGTTGGTTGGGAGGCCAATTTTTGTGCCATGCAGCAATCTGGGGTGAAGATGTTGAACACTTTGTCTTTGGGTCCTTTGGGTGGGGCTTGTGTTTGCCGAAGTGGAGATGTTGCATGATGTTGCTCAGTGCCACCCTTTTGGTCATTCTGGTTCGCAGTATGGGAAGCTTTTGGCAGTTGAGATGGTATTGGTTTCGGCATACAAAACCCAGAACGTATGCATACGGAATAATATCGCATATGGCTACAGTAAGTACAACTATCTCTAAAGAACACCAACGATGTTGTTACCAGCAGGTTCGATCAAAGAAGCATTTTGTTCACCCTACATTTCCACTTCTTAAAATCCAATCTATGGCTGCACGAAAACCTACAACATATATTGCTTGAAGAGACTTTCGGCGATGGCAACTTGTGCCCGCATCCATACCTTGGAAGCCTTGCTTGGTGTGCCGCGTGCCTCCTCTCCGCTGTTTCGGCATCCCAAAGGGTGATTTCCAGGTCCCATGGCAAGTGGCGTGTCGATTCCCGACGGCCCCCACTGGGATGTTGATGCCAATGGTGCAGAAAGGTCATGCTGCATGGCATGTCTTGAAGGCTTGGTGCTCCACCAGGACCTGTAGAGATGCTATGAGGCAGCCTTTGTCGAGTCTGCCCTTCGCAAGGCCTGCGGTGTGTCGCATTTAGTTACCGCCTTCAGCCAGTCTCCTGAAGCTTTCGGGAGGAATCAAAAACGGAACTTTGGTGTTTCTAGGTATCTCATGGAAAACATGCAAAGATTCCGGGGTCAGCTGGAGGAAGTCGTTGACGAACTCTTTCCATCATCGCCTTCGAAAATGCGCTGGGTGACCTTGCGTGACATCGGACCATGCCTGTGTGGTGGGTTCATTGGTGCCAAGTGGAGCAACTTCGTGAGACCCCTTCCATCTGGAGTTGGTCGGATGAATGTTGGGCAACGATGGGGAAAATTCCTCTGCCAGCAGGCTTCCGCCCACATACCCAAGAAGACGTACTGGCAAACGCCAGCGATGAGGCAGTCGCAGTGCGCTGCCCCAAACGGACCTATGCGCGGGGAGCTCAACAGAGCCAAGTTACTCCGTGATGCCAAAGAAGCAGTGGCGCAGAGGTCAGAAAAAAAACATGTTTGCAGAGGTGAGGCCGAGTGTAACCTCTCATCGTGATGGTGTTTCCGAATTTGAAAATGGCACAATTCATTGGTCGGCTATGCCCCAAAAAGATCAAATAAATATAGACCCCATCTCTGAACCGAAAAACAAAGAAACAACGGAAACAAAACAAAAATCACACGCACAGAAAGCCATTCGTAATGAAACATATTACGAACAAAAACAACGGATAGATACTTTGCTTAAACATTTCAGGACATTTTCAAAAAAAATTGATTTGATGGGTTCTCTTCAACTGTTGCGGTGCCAGGCCTGGAATGAAGCACTGGCTGGTGACGTGGGGTTGCGCGTAGGGCGGATGCTCTTCGCAGCTGTGCGGAAGGAGGCCATGCGGTGGCCCAGCGAGGGGAAGGACTGGCCAGAGCAAGGTGAGGAGGGGAAGAGTGATCATCATCATCATCATCATCCTCCTCCTCATCATCATCGTGGATCATGTTGAAGTATTTTTCATTTCATATTTTGGAGTCAGAATTACCAGCAAACATTTGGAGATGTTTCGTTGCCAACCTCAGGAGTCGTTTGCTTTCTCTGCGCGGCAAGAAACGGAAGAACGAGAGATGCTGGAAGAGGGTTTGGGTTTGCCTCCTGAGTCAGAGCTTTGGATTGTGAAACAGTGATTTGGTGATCTGTTTGTTAAAGGTGTTGGCAATAACAACCTAGTAGAGGCGATGTATCCAACACACGAGAAACAGAGATGTTGTGTTCTTTTCCCACGAATTTCTGCATAGAATTGCTTGAGATCATCAGCATTGTGCAAGCTGTACCTCAGCATTTCCACAACCAAACCACAGCTTTGGAAGGAACGACACTGCGAGTTCTTCTTCTGGGGTGAGACAACACCGCCTCCACGCCTACCTCAATGATTTTACCATGGAGGAACTCAGATGCCGCAGATGATGCTATTGTGCAGAATGGCATGCGGCATGTGGATGTAGGTTGCATTACTTACTACTATGAGTTGAGAACAGCTCTCTGGGCTCTTGATTTGTCAGGTTTTTTATCGAAGTTGTGACATTGCTATTATTTTTCCTGGAGCACCAAGAGTAGCAAAAGTCGTGCAGTTTGTACAAAGAGCTTGCAGGTGTCTAAAAACTACTCACGGTCGCTACAAGGTCCATAAACCTTGGAAGCTACTGGAGGTTTGACATTTGAAATCTGCAAGCTGTAGGGCCTGTAGGGTATGGAGAAATCATCAAAAAACTTGTGCTGGTTTTGAGACACATTTGCATCGTGAGCACGTTTCCTATCTCCAAGTCTTTCGGAGTCTTCCAGAAACGTGGAGAGTTTACCCTCTCTGATGTCTTAAAAGTTGACACTAAACGATGGGATGCCAAAGTGGTCCCAGTCAAAAAGGAGCGCGAAGCTAAGCAAAAATTCACATGTTGTGTATGTTTTGCATGTATTTACCGGGTCATTGCACGTTCTGGCCTAGCTGTTTCGGTTGGAACAATGGAATTCCAAGCTCGAACTTCCGGCTTTTGAGGGTATTGAGGGAATGCTGATGAATCATTTGGCGCTTATGACTTTTGCATCTACTTGACACGAAGCCTGGGACCTCTTGCGAATCATCAGTTCGAGACGACAGTGTTATGGAAAAAGGTCAATGAACTTGGGCCCAACATGTGCAACATGTCGAGGTTGATATAGCGCAAGATAGCTTTATTTGCCATGGATTCTCTTGGCAGCGTTGGTGGCGTTGGTCTCGCTGGTGAAGGCTGCTTATGGCATGGGGGTGAAGGTATAGGTGTTACGAGAGCCACGGCAATTTTGCTTATAGGAAGCAAATCCACGGATTTGTTTGTGATGCGCACATCTTTCAGGAGAATGTTGTTCTTGGAATGGCCAGTGCTGGCACTGGGGACTGTCAGCATCTACGTCCTTAGTTCCTTGGTTCAGCTTCTGACAAAAGTGTTGTGTTTTTGACATGGCAAGGTTTAACTGTGAGATCTTCAAGTTGAGTAGGGAATCAATCAATAGTCAAACCTGATGATAAAGGGTGTGTGCGTTTGGAGATCCATTTTTTTAAAAAGAAAAAGCACAAATCTTATCCCTCACACTTCGGTTGCCTGTTAAACTGCAGAAAGGTATTTGGTGTGTAGCTGCTGTTCGTAGTTGGCTGGCCTGCAAGCGAGCAGCAAGGCTAACACATCCTGGTGGATCAGTAACATGCTTGCACAGACTCGCCTTCCAACGGCATTGTTTTTCGAAGGTTTCGGGGAGGATAGTAGTCTGCGATACGAGGGGGTAGTGGTACAAATGGAGCGATTGGGAAGAAGACTTGTTCAAATTGATTATGTTAGGGACATCTTGATTTGCGATCTGATTATCTATTGGAGTAAGTATTGGTGTTGACTGGTTGCTTTAGATTTTTCATTTCCTTTCACTGGTTTTTCATTTCCTTTCATTGGTTTTCATTTCTTTTCATTTCTTTTGATTTGCTTTCATTTCCTTTGATTTGCTTTCATTGCCTTTCATTTGCTTTGATTTCATTTCCATTCATTTCATTTCATCCCCTTATTTCCTAATTGCTGTTTTGATTCTAAATCTTTATGTACTACCTCTGCATGCATCAGCTTTTAAATGACAGTGGAAAGGTTCAGGAATTTAAAGTATAAAATTGAAAAGAAATCAATAAGACATGAATAGGAAATGAATAGGACATGAATAGGAGATGAATAGGAGATGAATAGGAAATAGATAAATAGGACATGGATAGGACCGAAATGAGCAGGAAATCAATAAGAAATAAAACGACATGAAATATACGATCTTTGTTGACTACACCTCGAAAAAAAGCCTCCCAAAAGTTGGAACCACTTTATCTATATACTACCCGCTGGATTAATCGCGGACACGTTCGCTTTATTTGCAACCACTTTACGGACAGGTACTCCACAAAAGTAGTCCCATATCTTGTTGAAAACAGCTGGCCCGGATTTTCTGATGCCTACCCTCCAAGACTGTAATTCGCAAGGCAAATTACACCACCTTTCGCCCTTACCACCCACATCCAATTCAGATTCCCTTGGCTGAATTGGCTTTGCAGAGTGGTACCAAATTGCTGTTGATCTGTGGTGGGGAGCCGGAGCGTGACATTTTGGGAGCCAAGCTGGGTGCTCAACTGGCCAGGCGGAATCTTTGGGGGCAATGGTGGTTTTGGGTGGGGACAGTTGTAGGATGGTTTTCCAATGGAATGGATCTATGATGATCTTTAGGTGTTTTTGAAACCTCGTTTTGAGCAATTTGAGTTGAACATTTCCATCTCTATCTTTTAGACTTTTTCATTCTGTCAGAACTTTCCGGCAGCTAAAAAAAAGGAACGTCCTGTGTGATGCTTCAGATCTCCTATTGTGGGGTTTTTGCATATGTTTTGGCAATTTGGATTGGGAACTCTCCCTAAAGGAAAGGAAGAACCACCTTCTCAAGGCATGGCGGTGGCGGATTGGCCTTCTTCTCCAGTGGTCACTTCAAAAAACTTCACGACTTCGATCCCCGTCACCGAGACGACGATGGGGAAGGTAGAAGGGATCCTTTTGTAGGGATCGACTTGGAGATGTTGCAGCAGGTGTTGGTGCTGGATCGTGTGCCTTGGATTGAATCAACGGGAGGTCTAGGTGCTCAAATCATGGTGAGCTTTCTACTGCACTGTTGGAGTCATTCTAAAGGAGTTAAGCCTAGCCATGTGTAAAGAGAAAATAGTGCATCTCTATCAACTCATCAACTCCATCGACATGACCTGACTTGCTACCTTTCCACCTTGTTTACTGGGCGCAATTTTCAGTGTCCTGTTTTTTTTCTCCACCCCTAAAAGCCAACCCAGGAAGCCTTGGACACCTTGTCCAACTTCACCAGCTTCTTGCGTCAGCTGCGTGGAAGTCCTGCGAGTTTCACGGGTATCGAAAGTTCTCGTCCCGCTGTGGATGTGGTGATTGTGACCTCTGGATATCATGCGCCACGAGTGCGGAGCATTGCTTGGGTGTTGCTGGGATTTTATGGCCTTTCCTTCCATATTGCGGAGGCTTCAACTCAGTTCCTTGGGTCTTTTAAGCGAACACCGAAGGATTTCCGGTGATGTAAGTATATAGATATACAGCTATACTGTAGTAGACCCATTTTTTGTACATCCTTGTTTTGCAATGTTTTTTTTCTTTTTGTTTTCGCTTCACATAAGATATCATAAAGTCATAAGCAACTTGTTCAAGAATCATTGAAAAATCATTGAAACATAAGTAAAGAATCATAAAATAAATCTCCGAAAAAACACACATTTTCAAAGATATGAACAATATGACTTCATTGTGGCCGCTAGAATTACAATTAGGTACATAAAAAACATAAAACAACAACAGTCATTAAAGACTCATTATTAGAGCACATTGCAACATAATAATTCATTTCAAAATCACAAAAACAAACCGAAATCATACATGATAAAACCTTAGTTTTGTTTGCATTAAAACAATATCTCAATTATATTTATCAGGCAGTGTCCGAAGAGCACATTTCTGTTCCAAAGCACCTATATACATCAAATGGAATAAACATCTGTGATCAACCATCAGCTCGAGGAACGCTAAGCCAGAGAGCATTTGGCGCTGTGCGCGTGATTTGCTACGTGCCGCCTTGTGGTTGCTTTGTGGCTTTGAAGGTGCTACGATGTTAAAGGTGGAAACTCAATTCTGGAGAGAAGTCTACTGCGCCTGACAAGATATCATCCTTTCAACTCTGTAACATGCAACTCTCATCATCCTTAGGTCATTATATATGATACAGGTGTACACACGCAACGTGAACACCCGATGTGCGAATCGTCCTTTCCCAGGTGACCATTTGGCGGGTTTGATGCACCGTGACCGGCAGAACTTCCGTCGGTGGTACCGGCAGAAGTGCAGCTGACGGCATGATTCGGAACTCGGCAAAACGTAGCAGGCGTGGCGGGTGGGTTTATTGGCAAACAAAAATACCAAGATTGGGGGTGACATAAAAGGTTAAAAAGATATAGGTCAGAGAAATGATAGTCCAACATCAGTTACAAGAACCGTTTTTTTTGTTTGTTTGTTCGGTTGTTTTTTGGTTTTGTTATTGTTTTATTTTAGACTTTCGTAGTCAGTTCAGTTCCTTCTTTATCTTTTGGCCGATGGACAATGGACTTCACCCCAATTCCGATTATCCGCGCCTGGCAGATGCTGATCTTGGAGTCTGTGGAGGAGTCATGTCAAACCTTTCCTCGAGAAGCCAAGATGAAGCAGATGGTTCCACTTGTGCCTGGGTGGTGGTTTTTTTTATAAGCATAAGCCATAAGCCATTTCTTTTAATGTTTTAATTTGATTTGATATTTTTTTTGGTTGTTGTTGTTGAAGGTCTTACCTTCCTCAAATTGTCTCCTTGCCAGAAAAGGCATTTTCAGATGGCTGCCTGAGGTTGAAGATCCAAACAACTGAAGAAGTGACGCAACTGGGATCATGAAACCAGCGATGAAAAGCAGCATGGCCGAGGGCGAGAGAGATCACCATGGTAGCATACCCATGGCAGGTCAGATTCTGACGTGCTTCAATCCTCACATTGGAAAATGAGCAGAATCAATGAGAAGCATCACATCATCAAAGAAGAATTGCTGGATGTCGTGAAGGCGTTGCTTCTTCCGCGCTCCGGGAGGAGACAGTGTGCATCTCATAGAGAAGCGAGCGAGCGACGTTGTAGGTTTTGGTTTGTTTTGTTTTGTTTTGTTTATCCTCGGCCGGACCAAGCTCGCAGCCCGGTGCTGGCAGTGGTCGATCATAGAAAGTCCAACTGAGCGAGGCCCATTGCCAGGTGCCAAAGCTCGGTAAAGGCAGATTGCGCTTTGCCCTTCTTGCTGCGATGATTCAGACATCCGGGCGAAACGACCTGGATTAGAATAAGAGCAGCGCAGCAAGGAATGCAGTGGCTGGTGGCATAGCCGTTAAAAGTTGAGGTGACCTGCATGAGGCATCTTTTGCCAATTGAAAAACAGAAGAGTCTTTATGCCATGCTCAGTAGAAGTCTAGAAGTTTCCTTTATACATGAATTGCTTTAGAGTGTCCAACCCAATGTCTTTTCAGTCACTTTGCTCGATGTAAAGATGCTATTGGCTCTCAGACTTGATTGGGAGGAAGTTTGACATAGTTTGACATCCTCAAACTGCTTACTGTTTACAAGCTTCCATATTCCCCCACCCCCCTTCCTTTAGCAACCATATTCTTCTTTTAGGTCTCTCCAAAAATAGACTTTTCAGGTGCCACGCCGATTATGAACAAAATGTTCCTGAATGAGAGTTTTTTTTTAAAAGTAAACTGATGTTGTATGATACATACATCCATCTTGAGGCCCTACAGTCAGAGAAAAAACAAGGATACAACCTAGAGATTTCTCTTCAAAGTGTTGCCAGAGGTCCAAACATGCAACAGGTCTTCGGGGCGTTTTTTTTCAGCACGGGGCTTCGTGCATCTCTGACGCCATGGTGCGATGGACATGAGCTATCTTCCACGCGCAGGTCTTGCTTTCCTGCAATAGCTCCCGATTTCTTTTCAACAAAAAAACACCAGGTTTCACATCACTAGCATTGGGCTTGGCTCCAGAATTTGAAGGCTATGCTACAGTCCATTGGCTTTGCGTTGCTACCTGCTACTCTGCCCTTGGCGCCGCCCCAGCTGCGACGCTATCCCTGCGTCCGGCCCAAGCCGCGTGTGTGGCGCGCAGCCGAAACGGAGCATCGGAGTCGCGAGGGAAAGCGACGACGTTTGGTGGTGGTCTTTGGGCTAGTCATCAGCTCCTAGGCATTTTGCAGAATTTCAGTTTTCTCGAAGTTAGGCATACTTGTCTTGGAGGTGTTGCTTTTGTATGCTTTTGTTGCATTTTGTCCTTTTTGATGGCAAAAAATGCCCCCCCCCCCCAAAAAAAAAGAACCATCCAAGTAAAGAAAAAGAAAAATCGAACTTTTTTCATCATCATCCAGAGTGTTTCCAAACTGCTATTTGTCTCTTTTCTTCCGATGGTTTTACAGCCAAACCGTTCTCCCCCTTTTTCTTTAAAGGCTACTCGTGGTACTACGTCTGTCGCCTCTCCTTAACCTATGCCGCTCCTGCAGTGGTGCGGGAAGAAGGATTGGATCTTCGAAAGTTGGGCGCCATCCTTAGTGCTGGGCAAATCTCTATAGGCTTCAGCAAGGTGACTGGGACTGGCAACCTTTTGTTGTTGTTGTTGTTGTTGTTGGTGGTGGTGGTGGTGGTGGTGGTTGTTGTTGTTGTTGTTGTTGTTGTTGTTGTTGTTGTTGTTGTTGTTGTTGTTGTTGTTGTTGTCGTCGTCGTCGTCATCGTCGTCGTTGTTGTTGTTGTTGTTGTGGTAGTGGTGGTGTCAAGATTGCCACCCGAAAAATCTTGGAGGTAAAATCGACGTGGAATTTTTGGGTGTCTTCGTTTTTTAAAGGAAGGGATTGCTGTGTGTGTTTTATGGTTGGGGCTTTTGATTTAGCTTGCTCAAGAGGTTTTAATTTTTTTGGTGCAGATTTACGAAGTCGTTGTAAGGGAGTTGTAGGTTTCGTTGTCGAACCCTTTTGTCTTTAAGTTGAGTCTTTCTTACAGACTTGCACGAATGAAGTGTGTTCTGTAGATTTCCCGTGCTACTTCATTATGTTTATCTAGCATGCCAGCAAACATGCCCTCCCTTAGACTGGAAGAGTTCAGGAACTCGCTTAGACCATTGGAAAATTATTTGCTTAACTCTCCCGGGTCCCCTGGTCATAGTACATCCCGATTTTTCCAAATCTGTTCGAAGTAGTGTGCAGCCAATCAAGAGCCAGTTGCATGCATGCCTTCCTCATCCACACTTTTCCACTGCAGTTGAGGTTTGTGAGCCAAAAGCTCTCAGGTTTAACAACCTGTGCGCACCCCAAGAATCTGAAACCGGTCTATAGAAGTCTAACCGTTAGCCACTTGGGGTTGTGTGGCAGAAGTAAGCCTCCCAACCCCCAACTTTAGCTTCACAGCTACCAACTTCAAGAAATCAGAGGTTGCAGCAACAAAAAGTTACACAGACATACGATTTCTAGTCGTCATTTAGCTAAAACGCCCAATTATTTCTACAATGCCATTCATAAATGCGCATATATTTGTGTTTCCCTCGCCTTCACCCCCCCCAAAAAAAAACATCCAAGTCCCCAACAAAAAAGTCCAAAACAACAAAAAAAACCGGCACAACCAACCAAAAAAAACACAAAAAACCCAACCAACGCATGCCAGTGACTGGACGCCGTTTTCCCGTTGTTTATTTTTTTCTCCCCAACAAAAAACAAAACACCGACCGACAGGTCTTGTCCAGTGTCCTGACGGCCGACCTCTCCCCATCGCGGTGTTTGGTCATGGGCTTGCTGCTGACGGCGCTGTGCAACATCTTGGCCTCCATGGCACCGACCTCCAGCGCCACGAAACTGGCGATAGTACTGGCAGGTAGGGGGGGGCAACAAGGAAAAACTACCACCTTGGTGGTTAGTGGTGTTCGGTTATGATGAGTATTTTGAGTATTATCATGGTGATGAATGATAGATTTTACTTTGCACTGTTTGTTATTTTGGGTTTGTGATTTGTGAAGGCTTTTTCTTTTTTTGAGTAGCTGATCTTTGGATTGTTTCTTTAATAAACTCCCCACCTCGGTCTCTGGATTTTGGTCTTCCGCAGGTCTGTGGGCGATCAATGGTATTTTCCAAGGTTTAGGTAGTCCTTCGTGTGCTCGCATCATCAATGCTTGGTGCAGTGCCAAGGACGCTCCGTCAGTCAGCTCTACAACTCATTTTGGTTCACCCGAAACATGGAACTTGATGTTGTTGTTGTTGTTGTTGTTGTTGTTGTTGTTGTTGTTGTTGTTGTTGTTGTTGTTGTTGTTGTTGTTGCATTGAGATGAATTCCCCAAACGGGTTGAATTGAGGTTTAGTGTCTTGCTTTTCTCTCAACAGGGATTTGGAACAAAAGTTGAGGAGGACTGAGGAGCTGTTCGTGGCACATATTTGTGAGATCACATTCCCATTGAAGGTTTGCTCTGAGGAAGGAACCGTGCCACGATTTCATGCCAACAAGTTTGGAGTCAAGAAGTGACAAATCCTTGTAACAAAGAAAGCCAGCTTCTTGGTGACCCAGTTGAAATCAATCTGATACATACCCCAGGCTTTAAAAGCTCATTAAGTTTCAACAAAGAATTCTTTGAATTCTTCCAAAGTTAGCCCCTTTGTTTGGAAGGAACGTGGTTTCTTCTGGTCCATGTGGAATGTGTCCAACAATTTGGGTGGTGCACTTGCACCATTGATGGTGGGTTTGGGTGCAGCAGCTGGCTGGCGTGGAAGTCTACTCTTGGCAGGTTTTTTTGGAATGCACATAGATTGTTTGGGCGTAGTAAATGGACACCCCTTGATGTGGAGCTAAATCTGGAAGCATTCCCACAATTTTGGAATGTTCCTGTTTGACACTCGGATTCTTGTCGCTTCAATCCATTCCAATCCTCCCAAGCGATGCTGTACTTTTGGTACTTTTGTCCTGGATGCAATGGGTTTTCTGGTATTCCGGTTTTGGGCACCTGTCAAAGTGATGACAATGCAGCCGAGCCCTCTTTTACTTCAAAATCTCAAAAGAACAAATCCAGAGACATCATCCCAGATGTGTCACCTATGGCTTGATCCCCAACAAAAAACAGTGAACCATTACCATATACCTGAGGTTGCAGTGCAGCAGCAGTGAGCATAGTGGTGTGGCTCTTGGTGCATGACTCTCCTACTTCGGCGCACTCGGGGCAGGTGAAGGCTATCAAGACGCCGAAGGTGGAATCGAAGGAACCTGAACTCAGTGGCTTTGGCTTTGGGTGACAACTTGAGGTGGACTTGAATTTTTTTTTGGTGGGTGTGATTGTGTGATGGTCACTTGAAATGGAAGGCATGTCAATGCTATTTTTTTTTGGTGGGGGGACAGAGCATTAATTGACAAATTGGATGTGGTGAAATCAAGATTGTATGCCAAGTAGGTGACCTCATGCTTGGGAGGGCAGTTGCCGAATGGCCGAGAAACCCACTCAAAACAAATTGAAAAACATGGAAGTTGGGAATGATTCAGAAGCAAAAACTCACAGCTATAACCCGAAATGATTTCCGTTCGGTGCCCTACCTCTGAAGTGCCTTTAAGGTGGGTTGGCGTTGCTTTGGAAGGGTTGTTTGTTGCAACCGGGCATGGCCAGTTTAGCATGTGCCAACTTCGTGATTTACGGTTTGAAAAGCGCATTGATCTCATGGTTGGCCTTCTATGCGCCCAGACAAAAGTTGGGTAGAGAGGATTTGGAGATTTTCGGTGTCAGATATTTGGATTAAAGATTTATATACCCAAAAACTCGTTTCAAGAAGCATGAAAAAGAACTTGAGAGACTTGATGGTAAAAAAGAGTTGCTATAAGTTTATATAAGTTTATACCGCTATACTTACATATGTTAATGAAAATTTACATATCCACATGTATATAATTTCACCCTACATAAGCAGATGCATGCACTATGCACAAATTGGCCTCAACTCCCATCACTAAGGTGCAGTCCCATGGGCACAATGCCCTCTCTGCAGCCCCACGGCTCAGCATCTTCGAGTGGCTTGCCCTAGGCAAGTTTCAGAGGTGGTAGTTTCAAAGAGGTTTTTTTAAAATATAATTTTATAGGGTCCAAACATCTTCGTGAAGACAAATCATCCCCCTGCTTTGGACGCCATCCGTTTCTTTGGGCGGCAACGGATGGCCAATCGACCCAGCAACGAGTTGAGGTTTGGGGGTCTCTTCGGCAGTGTGGTTTCGGGACCCTTGAGCGATCGATATTGGCAGCTGCGGGGTGTGAGGGCACCGGTGGTGGGCTGCAGGGTGCAGGTGCCCGGGGGGGATGGCGGTTGGGTTGGGAAGGGAGTCAAGTTGAGTTGGTTAGAGGTACATCATGGTGCAAAAAGGGAGGCTTTCTGACAAAATTCTCAGGCATATACATAGATGCGTTTAGGTTGTGACTTGCAGCCTCAACATTCGAAACAGTCAAGCTGTCATAGCTGCCATACTGATAGCAACATCTAAAGAAGGAATGACTCAATTGACTGAACAAATACTGGATGGTCATGAACCACAACACGTAGGTGAACATTTCTAGTGTCACCGGCTAAAATTCAACGACTTTCACCACCCGCTTGGCTATTAGCTCAACCATCACTGACGCTCAGGTGGCAGTAACCTTTGTATTATGCGTCCTGGTCCCTGCAGTCTTCACAGTTGTCTTCTCACCTGGTGGCCGTGTGGGTTTTTTGGCCGTGGGTTGGGAAGATACAAAAAAATAAAGGCTGGTTTAAATGGGCCCTTGTCATTTATTTTCTCTCCGTTGTTGCTAGACGCTAGATGAAAGTTCTGCTGAGACAATTTTGCACTTGGCAGACCCTGGACTTCTTTAGTTGTCTCTTGTTCTTGATCTTTTTTGGATTAACTAATTGTAAGCTGGTGGTTTGGGTTGGTTGTTTGGGATTCGTAGGATCCCCTTATGAAAGGGATGGTTACTTAGGGATATCCTTGGAATCCCAAACCACCGGGCCCCAAACCTGTGGGATTTCATGGGGATTTCCATCTTCAATGTGACCCTTTGTTGTCATGGTTTCCTGGAAGAAATTGGCTACAACACTCCATGATATCCTTCAAAAAAAAGTACTGTACCACCAGTTTGTGCATACTCTTCCAAAAAAAATTTCATTTTTGTTTCTCTCAATGTTTTTTTTTTTGAAGGCCAACTTGGACCAAAAACTGGCTCAAACACCTGCCCTGCGACTGAGGTTACCCGGCCATGTTTGCCTTGGGCTTGGGCCTTTACGTGGCGCAATCCCTTTGCGCGTTGTCGGGCTTGGAGTTGGTTAGTGGCCGAGCTGCTGGAGTGTCACAAGGTCGGTTGGGTGGAGGAGTTTTGGGAAAAGTTTAAGAAGGTTACTTTTTTTTTAAAATGAAAAAGACACACGCACACACACACATATATATATATATACATGTGTATATATATTTATTTGATATATTTCCACTGAAATATTAAGGGCATATACAAAAGGTGGCTGAGAATTTTTGGATTCCACTTCTTGTTTTTGAGGAAGGTCCGGGAAAAAGATTCGTGAGGTCTGCTCGGCTGGTCCGCGTATACGGGCGCTGCAGCAGCGGGCTTACCCATGGGATGGCTGATCCAAAGCACTGGATGGCAGGTGCAGGGATGGTTTTTGTGGGGTTTCAATGGGCGCCCGGAGGATTTCATGTCTTGATGCTGTTGGAATTCCATGGAGGATTGTTTGCTATCATAATGGGGTGTTATTACATTCCAAAGGGGGAGATCTCCATTGCAAAATTAACAAAATAAAAACCCTCTCGTTTTTGGGATTGGTACAGTGCAACTCATGAATTGCTAGAAGGATTTGAACATCACAAACAAATTGCCTCTTTATTGCTGATTCTATAGAAATTCTTTTCCCAACTGTGACTAAAAAGTGTTCCCAAAAAAGGTGAAGTATTGGGAGTATATATACCCTCCCTGAAACTACCATCTCGCCCCTGAAAATGGATAGGATAGACCATCATTTCCTTTTCGGTCCTTTAGGGTCCTTTCCTTTCCCGGCCGAAAAATTTTCAGGGGCAAATTTGCTGTAATTGCCGTAAGTTTCAATGATTCAGGGAGGGTCTTGGATTTGGATATCATTTTGTTGGGTTCGTTTCAGGTCTGGCGCCTCCTTATGGCTGGTGGTGCCCTCCTCGTCACAGCTCTGCTGTTGCCGCTGTGGCGCGTGCCTTCCAATGAACAGCGCCGCCAGAAGCAGGCGGCCTGAAGGTGCCGAGGTTTCGAAAAAACAAGTTGGTGTTAAGTTGAGTTTTGAAGGGGATGATGATGATGATGATGATGATGATGATGATGATGATGATGATGATGAGGAGGAGGAGGAGGAGGAGGAGGAGGAGGAGGAGGAGGAG
>DF239664.1:43449-65348 GCA_000507305.1 Breviolum minutum Mf 1.05b.01
TGATGATGATGATGATGATGATGATAGTGATGATGATGATGATGATGATGATGATGATGATGATGATGATGATGATGATGATGATGATGATGATGATGATGATGATGATGATGATGATGATGATGATGATGATGATGATGATGATGATGATGATGATGATAGGGAAAAACACATCAAGTTTCTGAAGGCTCTTTTTTTCCATGAGAAGAGTTTCCATGCCAGACTGCAACAAGACGTTTTCTTCTTGACCTTGAGTGACTCTTGTGCAGTTGGGTGCTGACACACTGATACCTTGTTCTGATGATGAGCTATTTGGACGACGCGAGTGCTGGTCCGCTGTTTCAATTTGAGTGATAGCGGCAATTGACGCTGCAGTGTGAGCCGTTTCAACATGAATGACTAAGAATCAGAGTGTTTCTCTCCCACACTGTCAACAGGACCCATCTGTTGATGGGAGAAAATCCTGTGCAACAAATGGAAACCAAATTGCAGATACAGTAAACATGGAAGAGCCTCACAAGTGTGGACGAAACGGTCGGATTTGTGTGCTCTCCCGAAGATCGAGCGGGCACAAAATCACCTGAAACGGCATCTTTGGCGCAGCCGAAAAAAATCAAAATGGCGAGCTGTCTGTCCAGTTGGGTTGCCATGTTGGAAAAAATGTCTGTCAGGTGCCATTTTTTTCCGCCCCAAGGTTCCTGAAAGCCGTGAAGCTGAGGTGGGGAATGAAAACCCCGTGGGTTTATTGTGGAATATGCATTTGACCTCATGGCGCGGACCCTGCTATGCCTCACGCACAAACCTACACTCTTCACACAAGTTCTGTTTGGCAGGGACACAAACAGAAACAACTAGCTACAATATGACAATACATGGAAAGATGTAGGATTTTCATGGAGTTTGAGGTGCACACCACATGCATACTACTGTTATTTCATGACATTTGTTGACCATCTCTATAGAAACTTTTCGAGTTGAAAGATTTTTGCACATAAATTTTCATCCCTCAGCTGGATCAGAAACATCTTCTTTCAGGATGATGAGCCGCCAGCATTAGAATCTCAAGAAGCAGTGCCTGAATTGCAACAAGGCTTGGGGAAGTCGTTTTTTTTTGGGGGGGATGCACTGGGACTGGCTGGATTTTGATCAAACTCTCCGACATACTGGTGATAGAAGAAATCCGACTAACCACCTGGGATGTAAGATAAACATTTTTTAGATAATGGGATATTCACCATATCAACTGGTGCAGGATTTCTTCCATCAACAGCATCAACTGATCAAGGGATCAAAAACTCCGGTTCCAAACTCCATGATGGGAGTCTTGCTACCAATGGCAGGTTACAGCAGCAGAAATGGCAGCACCAATGGCAGGGAATCCCAAAAAAGATGCCTGTTCAGCAGCGGCAGGGGTTGGTACTTTTATGAAGATTGATTCATGCATGTATTGGAAGCACCTCAACCTCAAATTTGTGCACGAAGTGCTTCCAAGTATATACTCCCACCTCAATAGTGGACTGTGAATAGGTGAGGTAGGACCCCCTGAATGTATTTTTATATCCGCACAACAATGCATATTCTGCATGTTAGAGTTCAAACATATCAGCATACTGCATACCTTTGCGTGTGTTTAGTGTGCAATTCGTCCGTAGCTTGAACCTTAGGACTCACGAGTCATGCGGCTTGTCAAAATCCATTGCTTGCTTGATTTAAGAGACTTGTATTACGATTACTGATTGGGATGTCATTGATCATGACAGGAACTCATTCCATAGTTCATGAATTGCTGATCATGGTTTCCCCAGTGCCCGCGTCAGTTCTATAGGAAACCATGGAATGCTGATGCTCATGGAACTGACAGCTGAGGCCAAGTGTTTGTGGCTCCTGCTCCTGCTCCTCGGATACAGGTGAAACCCGGGATTCTGCGGCCTTTTTTTTCATCCGGTTTTTCCAGTTTGGGCGTTTTTAAAGGTATCAACAAGGCAGTCAAATAGATAAAAATCATTTCCATTTTATCACCATTTTATCATGTGTGACATCTTTTGGGTGCCAACATATCCATCATCGATTTGGGCAGATGCAGTTTTGAATTTGCAGAGAGATTGTCAAACACTTTGTTGCACCATGCTCCCATGCAAAACGTCAGCATGTCAGCTGACACCTTGTTCCAGGAGAGGGCACAGAACGAGCGCAGTGAAGCTGAGTTGGTGCATGCCCCACGGGACGGGATTCTGTGGTACCTATCCCGCAGGCAATGTTCCATACCTAAACAGGGACTCTGAAAGGCATGACAGATGATCCCAGATGTACCCTTCTGGCAACTAATGTATCCCATCCCGCTTTGGCACTTTTTGAGTCGATGATACGAATCCCATTTTGAACCTTTCGAGGTCCGGGCTGCTGCAAACGACAAAGCTGAAGGTGTTGGACTCTTCCAATCTGGACAGTACTTCAAATCCTACCAGGCTGGTCCTTCCATCAGAATCGCTCCATTCAGAAAGAGAAGTCAAATGTTTTTTTTTATTCTCCATGGTGATCAATTCGGGTGTTGGAGTTTGTTTTTCTTTAGTGGGTTGAGCATTTTATCAGTTTTGTCGCTGTGAAAACAAGAAAGACATGATTTGGAAGTTACCCCGGGAGTACTGCATTTTTAGTAGGAAATCCGTATAAAGCCTTTATTTGCCACATGTTCACGCATCCGCTGGGACATGTCATGGCCCTATCGTACTCCGGAATACCGGAAAGCGTCTAGGACTAAAGCTAAAGGTTAAAAATGCCACTGTTACTGGGTGCGAGGTCGATCCAATGCATGATCTTCAATGGCTTTTTGATGAAATTTTCAATCAAACCGCAGGTATGGAGACGTAGCATCGATGCCTTAGAAGGTGTAGAGGATGAGGACTGAAACGCCAATTGAAGCCAATCAAGCGGAGAGAAAACTCAGATGTTATTTTTTTGGATACTGGAAACTGATGCAAATTGTGAATTATCCCCTCAAAAAGTTGAGTGTTTTTTTTTGCTTTGAGATCCTAGGACATTGAAAAGTGCTGAAAATTTGTGGAGATTATCGCTCCAAAAGATTGAGCGTTGGAGTCATTGCGCCAAGGAGGCAAAGAAGATCTTTGTGGCTCTATGTTCGAATGCTGCGCAGGTTGGGATGATCCAAATTAACGGTGAAAGATGGTGAGGGGTAACCAGGGGTACATGGTTTGAGTCTTCCATATTTGGAGGTCTAAGTTGCATTCTAAGGCACTGCAATTTGTTCAGGATGTATATATATATATATATTGGTATGTATATAATTACAGATGTATGTCTACGGATGTATGCATTTTTGCAAGAAAACCTTTACAGATATATATTTGTATATGCACCTTGAAACCAAATGACCCTTGTTTTGATTGTAAAAGGCCTTCTTTCTGGAGGGTTGAATCCCCCAAAAAAGAGGACAAACAGGTTCGGAGGCAGATGTATACCCTCCAGGGAACTAACATATCCCACCTTGGGAATAGGAAAATCATCTTCAAAATGCCATTTTTGGGGGACATGTTAGTTCCCTGGAGGGTATGCTTCCCTATCTTTTTACGGAGCTGCAATTTTTTCAACTGCTGAGGCCTTGCTGAAATGTCCTGAGGTGGAGGGTGCAGCTACCGAAATGGCAGCCTCAATGGCGGACAAGGCTGGGCTGGTAGGCTGGTAGTGGTTGCTGGTTTCTCGTGACGATTGATGGGTGAAAAGACCACCATGAAGTTATGGCTTCAATTTGTATCAGTCAGAATCTGGATCCCTACCCTGCTAAATGTGTACCTCCAATTTTTGAAAGAATCCACCAACAATTTCTGTGAAAATGGTGAAAAAGGGCTGAAGAATTCATTTTGGAAGTGTTCATTCATCGGAGTCTTTGGGGTCCCTCATCGGAAAAAAAAGCTGCAGAGTTTCTGGAGTTTTCCACGATCATTTTTTTTGTGGTTGTGGTTGTGTGTGTTTTTTTTCCTCATTTTTCTTATTTCTTATAGAAGTGAGAAGTGGGTGGCAAGAAAGTAGTCTTAGATGCATTATGTGAACCAATCCTGGCAATTGGAACAGTCATCATGGAGGAGTTTCCTGGTGCGCCCTCATTTGGTAGGGTTTGATTAGAAGGTCAGTATACAGATACATGATTTCAGGGTCATAAAAACGAAAAGGCCAGAGAGGCAGCTTGCTATGAGCATTCGAAACCCTTGAACTGTTGTCCTCAAACCTTTGCGTTGGCGGCCTACGTTTTTTTTCCCATAGACATGTGCTAATGGGAATCGAGAGGAAATGGCACTCCACTTGTAATCAGCTGTGCCGCCGATGGCCATTTTCTCATCAAGATCCAAGGGATAAGGGTTGCTCCCCTTTTCCCGCCTTTTGCGATCTACTCCAACGTCCTCAACGAAGATGTCAAGGGCTGAAAAGGGGAGTGGAGTGCCAATGGAAACCAAACCATCAGTGGGGGTGTATTTAGAAGTTGTGTACATTTTTCATGCTAAAGCTGCCACAATTCTGATTTAAGCTGTAGCAAAAATCGTGAAGCACAGGTGCCCTTCACCCAAAGATTCGCTGCAGCTTTGGGAAGTTGCAGATTTTTCCTTTTCTAAGGACTCGCTTAATGAAGTTGGTCAGGGATCTCAGGAAAACCATGAGGAAGTCCGTAACCAAATGGACCATAAAACGCAGGATGACATCAACAGCAAAGCAACATAGGAATTCTTTGAGTGCCTTGAGAACTTTTCATTTTTGGTAGATTTATGAACGTTTTTCCTTCTAAATGGATTACTATCGGCCATTTTAAAAGTGGGAAGACACATTGAAATTACCAGGATCGAACTTTTTTCCAGGGCAAACTTTGACAAGGCCTCCACTTCCACGGATGTTGCCGTTCCCAATTGTTTGGCTCAAATCCCAGGAGTAAGACAAAAAGCAAGCGTGAAGTTGATTTTCCCGTTGTTAACTTTTTAAGATTATATATTGGGATGCGATATCACCCCTCCCAGAATGCAATCGTTACCGCCAGGATGACATGACTGGAAAGGCTGCGATCGGATCCCAATCTAAACCCCTTCAGTTGCAACTATCTGAATCGATCGATAAAATAGATCTAGTAAAAGGTAGAAGGAAATTAAAATCAAACAAACATGGAAAGATTGAGTTTCATTCGAAATGATGTTAGCTGCTTACGCTCAAAATAAACATCAAAAAACCATGGAATTTTGGTTTTCTGCTGTTTTTCCATGGTTCTTGCCGACTAGGGGGTTTCGAAGGGGCCCCTTAAAGACCCAAAAGTGCAATAGCATGAAACCATTGTGAAGAACTTCACCTTTTTTTGGTGCAAATTCTGTTTTTTTACCCAAAAAAAGGGAGCTCCCCGTTGGTGGGATCATCTCTGTGTCTTCCATCTCAAATTCTCGTTACGAGTAACTTCGAGCACATCATGGTGGAACTTGAAGCCTCCTGGGTCCTAAAACTCTACAAGATATGCCCAATTTTTGATACTTTCCAATGGATCTTCTGTTTAAATCTACATGCTAACAGAGAGGGATGACAATGTTTTTTTTTGTCCTAGGAAAATGGGAACACCTTCTCCCGCAACAGATGATTAAATAGTTCATTCCGGGCTTGAACCGGCAGTCCTCATGTTGCTGGTTCAGAGGCTTGCAGAGTGATTGGGGTTGATTTTCAAGGGTGGCCGGGTGGCTAAAAATAGCTTCATATTAAAAGTAGTTAAGCAGGGCAATTCAAAAGTTTCAGATGATGTTTGCTTTCGCAGTTTGATGTGTTTCAAAAAATCTCTCTTGGGTGGGTGTTTTAAAATGAGGACATCACAAAATCACCATAATAAGAGTTGGCATGTATTTTTTTTGTCGGATTCAATTCCTTCCATGGCAGCCACCACCTGAAACGCCAGTGCTTCACCATTTGCTTCCGCCCTTCCGGCTCGCAGTGCTGCGGAGAAACCGTGGGGGAAGCTTCAACCTGCTTCTGTCCCCTTTCAACGTGCCACTTTGAACCCAGTTGGATTTAGGTGGACTTTCAGGTCTCAGAGCTTTGAGCCTTGGGAATCAATAAATGAACAAATGAACAAATGAACTTAAATGGAAGGATTGGGTTCTTTGAGTTTTTGTTTTGTGGGGTGGCAAAGCCTTAGCAGCCGCAGATAAGCACCTCAAAGTATCTTAATCCTTCAGACTCAATGATGCGATCTCCAATGGTGCTATATGCCTTGGCCCTACCTCTCTTGGCATATGGGTTCCAAACGCAGGTGGAAGGGCTGGGTGAGATTTGGATGTCTTGGTACTTTGAGGCTATGAGGCTATGAATCTAACATGTAAAGTCATTAGAGTATGAATTCAACATTCAAACCATTTTTTCGCTAGTCTTGTCCTGAGGGATACACAGATGATTCCATTTCTCACCTTCTTTTCAAGAACCAAGGCCACCATCTTTTTGTCCCGGGAATGTCGTTGGGACTCCCTTGTAAGATTATGATGGTTGAGTGGCACTTTGAACGAAGAGCCCTTCGTTGTTCCAAAAACGTCGTCCAACATGTTTGATGAATGTAGCTCAAATATGCTGAATGCTGCGCGGAGACCATTCACAGGAGGAGAAGGACTTGCTAGACCACGCAGATACTTGGTTTCGCTGTGATGGTGGTGTTTTCTCTCAGACATTTCGCTTGGATATTTCACAATCACAGCTCATTTCAGATGGACAAACAACATTTGTCCAAGGACAACCATGGTCTAATAGTGGATCATCTGAAGTCTGATTCTTGTCGTCCCATTTTCGCCGCACCAAGGAGCGCACCGTCAACACGTTTTGCCCCGTGGATTTTCCTCCTTTGGACTATGCGGTGGCACGCGCCAACATTGAATCGAGCGCGGGCAAGGTGCAAAGTCAGATGGATTTTGATGTTTTTTTTCAAAAAGGTCACCTTTGAATGTTTTTTTTTGTGGTTTGGAATGTGTTGGTAAGGAAATGATAAAAAAACACTTTGACCAAAAACCCGCGAGGTTTGAAGATGACACTCTCTTGAGTTTTGCTGTTGTGGTTTGACTTTTCATGTCCCAATTCAACAAAGAAACGCGGCCCCTGTTGACGGTCTGAAAATTCGGCGGTTTCAAGTGGTGTGGGATGAGCAAAAATCATTCGGCTGTTGTAGGACAACCCTATCTACAATACCGTTCTGGATGCTGAAATCGTTAGTGGTTTAGAGACTCCAGTACTCCTTGAAGCCCTTAGTGAGAGCCTTGGGCAATGTCATCAATCGGAGGTTTGGTAACGGCCAGGGTAGTGGAAGGTGTTTTTTTTTCTTCATGTTTTTTGCTAATTTCCTTTTCTTTTTTGTGCAGGGGAGGGAATGGCAGGCATGAAGGGAAGCAGTGTTAATCTCGTGATATCTGGTTATATCTTTCCGATTCCAAATTCTACGTGAATAGTCACTTGAAAAGAGCCGAGCGCTGTCATACCGACCCCGGACCATTGCACTTGACGGCCGCCCAACAGCCTATAAGATTCTACATCCAACAGATATACCGTCAAACAAGGGTCAACGTCTGATTTTGAGAGGACATGTCTACATCCTGCTTGGGCTATGCCATGATCCACAACCCATCCAGACTGATTCCATCACTCTGAAAGTATGATGATTCCAGATTCCTCCAAAAAGCCCCAACATGTGCAGCTGGTGTGTTTGCTGAAAGATTTTCCGCATTTCAAGGAATATTCGACCCGAGTATATCGCCGGTAGGGCCTTTGCCTTTGTCACTTGGAGATGGTTGTTTGAGCTTAGAATCTCAGATAGCACCATTGCCACATCATTGTGACCTGACCCTTTTTGTGTCCTTTAGAAACGTCCCAACCTATCTCCTTTTTCCCCCATTTTCCATTCTCCAACAAAAATGGTGGAAAATTCCGACCATGGCCGAGGTGATCTTGATCATACTGCTCGTTTTGTGGCTCTGCATGTGTTGGTGTTTCTTGATTCCCTGTTGCCAGCGCTGTGTGTGCCGTGAGTGTGAAGTACATCACGAACTTGGGAAGAAACGTCCCTTGGATGGTGTTTGGGGAGGGGTTCTTTTCAGTATGCAACTTGGGTTTTGCCAAACTGTCATACCATCAAGGCACCCAAAAAATACAGGTGAAATTTGTGAATTTTAAAGATTTTTGAAACGGCACCCTTTTATTTTTCCGGCAACAAAACAGTGGTTCAAAAGTCAAATGCGGGAGGTGCCTAACTTGCAGCTGATGTGTTCACTGAAGGTCATGCGTGATTTTCACCAATTTATCTCGACCATGGACCATGACTTTTGGCAATCTGAAGGCAGTAGCAACTGAAAACAACTCAAATAGTTGGATGATCGACCATTTTATTTGCGTGACTTTTTTTTGTTTGTCTGTTGAAAAACTGAGGGTATTTCCACATCATCCTCTGGATTCTCTTCGGCCTGTTGGCGATTGGCTGCATTACAGCGCAGGCTTTCAGCTTTTCAGCATATTATGAGATGGATGCAGGCGGGGGGTTGATGTTGAAGGATATGGCGCATCGGCGTGGAGAGTTTCAATATAGATGGGGTTGGAACATAGGAAAATGGTTTTTCAGTGGAAAAGATGTGGAAATTTTAACACGGGGTGCAGGTTTGAAGTGGAAAACAATGCAATGTTAGGGGGAGTATTTTGAACTGGAAAAGTTTTGAATTAAAACTCAGATTCGGAACCTAGAAATGACGATGTGCATGCACAGGAAGGTCCTTTAGATATTGGGTGAACCTGGCTTCAGGTTCGATGTGAATTGGTGGAGATGTGCACATCTCCGGTCAACAAATCAGCTTCAGTAGACAGCATGTACAGAAATAGGTATATTCAATTATGTACGCTTACACTCTCACAAATATTAATTGCACATGTATTATATAAGATTTATACAAATATATATAAAATACACATGCACTGTCTCTCTCTCTCTCTCTCTCTCTCTCTCTATCTCTCCCTCTCTCTAAATGAAGAAGTGAACATTTTGGCTCGTGCGACGCGAGCTGAGAATGGCGATTTTCAACTTCAACGATTGGTAGAGAAAGACGAACGTACATCAATAAGATGGCATTCTTTTCATTTGCCAAGTCTTAGTCGGGGCTACAAGGGTTGGTGGACGCATGTACCACTTGTTGTCGAGTTGGTGCTTCAAAAAGTTGCATATGTCTTTGTATGTATTTGTATGTATGTGTTTGTATATATATATATAAATGTATGTCTATATGTCTGTTTTGTTCTGCCAACATGTATGCATGTGAAGTTGTAAATATACATATATACACATAGATCTGCTTATATACATATATATGTATACTTTTTACAGGTAGATATCTACAACTATGTATATGATGTATATGCACTTTTTTTCAGCTGTATATTAACATGTAAATATGTATTGATGCGTCTTTCTCCCTGTGCAACTGGTCGCAGGTATTCAGGGTACAGCCTGCTACACTGCCCAGTTGGTGCAAGATGGAGTGAATGGAAGCAAGGCTCGGGGCTCGAAAAAACTGCGTTTGGGTACAGTGCCTCTAGAAACCCATGAAAATGGTACCCACCCCCCCAAAAAAATGATTTAGAGGATTCAAAAAAAAACATCGGTGAAGAAACTTGTTTTAGTCAAATGGAGAAAAAAAGGAATGAAGCAAAATCATCGGATCCACCTCCATTCCATTTCAACCAGCATTTCCTTACTGGAAATCCCCGCCATTTTTGTTGTTGTTCTCTTTCGCGGTCCCCTTCTGCTTTCAACAAAAAAAAGCACGCTGCAAAAAGCTTTGGTGTTTGAAACCCACCACAAAATGACGTCGGAAAAACAACATTCCTCAAACACCACCGGTTTTCTTGGAAATTTCCCAGATTTCGCAGTTTTTCCTTCACCGGTGTTTCAACTGAGGATGAAAATTTCCTGGGTTTTCTTCCTGCCGTGGAGATTGTTCAGACTTTTGGCACCCTTCTGGAGCCTTCTCACCCTGCAACTTGGTGCTTGGAAAGACGCCGGTGGGATTCTTGTGTTGTTGGGAAAAAAAGGCTCTCGAAAACCACCCTTTCCCCCAAAAAAAAACACATAAGAAAAAATAACGGGGGAACTAAGAAGCTAAAGAAAAGGTGAGGACGTTTTGATGATAGGGAATGATAGAGTTTGAATGATAGGTGATGATTAAGGACGTTCCTGGTTTCATAGTGTCATGCTTGGCCCCCCTTTCACCCCGAGGTTATGGTTGAGATCACGGGTCTTTTGGATCTCTTGGACGACGTGGAGAAGTGCCGTGGGACTTGCGGTGGGATCAATCGACGCATGCGAGGTTAGGTCGAAGAATTTAGGGAAGAATTACCAAGATGATCCAGGATGTACGAAAAATATATATATATATATTTTCTAATTGACTAGTTAGATATAGATATATTTTTTATACAACATGCCATAGTTGTGCAGTCACACATTCGAGTTATGTATTCATCATGTCGCGTGGAAACTAAAACATTGGAGCACCTTCAAATAGGAAACTAAAGACATCGTAAAAAGCACCTGGATCCTTTTTCTTTTTGAAAACGCTCAATTCAATGCTTCCCCCATCCCTTCCCCCAAAAAGCATCCTTGGTCCATTCCTTTCAGTCGAAAATACAAAAACAGCGTGTGAAAGCTTCACGGACTCAGGGCTGTGAACATCAACCTTGCAATCCTGCGCATGTTGGTTGATTTGGTGGGTCACTTGCCTGTCATTTTGGATGAAGCTTTGTGACATTTTGCTTGACCTGATTGGATGTCTATCACCATCACCCAATTGTTTTTTCTTTTTGTAAAGTCCGGAAAAGAGAAAATTCCCTCTCTCTTTATGTCAAAAAAACCGCAAGGTCACAAATTCCACTGGGTTTTGGTCATGGAAAATGCCTATCATCACGAAAGCTGGTTTACCCAGCTGAGTTTTCTCTTCTTTAGAAGTATTAGGGGCTGTCTTTTGCTTCACCCCCTGGTGTATCAGGGGAGGAAAGGGGGGGGTCAACCCCTGATAAAATCAGGCCCCGGAGGGGGGGGCGGGGTGGGGTTAGGACCACCCTTTTGGGGGTCAAGCATCATCATCACATCATCATCACATCATCATCATCATCATCCTCGTCCTCATCCTCGTCCTCGTCCTTATCCTTGTCGTCGTCGTCGTCGTCGTCGTCATCATCATCATCATCATCATCATCATCCATCCGATGTGTTAAGCGAAAGGTCCCTTGACACCAGCTTTCGTTCACCCTCCTCCCTCAAGTTTGGTGTCAACAAATTTCATCTGAGTCGGTGCTGAGGTGAACCACAAAATGTGGAGCCAGCAGGTTATATGCACAAATGTCAAATATGCAAACCTTTAGCAGATCCCTGGCTTCACAACTTTTTTGTACTCTTGTTGTCGTTTTTCGAGCGGGAATTTCTGCCTTTTCTTTTTTTTGTAAACATATGGCTATTTGGAACAGGGGGGAAAGTTTCAGTGTTTTGGTAGGTAGGATTTTCTTGGCATCCGCTTTTGCATCGCTCAGACTTTTGTGCCTGTGTGGCTTGTCAATTGTTTTTTTCTTTTCTTGTCTAAGGATTTGACGGACTATGTCCTGACGAAGGTGGAAGTGAGTGCAGCCTTTGCCATCGTTTTCATACGAATACAGGTGAGATTTTTTTTGGGCCATTTTTTGGTCCATTTCCCGATTTCAGGCCTTTGGTTCTTTTCCCCTGCTGAAAAAGAGACAGAAACTGTTGGTTTTTTCTTCTATATAGTCAAAAGTATGACTTTATGAAATCAACTATCAATATCTAGAAAGTTGCTTCATGGCAGAAAGATAAGTTCAATGGATGCAACAAAAAAGTTGACATAGTTGTTGTCGTTGTCACATGTTATAACATATATATGTTTTTTATACATATATATTATGTATATATAGATGTATAAACACATATATACACATATACGGCGCCTTCCAAGGGGTGCCACTTAAACCCTAAGGGATGGTGAAAAACAAAACCCTTTCGGAACCATTTGGCATCTAAACCTGGAAGGGTCCAGGCGTTTTTTACGCACTTGTTATTTTTAGAGGCTTAGTAATACCTACACGTTTCTAGGCTCCCAGGTGTCCAGACATATCCCATTTCCGTTTCAAGCTGGAGGCACGAGCACAGTTGACGGGTCCGCAACTACTCTCGCTACGTCAATCGATGTATGCTGTGATGGAACCAGTGGAGGAGATTAAGGTAGGGGGAAGACGGGGTGAGTGACTTCCAAGTTGTCTTGTTGGCGTTGGCGGTGATGTGTTTGATCAACAGGGATTTTGGGTTGGGCTCGCGGCTCGGTGTACTTCATGATGGAAACAAATTCGAGCCTTTGCCGCTTGTGTGGCATGCCATTCATGCCATTCGTGGTTGGTGTTAAAACTTCCAGGCGCAAATCGTGGACAATATTGGCTTCTTCTTGAACGAGGGTGAAGGTGGCTTTCAGAATATTATGGATCCTTGGCATTTTGGCAGCTGCTTTTTAGGTAGACAAAAAACCAGCAGTTCTAAATGGCTTTGGGGATCTTTGGGACTTAGGCTCTCAAGTCTCAAGTTTCATCCAGTTTTTTTGCTTGGCAACTTTTGTTGTGATTCCACGAGTCATGTGGATTTCCAGATGCTTTTCTTAAATGACCAACAAAATACCAACCCCCCCCGCCTTGTGCCATGAAAACCATTCATGGAACGGAATCCTTTGGATGCTGAGGGCTACATTCGAGGCAATTTTTGGACCGGCACCTTGGTGGTTTGGAGATTTTCATGCAAAGAAATCCAGTGGATACCCTAAACTAGCACCCGAAAATAGGCCTGTCATCAAGGGAAAGTACTCTTAAACAACTTCCAACTTCCATCCATTTTCAGGCGTGAACTGTTAGTTTCAGGGAGGGTACCCTTCCTTCTAATCATTTTTTCAGTGAAAAAATGCTTCCTTCCAATAGTTAACCTTTGTAAATTCAGCAATTTTCACTGAACCGTGATTATGGGAGCAAGTATAATTTTATGTAGTATATATATACCCCCCAGTTTCCAGAATTATTACAGTTCTAGTAGGGAATGCCTATAAACCTTCACTTATTGGGGTATAGTTATATATAGTGGGGGTTGCCAAAAACCTTGCCACACTGGGTATGAATTTATATATATATATATATACACATAATGTATTAATTTTATGGAGGGACGAGGGACCTGTACTATCCAGTGCTACAGTGTTTAGGCAGAGCCCGACCTGTATATAATCAAGATCTCTTGTGATCTTTTGTTTGGAAACTCCACCAGAAACTCCGATGCGAGGCAGTGGTGGATACCTCTTTCCAGCTATCCTGGGGCTCTTCTTGTTATGTTTGGTGATTGTCATCCATGGCATCTTCTCCTTGGCAGTTTTCGGCTGTTGCGGTGGACGTGACCATGACCCTTGTTGTGTGAGATATTCTGCGGGCTACTCTTTGTGTAGCTCCTATTGCTATACCTTGCTACTGTTTCTTGGATGGGATCGACCATTTTGGTGGCGGGACATGGTGGGACAACCTTGTGTGAAACCACAGTTCTGGGATTGAGAAGTGGCCCAGCCCGCATGAACATCCAGCGGGAATCAAATGTGCCCGGTGGAACTCAGCAGATTGTTGGGATTAAGTACCATGGGTTTGGCCTTGGCCAAAATTTACCCAGCGGATTTGGAGATGGGAACATGGTGGATCGACAAGGAGGAATTTCAGGGATTTTCACATGTTTTCACCAAGAAGAGCAGACATACAGCGTGATACAGCTTCATATCAAATCACGACACGTTCATTGAAGAAAAGAATCTAAGGTTGCTGCTTGGTGGTATCGTGGTGATCCTATCTACAGTTGGCAGTGGTGTATGCTTGGTAATGTTAGACTTTGATTCAGAGGCTGGGTGGATCAGAGATCATGGAAAGGGTCACCCCTCAGAACGCTTCACGCGATTGCGCAGTGTCTCCTTCTTGTGCTTTCAAAACTATCCAGCAAAGACCACTGTAGGTGTTTTTTCTTTAAAGCAGGCTTAGCCTTAATAAAAACATCAGGCGTGCCAGGACTTTGATCTTCTCCCTATACACCTCTATTGTGAATATGTATGCATATATATATATATATTGTATATGTATTTATATGTATATGTATACACATACCTACCTCACATTTTATTATACCTACACCTTACCCAATTTTTTGCGAAAAGGATCTCAGATTTCCGGGCCTTTAGAAAAGCAGGTGGGTAAACAATTGTTGGTCGCTGTGGGCATGGATTCGTCCGAGCTGGACGATGTCTTGGATGTGGCCTTAAACCTAACGGAGCAGTGCATGAGCCTCAAGGTGGGGTGGCCCCCGGTGGTTTGGGGGGATGATGGTTACCTGCTGTGTTGCTGGGTTGGATATAGGGTGGTGGTGGTTGAATGTGGTTGAATGTGGGGAAAAAACAAAGGCCAAAGCTGGGCTGGGTGGGCTTGGTCGTGTTTTTTTCAGGGTTTTAGGGGATTGGATTTTGATACAGGTCAATGGCAAATTTCTTGTTTTTTTGCAAAAAATCAGATGTTCAGGATTCCAATTTTGTTGGAATCCGAGCATGAACATGATCATCCAACATCCAGGGAGATGTTTTCCATCAGCCCCACTGAACTTGTGGTTTCCGTCAGTTCAATTACTTCTAAAGGACACAGTTTGTGTATATAGGTCATGTGACCGGTGATTTTATTTAGCAGCCACAGAAAAACGATATGAGAATTCCTCCCGTTACTGTAGTTTTTTCAAAGGTATCTTCAATCACTGCTGAGTTGATGGTTAAACATTGGTGGATTTTTCAGCTCTTTCTATCCATCAAAAATTGACAAATCCTGCCATGAGAAGGCAGGAATCCTGCCATAAATGTCTAGAAACATGAGGTGTGCCACACAAAACCCACACAAACGCCGACTCGTGAAGGTGCCAGAGGCAGGAGTCAACCGCGATTTGATGGACTTGATTCCAATCCCTGCCATCCTGCCATCCTATGAAGGTGAGGGGGAGATATCCCAGGAGAATGAGGAAACCACCAACCTTAACTGTTCCAGATCGACGGGTCAGGTTTTCATTGGGGGTTCAAATGTGGGTGAGTCTCCACTGATATTTTCTCTGTTGAACATTTAACTTTGACATGTGTTTTTGGGTCCAAAACCTTTTTGACAGAAGGCCTAAGGGCAACAAATTGGAAGTTCTAGAATCAACAAAGTGTTCCAAAAAGACAACGTTCAAATGGTAGAACATTTTGAAAAAACGTCCAACTTCAGTGATTTTTTGGCTCTGCCACCTCTTAATGGGAAAAAGGTCTTATGGAAAAACTCCATGTGGCAAGGTTGAAGATACATCAAAATGTAAATGAGAGATAAGGACTCCTTGAATTGTAGTTTGAATGCACATGTCGTATTTATATACACATATGAATGTATATCTATTTGTAAATACATATGTGATTTTTGAACATACATATCACATTTGGTATAATACATATATGTAGACATTTGCACATAGACATGGACAGTCACACACAACAACCGTATCTATGAATAGACATATAAATATATATGTATACATATACCACCAAAAAGACGAACAAAGATCTTCCATGTCGAAACCATGATAGACATCAAACCTCGTGTAACCGGAGGGCCTGAGAGCAGCCAGCTTTTGAAAGGTGAGATGAGTACTCCCCGAAGGGAAGTGTATGACCTCGGCTTTAAAAAGATCGAGGAGTCCTTCGGGGGGTGGGGACCGGTGGGGACCTAAGGACCTAAGGCCTATCCGAGGTTTTGCTGGTGAGATATCTGATGATAAGTCTGGGGGGGATTCTAAGATTCACCATGCTGCAAGACATTTTTGTTCTAAAAAAATTCTGTAGGTGGTGGGGAATGATTCGTTTCAAGCGGAGTAAACGGACCACTGGACTTGTGGTCGTTAATTAGATGATACTTCATAATATTTGCTCCTGGATGACATCAATTGGTTGAGTTTGTTTTGAGGGGGCACGCTTGGTGGCAATAAAGATGCAGTAAGATGTGAGTAGGAAAAGCTGATCAAAACAATAGTAAGAAACATGCCCTAGAATTGGTTCAAGACCAAGTTGCTTTTCAGAAAATTGTTCTACGGTAAAACGTACGCTTTACAGTGATTTGTCATGTTACATCCCATCCATCCATCCATCCATCCATCCATCCATCCATCCATCCATCCATCCATCCATCCATCCATCCATCCATCCATCCATCCATCCATCCATCCATCCATCCATCCATCCATCCATCCATCCATCCATCCATCCATCCATCCATCCATCCATCCATCCATCCATCCATCCATCCATCCATCCATCCATCCATCCATCCATCATCCATCCATCATCCATCCATCCATCCATCCATCCATCCATCCATCCATCCATCCATCCATCCATCCATCCATCCATCCATCCATCCATCCATCCATCCATCCATCCATCCATCCATCCATCCATCCATCCATCTGCCCATCGACATCCGACTTCATACGTTTTGTCTCGAAGGATGCCTTCAAGATGCTGGATGATGCAATCGAGCAGAATGTTTTCAAGCTGGCTGAGTTACCAGAGGTGCAAAAAACCGATGGGTTTTAAAGCAGCGTATGCTTTTTTGGACATTTCCGGTGTTTTCTGTACATAAAAATGGTGCAGGTCTTACATTTTTTAAGGCTATAAAAACGGTTTCTGTCTTGCATTTTTTAGATGAATTGTGACTAGGAAGAACTTTTTTAATCCACTCCAATATTGGTGTCGGGTACAGATGTCAGAACTGATTTTGCGGGCCAGCAACGAGGTGGAGATGGTGCTGAAAGTGATTGGAGAAATCAATATGAAATCCTTGATTTGGCACCTCGGTATTGAATAGGCGGTTGAGTGGTCTGGAAAAATGAACATCTGGAAGCTGAAAAATCCCACAGTTGTTTCAAAAAGGAAAATCATCGAAAAACCAAACCTTCATGACTTTGATTGGGTTCAAAATGTGAATTTTCAGGGGGGGTACAACCAACAGATGAACTTAAATTTGATAAAAGGTGATCTCAGAAACTCCACGAAGAGATTTTGGACTCCAAGTTCTGGGTCGGTCTTGTCATCTTCCACCAAGGGCCGATCCGGTACAAGTCGGTTTGAGCCTGACATACAGCGTACCTGGGCCTTGGGTTTGTCCGTGATGCCTCACAGTGCCTGGTAGAAGTCTGAAGACACATGGCGATTTTTTTTCTGGTTCCGCGCCAAACAAAAAAATAGGTGAAAAATCCCTCACCTACCCCAACAAAAAACCTGGGTTGAGTCAATCGACCCGAGGCAATGAATCCTGCCTACTATTTGACTACATTGAATTGTAAACAAACGCTCTTGGGAGACGATCTTCCAGATCCATTAGCCGGAGTGACACTTGGTGAGGTTTTGGTGGTTGAGATGTTGGAGATTTTTGGATGGAAATTCCAGCGAAAACTCAGGTGAAACCTGAAAATATCCTCAAAATGGAAGCCAGCAATTTTTCGGTTTCATGTGAAATTTTTATTTGGAAGGTGTACTTTTTTTTTTTGGGGGGGGGAAGCATAGATGTGAATCGATCCCGCGTTTCCCAACCCGGTACCGGGGCATGACCTGCCCCCCCCCTGTTTTTTTTTGGGTAAGGCGTGTGCCAGGGATTGAGAACATGGTCACCACCGGTATCTGGGCTTTTAAGCGACCATGGTGGGTTGGGGATCGCCGGCCTTTACCTCGGCCGCCTTGATGCACCGAGGTTATGATGTGGTTGAAACCGAGCCCGGCAGATTTGAAATGGTCTTGCCCATCGAATATCCTGGCGTAACGATCCATGGCTGGAAAATGTCGGAGTGTTGAAGTTGGCCGTTTTTTTTTTTGGGGGGGGGGCAGCTGGGCAAAGTACACTTTTGATTGACCAACCCGTGCTTTGAATTCAAGAGTCAAGGTGTTGATGCCTGAAAAATTTAGTGTTTCAGAGCTGTATTTATTCTTCGAGTAGACTTTGGAAGGCAATGGAACCCTTCCACCTTCCACTTCCCCCCTTCCATTCCGAAAGGTGTGATGCACTTCAGCAATTTTCCCTCATCAAATTGGGCTTTATCATATCTCCCATGATTTCCCACCATCAAAATTCCGCAAGGATTCGAGTGGAACCTGTGATTGTTGACATGGCAGATGCAAATTTCACATGTCCTGATGGCTTCGCACCGGGCACAAGTGCCTGTACCTCGGTTTCACCTGGGGGGGTGGTTGATGTGGAGCCTGCAAAGGGTGGGGAGGTACAAAACATGAAGGTGGGGGAAGAGATTTAGATAGATTTAGGGACCAACTTTTCAAGCCTTTTCTGGGAACACTACGTGGACCTGCCATTTTTTTTTGGGCATGAGAGAACCCGAAAAAAGGTCGGTTGCTTCCATTTCCATATAATGGAGGGTTATTGACCTGGTTAGGAGATGATACAATGATACAATTTCAGCAGAATAACTGGTTCTCAAAGATTTTGCCTCAACCACCAGCTACATAGTGTGTAAAATGACCTGGTAACTGCAACCCCTCTTGCATGTGCTGGTCAAGAGAAACGATGGCTTGGAACTTCCGTTGAAAACGTCTGAAGGTGGCACAGGCTCCAACTCCAACTTGGCGCAAGAGATCATTTGCCGCGCAGGGAAGGCCTTTCTTGAAGCTTGGCTGCTGTGAAAGGCCACCCATCTTCTGGTGCGAATCAAAGAGTCATGGGCAATGCCTCGATAATGAGTAGAATTCAGTGATTATGTGGTGTGAATCTATGAATCTATGAATCTTGTGTTTCGGTGGCCATTTTTGGGGGGTATTCCCTGATTTGTTGGAGCATTGCAACCTTCAGCAACCATGACACCAAACATTCCCCCAACCTGCCACCAACCACCAACCACCGGCCGGTGGCCTGCTGTCCCTGCCGTCCCTGCCGTGGCTCAGGAAGATAAGAAGATGCCATTGCTACGTGATGAGGTCTTTGTATGCAAATATTTCCAGCTGCCCGGAGCTCCTTGGGGTACAGCATGCGACATCACCAATATGACCTTCCAGGTACCGGAAAAAAATTAAACCCTTGGGGAAAGTGGAGAAATTGTTTTTTTTTTTTTTTGGGTTGTCGTTAAAACAAAAAACAGGAGTCCATTTATGGCCAACCAAATTGAAATAAAAAGGGGGTATATATATATATATACAGTCTATATCGTAATATTGATATATCCAAATTATATATAATATAATATACGTATATATCACAACAGTGGTTACAAGAGAGTGGTTTATTATGGTGGCACTCCAAATGTTCAGATGTGAAAAGGTGAGTTTTTAGATTGTGAAGCCCAAAGATGAAGGGTGGAGGGTGTCCGAGTTGGAAACAGGGCAACCCAAAAAAAGATAAGAAATCAGCAAATCAGCAAATCCACACGTGATTGATGATTTCGGCATTTCTCGCAGAAGGCCACCCACTGCAAATTGGCCATTCTCTCTTGGGCAATGCTTCAAACGCCCCAACTAACTGAGATTGAAAAATGACCACCCAAAATTGTATCATTTTTGTACACCCCCCAAACCAAAAACAGACCATCCCAAAAAATCCGAGCCCCAAACAAAAACAGACCGATTTTTGTTACCCGATCTCCGGGAAAATGGGTCGCCAGGATTCACCTTGCATCTATTCGAATAATCTGAGCTTAGCCACCTTTAATCGTCCCTGTACACTGGACGAGTTTGCAGCCCAGCACCTGGGATTTTTTTCGAAGTTCGATCTCCGGGGGAAACCGGTGGAATCAGGGGATGAACTTTTTGGGGCTGTCATTTGGATATATTTTCCAATTTAACATGAATGTTTGCTGTAAGTATAGTTGCAAGGATTGGTTCCAAGGATTTTCCAAAAACTTCTGCGAAGCTTCGTGACCGTACCCTCCAGAAGTCACAGCTATCACAGCTGTGCGTTGGTGAAGAGCTTTCGCTGTAACAATCTCTGGGCCCGCGTGAGTTTTTGCCAACTTGTATGTCTAATTGCTGTGTTAGTCCCTTTCTATCTCCTCATGTATGCTGTATATACTATGATTTTTTCCATTTCTGACATATATTATTTACATATACATGCATGTTTGTATACAGGATATGATCATAATATTGGTACATATTTGATGTCACGTCTTTATCTTCAATAATTTTGTTTTGGTCGAAAGGATGGTCCATTTTTTTGGTGCTTTTCAGGATTCAGAACTTTGAACATCTGATTCGCGCTGGGCTGGTCTTCGTCGATGACACGGTGGCAGGGATCATCGACACTGTCATAGCAAGTGTCAGACGATTGTTGGATGAGCATATCATTATCCCCGTTGACCCTTGGAGCCAACAAAAAGGGAGGAGGGCCTTTGCCTCGGGGTTGGATCCCAGTGGAACCATTTTTTTCATGCCGGTAACCGGTTGGAGTTGTGAATTTTTTCGGTAGAAATTAAAGCTGCGTGTATTTGTGCCAAAACGCCCAGAAGCGCCTGGTGAATGGCTTCGATTGTTCCTTCATGCGTAACTTCTGGGCCGGGTAACTTGTCTTTGAACGGATGGGATGGGCGGGTGGATCGGTGAATGCAGTGAGAAATCCTAAAAGCTGTGAAGAAAAACATGATAATGCGAACAGATGTTAATTTCAACATACTTTAGAATTATCTTGAACGAAATTATCCACTTAAGCTGGTCTTGGAAGTGAGATTTAAAATTTGTTAGGGAGCTCATAGTTTCCTCCAAATCTGTATCTTGCTTTGATGCGAAACAATTGCAAACAGGATGACGTCATCACTGTGCCTTCGCTCTATGCATTCCTTTTACACCATGTCTGTCAGTCACCTGGCAGAATTTTTCTTTGATCATGGGTGAGGGTGGTTGGTCTTCAGGAATCCCTTGGATTTCTCTAAAAGCATCTCATTATTTGGGAATTGCTGAAAGTGGATACCCAGTGATTAAAAGACATTTTTTTTTTTTGCGGGGGGATGTTTTAAATGCATCATCATGAGATGTCAGTTGCGAAATGACCAAATTCGCCAGAAACATCGAGACCAGAGTCGGGAGCGCCATATTTTGAAGGAACGATTTGGAGGCAGAATTGGGGTAATCTGGATGCTTAAAGACCATCTTCGTGTCGATTTGTCGAATCGAAAGGTTATTTGGTGGCAGCTCTGATGAGCCTGTTGGTGGCGTTCACCATGTACGTTCCATGGCGGGTCTCCAGAGATAACGAAGACATCTGGGAGATGTCACCTCACCCTGAAGAAGAACTTCGGCTTGGTTGCTGGGGATGGCTTCAGGGATAGGGGGTTCTTGTGATGATTGGATTTGAACATGGATCGGATATTTCCAAAATGTATTATGTTCGGAGATGTGGAAGCTCCAATTCGGACTGGTTCATGAGATCAATCAAAGATGCTTTCCATGCCACTGGCCGCAAAAACCAACGAACACTAACCTTTCGATGAATCTTTGATATGCCATGCCAGCTTACCTTTTGTTGGGAAAACACTTTCGATTCGCATCTTAACCAACCAACCAAACCAAACCAACCAAACCAAACCAAACCAAACCAAACCGTACCAAACCAACCCAAACCAACCCAAACCAAACCAACACCACACACACACACACACACACACACACACACACACACACACACACACACACACACACACACACACACACACACACACACACACACACACACACACACACACACACACACACGACACACACACGACACACACACACACACAC
>DF239664.1:66833-108872 GCA_000507305.1 Breviolum minutum Mf 1.05b.01
CACACACACACACACACACACACACACACACACCACACCACACACCACCAACCCAACCAAACCCAACCAAACCAAACCCAACCAACCAACAAGCCATGTTGAAGCTGCATGACTGGAGAGGCAAGGAACTTCGTGTTGCCACCTGAGGCAACGGCCGTTCAATCGGCCTCACCGGAACTGGCCTCAGAGGCTCCGGTGCCGCCGGTGACGCCCAATGCCGTGGAGGCGGCCGCGGGCGACGCCACAGAAGCGCTTGGTATCATTGAGTCGCAGGGTGCGAGGCAAGGGGAAAAAACCCACTTGGGTGGTATGAGTGATAGGTTTTGTTTCATCTCTTGCCAAAACGGTTTTTGAGAGGTGAGTGCAAGCAGGCAGCTTCGTGCTACAGACTACGTGGAAGCAAAAAACGACTTGGATTCAGACGGTTCTTATATGTTCTTAGTGCAATTGGATTGGTAAGAAACTTTGAATGATGTAGAATGGAAAAGAGAAAATTAGGAAGAAGGGCTAGTACTTCAACGAAAACGACCTTGAAATTTATCCAACATTTGTTCTACTCGACTTGTTGTTGTCCAGGTCATTGAGTCTGCACCGTGTCAGCAGTGGATGTTGGGAAAGTGACGACTGGGTGAATGAAGCCAAACCAAATAAGCTCATAGTGTCAGGATTTGCAAAAACAAAATTACCAAACATTCCTTGCCAAAACCCCAAGTTCATCTCCCATCTAGATAAATCAATAGGATCAGACCAGATTATATAGATTGAATTAGGGTAGGTTAGGTTTGATTAGATCAGAATCAGATTAGGCCCAGGATAGATTAGGTTAGGTTAGAGTAGAATTGGTTAGTTAGACAGATTAGGTTAGATTAGGTCAGATTAGATTAGCTTAGATAAGCTTAGATAGATAGATACTAATTACAGGCGATCAATCTTCCCGAACAAAAGGAATTTGCAGAGAAATCCAAGCACGAGTGGTTCCGAGGTGATAGGGCTGAAAGTGATCCCTCAATTGGTGGCACGGGCAGCCGGGCAGTCTGCCAGAAGTTGAAATGCTTGTTTTGCAAGTAGAATGTTTGCTTCTTTCCCGAAATGGTTTACATATTTTAGACTTCAGAATCAGAAAACAGCATACTTTTTTAAAGATGCTGACGTTGACCAAAAAGACGGCAAAAACCAGTGATGTTTCGAAATTTTTGAGAATCGACTGAAGTGGCAGACTTCACCATCTTTTTTTTTGCGATTTACAGCGATGGAACCAATACATCGCCGCGGCACCCAAATTGGGTGATCCGCCTTGGCGCATCCAACGTGGATGGCCGAGCTGTACAACTGGACGCCCGTTGGCACCTTGTTCAGAACCATGGTTAGTGTAAGGCAACCAAGACAGGATTGAAGTGGAGCAAATGATAGGATATGATGGGATATGATAGGATACAGTTACAAGGATAGAAGTTTTTTTTTTTTTGTGGGTGGAGGCGCATTGATATTTTCCGCACATTTTTCACCTTGGCTTACTTTTGGATGGGGGGGGGGTCAAGTTGATATCCATGGACGGGAAAAACGCACACCCTCAGGACAATTTTGAGGCACCTCAGGCTGAGGATGCCCAGCTGGGGTAGAAATGCACACCAAAAATGAATTGAGGCACTTTTTCCATGGGAATTCTACAGTTTTAGGAGTGTGCTGTTGGTGCTGCAGTAGCTACCCAGGGTGCATATTGAAAAGGAACAGGTGTGGGGGGCCCCCTGTGTAGTTGTCAAAGTTGCCAGTGCGGCGCGTGGATTTGCCACACTTTTCCTGGTAATATGACATGACCCATGCCGTTGCTGCGCAATATTTAGGCCAAAATTCGTTCTTACCAGGCTTTTCTCAAAAGTTAATATCCGTGCCATGAATTGGGAAAGATATTGGCATAGTGGCAAAGAAAAAAGACACTTTAGAAAAGTACAAATGACACAGACCTTTTTCACTAGGCCTTGCGGTTAAGAAGCTAGGGTCAAATCGGTAAAACTTGAAATAACACACACACACACACACTGACCATGGCCACTCCGCAGTCTTCATGATTTAAAGGACCATTGAGGACAAGTGGAAAAAAGGGGAGCATGTCACAAAAAAGTGTATGCTCGCCTTAAAGCTTGCACCTCAAGTGTACAGTTGTTTTAACAATTGATCCCGCCAAAGCAGCCGAAAGGCGTTTAGTGCTCGGGATTTGAATTGTTTTGAGCCTGACAAAAGAAGATACAAAAAAAACCAGTCAACTTCCATGAGCAGAAATTGATGGATCAGATGATTTGATATAAAAAGGTTTCCAAGAATAAGTAACCCATCCTGCAACTCCTTGAAGATCTACATTGCTACATTGAGCTGAGGACCTCCGCAGCTGTTCAGCGCCAGGATTTGTTTTTGAGGACCACCCCCCCCGCCTTGGCGTCGCGACCGCCATGGTGTTGCTGCGTGCCGTGTCCCGTGCCGGTCGTGCAGTTCCAGCGGCGGTTGGGAACCGCTGCTCGGCGGTTCCCAAGCTGCCGGTGAGCCTTCTCCAGGTCTGGGAGGAACGATATATTGCAAGTTGCATATTAAAAAAAAAGGCAAACACAACGTGCTTTTTCCATGTTCTTCCGGTAGGAACTTATGGATTCACGGCAGTTCTTTTTAATAAATACGGGCTTTTTGGATGATTTGGAGGGACTTGCTGCCGAAGAATCATGAACTGTCATCCTTGTTTCAACTTCCATCATCGCCATTTCAATAGGAGATCAACTTCACAGCTCAAGGTTTTTTCACTATGGGTCGGTGAAAACCCGCAAGGCCAGCAGTGACAGCATGCCCTACCTGCCTGTCGACATGGTCTTTCGCTTCTTTCCGCGTTGGACACGCGACAAGGTGGCTCGAAGATGTTGTAAAGTTCGGTGATATTTTCATTTTTTTTGAAGGCCTTTGATCAATGGTTTGCTGGTAGTTACACTCCAGGAAACTAACATATCCCACCTGGGGAAAAGGAAAATCATTTTCAACAGTGCCCTAGTAGTGGGAGATGGATTTGTCGCATGTGTTCCCACCAGATATATACACACATTCAAAATTTATGATATGTAAATTCATATGTATATTTGTATATATATATATATATTATATTTCTAAACATTAGATATAGACACGCTCCTTTACTGCAACAGGTGATTTTGTCAATTCAGGGTACGAATCAAGATCCAGATGCATGTGGTCCATTGGTAAGCCTTTGTTGGCCAATAAAAAGGAATGTTCATGCTGCGACCTTGGAAATGTGTTATAGCTTCTCAGGGGTTGTTGTGGGTCATTTCGTTTAGGTTCACCATGTTTCACCCAGTTTTTCCAATTTTTTTCCTTTTTTTGAGACTTGGCTGGCCTAGAGTTCAGGTGCGATTCTTCTACTGGTACTATGTGGTCTCCTTTTTGATGGGTGTCTTGGTTTGTTTGGGTGAGTTTTCACCTTGAATGATCGGGGGATCCACCCTCAGCAGCTTCAAGCGAACCTGAGTTTGTTAAGAGAATGTTGAGATAATCGTGGGATGGCCGCTGGTGGGATGTTTTTTTTTGGTTGGTTCCCAAGGACTTGGCGTCTTGCTGGGCTATTTGCACACACCTTATGCCTGTGATAACTATGATCACTTCGCAGAGACTCCGCTTTACAATTGGGTTTGGGAACCCAGCACCCAGTGAGTTGTGGAAGGAAGGCAGGAAGATGATCGCAGAATAACATTACATATGTTTCCTTTGATCTAGAATTCTTTTGCATAGGTTTACAGTTGGTTTGATGTGAATCTTGGGTGATGCTGTCAATATGGGGCCTTGAGATCTATCAGATCGTATTTACATTGACTTGAGATGATTTGTAGATGACCACCGTTTCCGTGGACTGAGACCAAATCGAGCTTAGCAAAGACCGGGCAGCTTGAAGAGAACCTCCGCGTGAAGGTTCACCATTTCTACCCACAAACTGAGTAGATTTGGAGCAAGTGAGAGGCACCACCGCGACGACTCGGCAAGAAAATTGCAGAAAAGAGGGCCCCGAAAAAAAAAGCGCAGCAAGGTTGCAAGAGGTTGTGTTGAGACAGGCTCAGGTGGTAAGAGCTGGATGAAAAAAGGATCTGGCCAGTTGACATCATGGAATCATGCGTTCCATTATTTTGCATTGGAAATAGGAGATATGAAAAAAGATTACATTTTTTTGTTTTCTATATCATTCCTTGGCATCTCACCCAAAAAAACGCCACAACTCGTTGCTAAAAATGTGTGCTGGTTTCAACCACCTGAAAGAAAAACATCGGTAAAAAACCACCGGTAAAGTCTGGGCTCATTCGGCTCGTCGTTGCAGCCCCCACCTGACAGCAGCAATGGCGCTCCTGCGTGCTGCGGCACGGATGGCGGGTACCGCCACGCGGGTGACCGGCACCGCCAAGATGCCAAAGAGTTTGGTGATGGTCCGGACCCTGGCTGGGTGATTTTTGGTTGATCTTGTAGAGGTGGATCAGATTTGATGAGTTTTTTTCCCAAAGGTACAATTTAATATATATGCATATATATATATATACATATTATACATGTTATATATATATATATTTATGTGTTATGAATCCAAAAGGAGTTGGAGCATCCTGGAGTGATGCCAACGTTTGGTCAGCCCGCCACGTGAACGGACTCTACGGGCTTGATGTTTTTGAAAGGCCAGCAGCGAGAGCATGCCATACCTCCCTGTGGATATGGTCTTTCGCTTCTTCCCCCGCTGGACGCGTGACAAGGTCTGAAGATTTGAGAGTGCAAACGCAACGACGACGATGACGATGAGGATGACGATGACGAGGATGATGATGATGATGATGATGATGATGATGATGATGATGATGATGATGATGATGATGATGATGATGATCATGATGGTGGTGGTGGTGATTTTCATGGTGACGGTACTGGGGCAAAACTTAGATTCAAAGAAGTTATTACTTAGCCAGCCTCGCCATGGTTTTGGTTACACATGTTACATGCACAGGGAGATGCAATTAGCCCCCATTTGTATCAGTACAACACTCACCCCGAACCTTTTTGTATACTGTCTACTGTATACAATGTCATCTATACTGTGTGACTATATGCTGTACATTGTTGTACAGTTATGATGTCATGCATAGATTTAGTACATACTGTATACACATATTTCTGTATACTGTATACATATAATATATGCCTATTTAGATATATATAGATGCGTACAACTCCGATTGGACCGGCTTTACCTGTCGGAAAAGAGTTTTCGCCGCAAGCTTTGACAGCACAGGTGCGATTCTTCTACTGGTACTACGTGGTCTCCTTCCTGATGGGCGTTTTGGCATTTAGATCATTTTGGAGGGTGGATATTGGTGGTTTTTTGTTTGAACCTGTGAATTTCCAAGTAGAAGTTCCGATTTTTTTCTGGCCCTGTTTGCCGAAATTCGCCAAAAATTGTGAGTGGGTTCATGCATGACATTTTTCAGGCATGGATGCTACTCGCATATGTGCCTGGCACAATGAAGAATGAGAGTGCCGTATAATTTCATTCATGGGTTGGTTCCGAAGGACTTGGCGTCTTGCTGGGCTATTTGCACACACCTTATGCCTGTGATAACTATGATCACTTCGCAGAGACTCCGCTTTACAATTGGGTTTGGGAACCCAGCACCCAGTGAGTTGTGGAAGGAAGGCAGGAAGATGATCGCAGAATGATATTACATATGTTTCCTTTGATCTAGAATTCTCTTGCATAGGTTTACAGTTGGTTTGATATGAATCTGGGGTGATGCTGTCAATATGGGGCCTTGAGATCTATCAGATCGTATTTACATTGACTTGAGATGATTTGTAGATGACCACCGTTTCCCTGGACTGAGACCAAATCGAGCTTAGCAAAGACCGGGCAGCTTGAAGAGAACCTCCGCGTGAAGGTTCACCATTTCTACCCGCAGACTGAGTAGAGTAGAGTAGAGTTTCCCATATTTGAACGAGATTGGGTTTGGTGTGCAATGAACTAAGGTGATACTCAACATTCACAACTGAGATTTGAACAGAATTCTTTTTTTAAAATTGTCAAGCTCAATGCTGATTTGATTGCCATACCCATTGGTTGCAATTTGAAGTGTTTCCGTGCCAGACTAAAATGACTTGGGATTGGGAAGCCGAAGTGTGGAGATGTATGATGTTTTACCATCACCAAAGGCATATAGATGGCACTTACCTGCAGTGTATCACCAAAAATAGTTCTTTTTTACAACGGAGCAGCCTGATTTCGGAGCATTCTGGTTCGTTTTCTTTAGAAGCTACTTGTCTTTTTTAACAGCAATGTTGTTTGTTGGGAGAGTTTGGTTTTGGAAATCTCGGCAAACTTGATCGGGTCATCTGGTCATTCAGAGACATATTAACGAATACATACCCTGCAAGTTTTTTACCCACATTTTTGAGACCAAAAGTTGATAATGGAACTTCAAGCCTCAGTAACATGAAGGATGAGAGGTGTACGAGATACAGCTCCCTGTTGATTTGCTTATGACACGTGACTTTTCCTGATAGCATGAGGTAGCACTTGAGATTTTCTGAGAAAAACTCCTAGCATTTTGAATCATTAAATCTCGCTCGCCTGAGCCAAAGTGCGTGGCTCTGAGTTGAAATAGAAATGAGAAAACTGACAGCTTCGGAAGCAATCCCATTTTCCACCACTCGGCAATAGTTCTGAGATTTTTTTCTGGGTAGCCGGTGATCTTTTTAGTAGGGTGTAGCGCAGAAATCACTAGAGTTACTAGAGATTGCAGGTATATTGAATGGGGTTCTGTAGGGAGGATTTCTCAGGGCCAACATCGTGCAGTTCCGCGTAGTTTGTCAATGGTTTTAATTCATTCCCACAGATGGGTTTCTGGAAAACCTCCTGCAAAGCCATGTAGGTTTTCCCGGTTAAATGCAACCTTTTGTATGTCTCTTCCCGACGGTTTTGCCATGAGATGCGGAAGTGGAGAACACCGCTGACATCTGATAGGCCTTGCATTTTCTGCGTGGCTGCCATTTGAGCGCAGAAAAATTACAGAAAGAAGAAACCAAGGAAGATTTGAGGAAGTTGCATGAAGTTGTAAGATTTGAAAACTAAGGAATGAATTGAATCTGCTTGATTCGCAAGCCTGCAACAACTTTGACGACTTGTTATCCCAGTTACCCACCGAAATTCAGGTGCTTACGCATCTCCTTCGCAGTGCTAAGTGCCACATGTGCCGGTAGTACCTCGGGCTGAGCCATGGGTGGCAGAGAGGAATCCTTGAAGTATTGGCTTGAAAGGGATTGTTACTTATGGGCACCCCCAGAATCCCAAACCACGGGGCCCCAAAACCACCACCAAGCCCCAACATGTTTTCCCAAGTCTTCCAACTTAAACTTTTGCCCATCGGGAATCCTGAAGCGACCGGATCATTTCAGGGTTTCAGCCAGCCACTTCCAGTTTGGTCGGTAAATCCACCCGATTTTTTTGGGTCAAAAACCTTGAGGTATTTTAGCACGACTGAGTTGTCGTCCATGCAGTCCGGTGGCTTCGCATGGGCTCTCATGGATGATGGAGATCACAGGCGTGCAGTGAAACGGACATAGTTTTTTTGTTGCAGACTTGCAGGCATGGAAGATTGGAAGATAGGATTTGCAAGCATGGAAGGGGAGAGATCAGTTAAACGTTTGTAAATTCATCCTTTTACATGGGACTCCAGATTATATGATTTTTAATTATTCATTTTGATTCGATTTTTGAACCGGTTGAAATGAAGACATAGGAAGGGCAAAAACACCATCCCCACTGAACAAATATGCGAGGCGTGTTGCAGTTACTGGCAGCTCGAGAAGAGCTAAAACATCACTATGCAGGCAGCTGCTATGTGCCTGGACGATTTCCCAGTGTTGCTTTTGATGGGGAAGGTGTTAAGGCAACAAAACGCCTGGGTTTGGAAAAACATCAAGCGGTCAAGTATCTAACCCTCTCATAGTTATGAAGGGTGTCTCTAAGGGTCTTCGTCTTCTCTTTGGTGTTGTTGGAATGCGGATGGTGGTGTGGCATGTCGCATCCATTGTACTGAACGAAGTTGGCTATATATACATGTTTTTTACACACACACACACACGTACACTTTCTTTTAACTTTTTTGGAACACACTATGTACATGTACTATCATGTAGTGGACATTCATTCTGTTCCATGTGTCTACGATCACATCTCAAAATTAAGGGGTACCCAAGTAATCCCAATCATCGATTTTTGGATCAATTCTATATTTTGAGCTGGGGCCATATTTATACACATGTATATCATCTCACATATACATTTATAAAATGCATTTTGAAAGACGCATATGACAAATCCTTCCCCGTTTTCTCGTTCCCCAAGGCGCGTCGACGTAGTGGTTTAGCAATGGCCCTGCTGCTGCAGTCGCTGTGTATGATGCTTTTTTATAGTTTCATGGCATGAAATCATGGGTTCCTTAAGGGTTCATAGGGATTCATTAGGAGTTCATGGTTGTTGATAACCACTTCATAAGGTCATTCTTGGAAGATGGTTGGTTGATGAACATTTGAAGTTTTCACCATGGGATTAGGGGTTCATACTTGTTGATAGTTCCTTAATAAGGCCTTAACGCTTGAGGGGGTTGGAAGTGACATGATTCTTATTGGGAGAAAACCAAAAACATGAGGTCAATTCACAGCGTTAAGCCGTTGATTCTCGAGGCAATCAGCCCTTGTGGCGTTCTCTGTTCCTGGTGGCTGAACTTTTCGTGCTTCTTGGTTTCGGCGGTTTCGGCGGTTTGGGGTCTTGCCATGGAAAAATTGGGGTTTTCGTGTGAGACCTGCTACGAAAAAATCGATTCAGCCAAGGTATGAAAAACTTTTGGACTGCCATCAATCCGTGGATCTTTTTTTTGGGGGTGCGATGTGCCAAAGTTAGACACAATTGTTTTGGCCATGTTGAAACTAAAAGCTAAGACAGGAGCCTGAAAGCATGCAACTTCATGATAAATTGGACTTGACACACCAGCTCTTGTGTCAAAAACGCTTTCCCTTCGCGCAAAATTGTCCCAAACAAAGACTTGGCGTCAAAAAACCGTCAGTGAGTGACGAGTGACTGGGATTGGGATTGGCCTGAAGAATGCTTGCTGCCAAGGTTGATTTGTAGCTATCAGGATCTCACTTTGGCATCTGATGAGTTAGGAGATTTCGTGGTGCGCGCTGGCGCTGGGGCAGGCTCACCACAAATGGCGGGTAGCGAGGGAGAGGGATGAGACGTGGGGGTAAGAAGAGGAAGATGAAATACCTGTGCGTTTCTGCCATGCAAGGTCAGGTGTCGTATACCTGTGTTTGTTTTGCGTCGTTGATCAACAGCGATTTTCATTGAGTGATGCAGATTCCCAGCATTTGCGCAAGCTTGTCGCCTCGTGACAGGAATTGCGTGGGCTTGCACTGCCTTATGCTTTGAGGTCATTGGACAACTGGACAACTTGTTGATTCACGATGACCACCGCGAAATGTTTTTTGGGAGAAAAAAATCGGCGTTTTTTATTTTTTATTTTTATGGGCATTGAATCTAGCTTTTTGTCATCCTCATCCCCCTTTTCGTTTTTGCCGTTTGACCATTGAAACTCTAGTTATTTACAACTGTAAGTATAATATAGACAGTTATAGACATAATCGGATACTATATATTATATATATATATATACAACTGCTCAATTTTTCATGGAAGGTCCTCACCTGCTTCCTTCTGATGGTTAAAATCCCTCTCCGAAAGTCATGGGAAGTTGATCCCATGGAGCTGTCGACCGGGTAATTTATATCTCCTCAAGGTGGTTGGCCTGATTTCTGATACATCAACTTATGGCTAGTTAACCGAACCTAACGAACTTCCCCCTCAGAAATCAGGGTTAACTAAGGGACCCGTTATTCATGGAAACCAATTCTTTTTTGAAGCTCCATCCCTAAGAAGTTCAAGAAGCTCCCTAAGGTTAATAATGGTTCCCCCCAACATTCCCTAAGGGTTTCCCCAAGGGTACCACCCCGACAGTTTCATGTCTCCCTGATAGGCGCCTTACCTGGCGAAGCACCGTAGCTGGCCGTTGCCCCTGTCTGCTGTGGCGGTGGTCCGTGTGTTGGCTTGCGCCGTGGGGCTGGCAGTCTTCACCACCTACGTGCCGCGGAGAAAAAATGGGCGAAACTCTGGGTGTCAATGACATGGTGAAATTTTCCATGAGATACTGTATAGTTATAGACTATAGATATATAGAATATGCCTTTCACATTTCATGCATAATTTGAGTTTACTTTTGACAAACATATTTGGAAATATATGGGAGGTTTCACGAGTCAGCATTAAAAAAATCGGGGAAATTGTTTGTAACAGAATCTGCTGGTAGTTTTTTGTACAGGGTCACCTTCCAGTCCGTGAAGGTACGTCGCGTCCCTGGCAGCATGCAAAAACGCAAATAATGTGTATGTATACAGAGGCATTGGCACATGTGGGTGCCCCGAAACTATCTATACATGATACATCTAAAACAAAACACACATTGCCAGGATGTATATCTATATATATAATATTTATATTTACACATCAGAATGATTAGACTCTTTATATGTGTGATGTTTTTTTTTTCGGTTGCCCCTGTGTTTTCGTTGCCCCAAAACAATCCTCAGGACTGGGCCTTTGCAGCCTTGATGTCCATTGGTTTAATGGAGTTGTCTCGCCTGGCCACGCAGGAAGGCAGGTGAGTTGGGGGGTTCAGTTGGGAATGTCATGGGTTTTTCCACCCAAAAAAAGACCAGATCTCCCAGCGTTTTTTTTCCCAAATTGGAGGGAATGAAACATTCAATGAGCATCTTTTGCGGTGGTGATATGTAGATACATGTGTAGACATTATGGTAAGCTATCTTCATGGGTTTAAGATGGATAAGATATGCTAGTCACCATCACTTATTTGGAAGCAGACATTAAAAAAATGGATGAGATAGAGATGGGTTTTGGTTGGGGGAAAAGCCGAGCTGCTGGCTGAAGCTCCAGGCGATGCCCATTGCGCCCGCCTGTGCCGTCGTGGTAGCGCCTTGTGCGCCCTGGGCGCCTTGCTGGCCTTGCGCTGCACCTGGCGGCAGCTGCGCCGCGCGGCGGCGCGGCGCCGGGGCGAATCGGCGGATTCAGATGCGGACAGCATCAAACGTGTGCCTGAAGCAGCAACCAACAAGCCTGGTTATTAGCTGTATTTATAGGGGATTATACCTATTATACCCAGTTTGATGTAAATGTGATTGTTTTTGTTTGTGGTTTTCCTTTTCAAGTAAAAGGTGGGGGGGATTCTTCATCTTTTTAGAGCTTTGGAGAAAACATTTTTTTTTGGAACATGTTTTCCACTTGAATTGTTTCTCGTTGTCAGAAGATTTAAGGTGGATAGCAGCATCGAAAATCTGGGTTCCAGCCGGTCTGACGAGTGAGGCTGGGAATACAAAATCAGAAAGGCTGCAGCTTTCAAGCTGAGGAGGAATCAAAGGTCAATGCGGTCAATGTTCTAATCAAAAGCAAACCTTTCTACCATAAATCTTTGGAAGTGGAAAATTACCCTAAATCAAAAGTAACTCATCTTGGAGGGACCCATTTTCCACTTCCATGATTATAGGAGAAAGAGTATTCTGTTTGGGTCGAATTGTGAGAAGTCAGAACATTTCCACCCCGTAACTTTAACACAAATCAGCGTTTAGGTTCCAGAATGGCTCCAAGAGCTAGTGGTGATCACTGTCACTTCTCATCAAGGTAAGCAAAGGCGGACAATCTGTCTGCTCACTAAGGGTTTGTACAGCGCTGGCATCCAATAAACAGCAGAAAGTTCCATATGTTCAATTGAGCCTCCACTTGTCCCTCCACGTCATCACACCTCTGACCACCAGGCTGATGGCGGCTCCGCCGAAGTTTTCAAATTGAAACGCTTTTGACTGAAGCTACCAGGAGTTGAACAAATGTATATATTTTGACGACCTGATGATAGAAAAAAAAAGAGGCACTCTTTCTTAACCCAATGTGATGTTTCACCAGTACCTGGTTAACCCTGGTGAAAAGTTGCCATATTTTCGAAAAAAAGTCGTTCGCTTCCTTTTATGGCAAAGCCAAATTGGGAAATCCATAGAAGTCCAGTGCGGTATCGATCATTTGGGTGGAGAAATGAAGACTGTTGCAGTGGAGGTTGTTTTGGTCTTAGATGATATCGAGATATATCGAGTTATATCCGTCATGTAACCACACAAGTAGTTTCACATTGAAAACTCCCTCACTCAATGGGAAAAAATACAAGAGCTAGTACGCAAGGACTTTTTGAAACCAGTCTTCAAAGAAAAATGCTCGGGCGTGAGATTGTCTGGGGCCAGTTTCCACACAAGCGTCCTTGGTATGACACAGGACATGAATGGATGAACTTTAGTACCGCAGCACCGCATATGAAAAGATAGCGTTTTCAATGATTAAAAGATCGATCATAGAAGATCATATGCACAACCTTTTGTCACCACCAATCGGCCCTTCATTGAAGGCCAGCTGGCTGAAAGGTGGCCTTCGAGATCTGAGGGCACTTGGGGTAGTTCTTTTGAGGAACCAAAAGGCAAGACATCTTGTGAGATGTTGTATATAATGATATATAAGTATTTACAGTATTTGCAGTATTTCTCTTTCTGTCTGCATGGAAATGGGAAGAATGTATGAATATGGGACATGATTCTCGAAGGTAAAACTGTAAAATAGCACGGTGTCACGATACGGTGCGACTGAAGACCAGTTTCGTATACGGAAAAGTCCTTCACAACGACCATTTGTCAGTTTTGGCAGCGCATCCAAAAAAGACGCAGCTGACTTTTTCAGATGGGGAGTTGGGGGAGGGAAGTACCGCAGGGGTCGTTTTTTGGGGTGCATCATTCAGCGGATGTATCTTGTTGCTGTTGTTGTTGTCGTTGAATTTTTTGAAACCAACTGAACTTTCCAAGGCATGTTTTGTCAAGACTCAAGCGTAAGTGCTAGAATTTGAGAGGTAGGCAAAGAATCAATGCTGAATCAAGACCATTGGCAAATTGAAGTGGAATGTTTTGCCATGAATGTATCCCCATAAATTGACAACATTCACCTCAATTTATCCCCAAAATTGACAAATTGAAGTGGAAACACCTTCTGTCAAAACCACGCTCTTTAAGGCCTTGATTGCCTTGGCTTTGGTGCCCGTTTCAGCCAATCGCCTGCGGTCGCGCACACGGTCCGGGAAAACCCAAAAGGTAGGTTGGTGGGGTGAAGAGGAAAGCTGTCATCTTTCAGAAGGTAGGGATCTCAAGAGACATATATGACATATATCATATACATATTTATATAGTGAAATGTGAGACGGCGCGACGTGGAGCCCGATAGAGATAGAGAGAGAGAGAGAGTGAAATGTGAGATGTATTGAGAGAAGAAACGCAACCATGTAACCATATACTGTATGGTATACAATACTTTCCTCAACATCCTACGCATCAAGGCTTCTTTGGAACGGGCTGCCACTTGACTTAATTTACGCCAAGGCTGGAGAAGAAAGAGAAACCCTTCAGGCAGATCCTACACAATCACCAGGTGCCATGAGTCGCCAATCGTCGGGATCATGGTCAATGACTTGGATAAAGCCTTGCAGTACATGAAGATACATGAAGCATAAAGCTGAGAAATGTACAGATGTGTCAAAAATTCATACATGTAATGTATGGAGGTGCAGTTTCTGTCTCCATACGTATCTCTAAAGCAACGACTACACCGTGAGTTCAACTTCCAGAAAGTGTTCGAATCCCATCTTCCATCTTCCATCTTCGATGCGCTGTTAGGACGTGCAATACTTTGCGGATTTCAAGATTGGTGGACAGGGCATCGCCGCCATTTTTGTGTCTCAGCCCACCAAAAACAACAACACGAGCATTTTCAGTGAGGAAGCTGAAGATTCACCATTCAGAAAACATGGTTCATGAAGAAAACGGAAAAGGGGTCTGGTTTCTGGTTTGTGAGAGGGACTTGTGATGACATGTTGGTTGATGATTTTCACTTATATAGTCAAGTCATGTGTTCCTTTTGGCACGGAGGATTGGATTGAGCCTACGTAGAACTTTAATTGATTGAAGGATATCCAGTGAATGTCTTGTTGTTTTCCTTCTCCATCTCGCTTTTCTTCAAAGAATTCTCTCCAAAGTCTCTCCTTCGAACTGATTTACGTAACACCCAACCAAACACTCAAAACTTTCACTCAAGGATTTAATCTCCAAGAAAATTCGCAGACCCTAACAGTTTTTCCAACCGCTCGACAAAAACCATCAAGGATACAGGATCCTTTGAGATTGTCGTCAGAAGCTCTCGATGCAAGCATTGTGTACATCCAACTACTCCTTATGATCACAAGCTGAGCAAGACTTATCAGGTGAGACTTGGGGTGGTTCTTTTGTCATTTTTGTTGGAGAGGTGGTTGTTGTGGAATGGTTGGGGCTTTGAAAACAGGGAAGGTCGTGCACACATATATAAATATATTCATAATTCATAATACATATTCTTCAAGTGGTGTTATGTCATCATCCTTTTTTCTCCCATGGATGAGGATGTAGTGCACACTTACACACACATAACACACGCAGGTGTCTTTTTGTGGATACATTTTACTCGTGAAGAGGACGGATAGATACTACAATTCTGCTTGTGATTTGCTGAGCTTACTTTGATCTCGGCGATTTTGTCAAAATATTTTTACTGGCTCTAACAGTATAGTACATTTTTGGCAAACACTCACCAAAGTGGCAATTTTTGCGGCATAGATCGTGACCGATTTTTGGGCTGTGCGGGTTTCGTGGCCAGGAGAATGGCACCATGACACAGCATGTCTATGGTTCAGGGCCCTGCAGAACTATGTTGGGCTTTGACACAGTGGAGGTGCTATTATGGTTTAATATATTCATAGAAACTCCTAGGATGGTGTTGAGGAGATATAGCCAAATATAGCTGGTAAGAATTAGATGGTCGGAATTCATGTCGAGGGTACCGACCCACTTAACGTCCTGAAGCTTTCCAATAGCTTAGGGTGCCATTTCCCCACCTAGGCCTTTCCTTGATGATATTTTCAGGCAAATGGTTGGGATCCCACTACCTTGCTACAACTGACATCCTGGGAGAAAATGGCATCCTGGGAGTCAGGTTGGCCCACACCTCGTAGCATCGCATCAACCGATTTGGGAGCCACTTTGGTTGGGATATCTTTTGGGGAGCATGTTGGACTTGGGGATGATGGTGATGATGATGATGATGATGATGATGATGAAGAGGAGGAGTATGAGGATGAGGATGAGGATGAGGATGATGATGAGGAGGAGGACGAGGATGAGGAGAAGTAGTAACGTATCATTGCCAATATCAGTAGTCATTACATGTTATTACTTGTAGTGTCAACATCATTATCAATATCCACATCCCCAAACTCGAACATGTGAATATTTCGACCCTGTCGGACACACAGATCGTTCCAACCACCAAGCCCTTAGGATCGTGGAACACGAAATTCCCATCTTGGACACTGCCAAGTTTGCCGCCATCGTTGGCATTGGTCCCAAGTTTGGCTACAACTCCGTACAGCAGCTTGGGTGGAACAAAAAAGGGGGGGGGGTAAACGGTAACGTCTATCAATGAGGCACTAGGTGGTCGACCAAAAGACGCTGTGATCTGAGATTTTTTTGGGTTGGATTTTTGATGGTGTAGGATTTCCAGGTTGCAGGAGTGGTTTTGATCCGAATGACTTTGGGAGATGATGCTCAAGTTGTTATCAAGTTATTCCAGTTGAAGTGTAGGAGGATGCTTTGAAATTGGAGTTTCACCCCTTTTTTGCACATGCCTAATGTATCCTAATGTCAGGAAAACGCTGCTCATGAACTACCACGTGTCTTGGATATGTTCATAAACATCCCTCCAGTGTGGTGGGTTGAGTTTGGTTGGTGGGTCGCTTCCTTCGATTGCTACCACCTCATTTTTTGCATTTTCTGTGGATCCAAAGACCAAGAAGCCGAAGAAACTCGTTTCTTGCTACATTTCACATAACTTTTGCTACATGTTTGTGAACTAATTACAACTTTTGCAATCATGTTGGGTGGATTTTGGCTAAATCTTTGTGACTTTCTAATGATAATGGGAAGACTTTTGTTGAATCAAAACAGGTGGATGAGTTCTCCATTTGCCTCAACAAGGAGATCTTCTTCATCTCCGAGGGCCCTTTGCAACGTGAAATGTGATAGCGAACGAGATTTTTTTCAACGTGCAAAATGTTTAACGTTAAGGTGTGTCGAACCTTGAAATGAAAGGACCCTATAAAAGTAGGGGGTTTCATACTATCTACAAAAATGAAAAGTGTTTGAACGGCTTCCATAAAACTTTTAACAAAGATCTCTAATTTTGAAACCATCAAGAACTTTGACAGGAAGTAATTCACGTTATTATCAGAAAATCTTTGAGGTATCTGAATTGTGCAGCGAAGTGGCAATTGGTGTACGTTCCAAACTCATCAGGATAAATCAAAGATGACTCCCTCAACAACAAAAACTGAGCACCTTTCAGAGTCAGCAAAAAAAGGCCAAATTTCCTCTTGGAATCAAAGATGGGATGATGGAAATTCAACGTGTTGTTGTGGGAACGCCATGACTTCCACGGGGTTTTGTTGGTTGAAAACACCAGGAGTCTGGTCGACATGGTTACCTCACTTGGGGTGCTGATCATCTCAACTTGGATGCTTGGTTTACCTTGCAGGATGGGAAAGGCATTGTTTAAGTCTAGCAGAACAACAACTTTAGGTCATTAACATCTACAGAAAAAACTTTATATTGACCTAAAGATATCAACAAAAATCAAAAAAACACACATTATTTTTTCCAACAAGAAAAACGATGGATGCAACATCCTAAGGTGCCCTTCCAGCCACCAGAAGTCCATGAAGTCATTAACCTCAACCCACACTGATCAATGATGATATCTTTAAGGATGCAGATGCTGTGGCAACAGCGCGGGTTTTTGGAAAACATCACTGGGCAACGAACTTGACACACATCTCGGTGACGAAGGTGTGGTTCCGTCACCTTCGGATGGAATGGAATCTGATGGGATGGGCTTGAAATGGGCGAGTTTTAGTGGAAAATTGAAGTGAAGGGTTTGAAAGATGGAAGAACCTAAAAAGAGGCAACCAATACCATAATTGGATGATGGATGGCAAACTTTCTTTGTTGTTTTTTCCCATGGTTTGCTTAGCAAAGACACACAAAAACAACATCGAGGTGCAACAGGCTTTCATTCAAGTCATGCTTACCTCATCCACCAATTGGGGTCTGTAAATTAAATGGTCAACAAGGTCAGTTTTTACCAGCAATTTGCCACGTTATTTCATTGGTATAGATGAATTTCAATGCGAAAAAAAACGGTCTGCTATCAATCTTGGGGCTGGACATTTCCTTGTCCCCAAGGTTTCCACGTAGGTCCGTAGGTTGGTACCGAGCTAAAAGGCATTTTCCCACTTGGCTATTTGGGAACAAGGTAGTGACTTTTGAGTTTTTTTGCAGCCAAAATCCACTTGACCTTCTTGTGATTTCACTCAAAAAAAACTCCCTACGAATCGTGCGGGTCGATGTGGCTCCAACGGCCCGTGGAGGCCAAATCCTCTAGTTCGGTCCGGGCACCTGGGTGGAAACCGTCGAATTCCGAGGTGAAAATGTCTTTGCAAAAGATTGAAGTACCAAAAATCGACACCCCCAAAAAATAAACATGACATTGGGGAACACCACCATCTTCAAATAGGAAATAAATACATCTTCAAATGGTGGGATGTTCCAGGCGAGTCATGTTAGTTATCTTCAGCCTTACCTGGACCTCGAGGTCTGCCAGGATGGTTGTGCGGCCATTGTTGACAGTGGCACTTCATTGATTGCAGCACCTGCCTCTGCGTTGATGCAATTGGGTCACCTTATTGGTGAGATCAAAGAGGTGTGAAAAATCAACCAGCTGGGCTGGGTTTTTCCAATTGGGGAGCTGGTTGGATATGGTTGGTAGATATTGGATATGATGTGGTAGATAACCTTAAAACACTTAAAAAACATAGCGAGATGTGGGATTGGAAAGGGCTTTCGGTAAGAACCAAAATGGTTGAGTGTAAGGTGCCCCCCCGTTTAAAGGTCCTACTTCACGGACATTTCTTCCGCAAGAATCCCTATTGGGAAGATTCACCTGGGACCGCAGATTCCATGGCGGAAGAATTCCCCGTGGTAGGATTGTTCGAATCTGCACGAGTTGCCCAACTTGAAGTTTAACTTGGATGGTCAAGAACTGGAGCTTCCTCCACAAGCCTATGTCATGAGGACTGAAGGGAATGTTGCTGTTTTTTCCTCCAGAGATGATGGATGATGATGATGATGTGGATTGAGTTTTTTTTGGTTGCATTTTTATTTGACTTCCAAAAGATGCTTCAAAGTCGAAGAAATTTCTTCAAAGGATATCGATATGGATGATTGATTGATATTGACCCGGATTCTTCTGGTGACCTGGACCTGTATATAATATCAGCATTACTATTTCAGTTGCCATCACTTGGGTGAAACTGCCGGTGTTAGCATTTGTTTGGCGATGATTTTTCCACGCTTTTCCAGGGTGGTGGGCGCAAGTGTGGAAGCTGATAGCATCTGGGACCTTCTGTTCTTCAAACCCAAGATCCGATGCTCGGCAAGAAACGGCGCGTTGTCGGTGAGAGAGCTGGATACGCCGATGGGATCACGTGATTCCGGAGTTTGAGGATGGAAACTGTTCGAGGTGGAAAGGACTTGTGTAAAAGTGTGTTGGTGAAGAATTACCGCATTTTTTGGGGATTCCAACTTCAACTTCCACGCAGATAATCTTTTTTTGTTTTTTTCCGCAGGTGCATATCATTGGAATGTAAATGATCGTTCCTCAAAAAAAAATGTTGGTGTCCAACTCCCACCACAAGCTCCATCAACGATAGTTTTGATGAAACTGCAACCAAGGTAAGGTGGATTCTTGCATGCCTGCCTTTATGGTTGCTAGACAGCAGGGAACTTTGAAGATGGGAAACCACTTTTCCCACATGGTGAACCCACCATGTGGGAAAGGGGGTGAGACCTGAAAGGGAAGAAACATCTCGATTCCCATGGGTGTCGAAGGCACCGTGTTGGTGCTATGTGAAAGGCAATATTCAAGCGCAGGCCATATTTCGCCTGTGGCTTGTTCCCAAGATGGAATAACAAGGTAAAATAAGCGTCCCAAATTGGACAAGATTTCAACAATCACAAAAGCCTTTGATGTTGATCTTGTCCTTCAATGGTACAAAAATAAAAGACATGTTCTTGGTCCTTGGTTCACTTGTGTGCTGTTGTTGATTGTCACCAATATCCAACAAGGAGATGGACATGAAAACGCAACTTGGAGACGTGTGGATCTTGGGCATGCCTTTCTTCCGCCTCTTGGCTCGTCGGCATCGCCAGATGGGGGTGGATTTCATTTCGTGAATTCCTGGGATGTTTACCTTTTTTCCTCTTCCATAAGCTGCACCATCCAAGCATCCCTGATCGTTTTTTGGCAGGTCAAACAGGTGTTGAAGATGAGGTTGTTTTTTTAAAATGTTTTTCCAACGTATGTATATTTCCATCTTTGCCTAAGGCTACTACCACACCACTTTCAACCGTGAGAGGCAGGTCATGCAATTTGCAAAAGCAGGCGAGGATTGCGAACCCAAGTCCCTGCATGCGCGCGAGGATGGTGCCTGGGATTTTCTTTTTTCAAAAGACACGCATCGGTATTGCATCGGTGAATTAATTTCATCATCCAAGTTTCCTGGGTGGTGGCAACTCGAACATTTTTTATTTTCACCCCGATCCGATCCCTGGTGAAGATGATGAACCCAAATTTGACGGTCACATATTATTTTCAGATGGGTTGGGAAATTCAACCACCAACATCCACCAACATCCGGTTTCTTCTTTAAACACCCTTTTTCTTTGGAATGGGGATTTCTGGTGCTTGTGTGTTGTAGGTCGTTGGCCCCCTCTCAGGTGAGAACCTCTTCTTCGTGGCCTCAGAGGCTTCGGCTGCGGCCTATCGTCCTTTGGACGTGGATTTGGCAAAGGTGCTACCTCCACGTTTTGCCTTGCAATATGGATGCTTGGTGGTAAGGGATAGGATAGGCAGTTTTTTCCATCCCACATAAAATCTCCACGAACTAAAAACTGGGGAAGGATTTGTAAAAGGGGGCGATGGATTTTTTTTTGGGGGGTTTGTTTTAATGCGTTGGGATGTGTGTGGATTTTTGGTTGGTGAGTGGATTTACAGCATGAGGAGGTGGAGATGATGACAAGTCTCAAAAAGCTCTATGAAGCTTTGATGGGGGTTCAGAGTTCAGACCTCACATTTTGCAGGTAACAAACACGAAAAGCAAAAACAAGCACGCAGACCCTTCAAAAAAAAGAATGCACACCACCTCATCAAGGATTGTTATAGTGATTTTTGTCCATCCCATCGCATTTAGCGCAGTTTTACCATTTGGATATTAATTTCATGTGTTTTTCGCCCTGGAATCCAAGGCAATGGGCAGACCTCTGACCTTGAACTTTAACTGCGAACGCCTGGCCAAAGCGGACAAAAAGAACATGGGGGAAGAAGGGGCGCGATACACTCATCACCTCTTTGTGGCCTGTTTGTGCTATAGAGGAAGTTTTTTTTTAGATTTAAACATATAGCTACTTAAAATGGCCATACTTGAAAGGAGATACATGTTCTAAAGGAAATCATTTTTGGTATCTAGTATCTATGTTCAACTTCGGGGGTGCTTCATCTCAGGGTTGGTTGGGTTGGTGGATGCAGATCTTGAAATGGGACAAGTTGAAGCCGTGGAGTGGTGCTGTACATAGTCTTAAACATGCAATCCTGGTTGTCAACGTTACTAGGAGGGGCCACACCCAATGTACATACGTTCCATACTTATATAACTACAACAAATGTTTTTACACGATGTTTTTGCCGTTGTTCCTTGCACATATGACATATGCACATTTTCATGAACCTTAAAACTTTAGATATAGAGGTGGTGTGCCTATGGCTCATGCCTTTTGTGTGTGATATAGCCTTACATACAGCTTCCCCCTTGAACAGATGCAGAATAGATACGATACAGAACAGATACATACTGCACACACACACACACACGCACACACACACATATTTTTATATACATATTTGTATATAGGTACATCCTTTTCAATACATGTGTGTATTGCTTGCCTCTTTTGCAATCTCAAGATCTACATTGCCTGTGAAAAGAAGTGCTCAAAGTTGTACATGGCAATAAAATAATGGAATGCGAACACCAGGTCAACAGCAGTGGAGGCAGACTTCAAGACTATCCGGAGATGAGACAAGATGATCCTTTAGCAACAATTCTAATTGGTACATTGGGGGTCTTTGTGGCCCTTTTGGGCAACAGCACATTGATATCACAGAAATGTCATGATCTCCAGTCCGCAACTGACTGGAGAGTCCGCAGCTTCGAAATCTCCAGGTTTTTTTTGTGGGATAAGTTTTGGGTCTCCCCTCCATTTTTCTAACATATCCAGATCCACCAAAATCCCCGTGCTGAGAGATGAATCTTTCAAAGCGATGTGTCGAAAATCGTTGCAGAGATCCTGGTGCCGAGCTGGTGGATGGAGCATTAACAGCAGGTGCCCTTCTTTTGTTTCACCGTGGGGGAAGGGTTTGATTCAGTATCATCAGACCCTTTACTTAACCTCAAAATCATCCAATCAAATTAGACCTCATCACATGGAGAAACATGATGATACATAGCAACTGCTTTGCTGACACAGATCTTTTTTTGAAATTCCCCAACCTTTCGCAGGTGCATGTGCTGACCTGGAGAAATGGGAAGGGCAAATCATAGCTACTTTGCTGCAAGGTGACACGAGGTTGCAGGCAGCCACCCCTGAAGTCAGTGACCAACGGTGACCAATACCTTCCATACCTTGGTGTTAACCCCCAAGGGTTGGTGGAGCCTTGTTTTTTTTTTTTATCGGATTCCTCTTAGGGATATTAGCCCCGTTTTTTTTTCTCACTTGAACTATTGAATCACAAATTTAGTGAAGTTTAGCCGCCAAATCATGGGGGTCAAGCATTGGCTGACATTGGGAAGGTTGGGTAAGATGACGTGAGAAGGCTGACATACATAGAACCCAAAGTCGCGCGTAGGAGGCCATCACGAAGAATTTCACACGCGCTTGCAACAACGAGAGTGTTTACACAGGTACCATTGGGAAAGTCCTGGGAAGGGGAGAAAGGAGGGGCCTCGTGGAATGCTCTTTAATTGAGTCAAACTGCAAATGATTGCTGGAAAGGTGACCAAAGTGACTTCTGAAAATTCCAGATGATTTGATTGATTGATTGATTTGATTGATTTGACTCCTGGAATTTTTCACCTGGGAATTTTCACTTCCAAGTGGCTGTAATTACCTCGATTTGTATGAGGTGGTCCTGGTGTGGCCTATGCCCTGCTGCGGGCCGCGCGTTTACGCGAGTCTCCCGAATGCCTGGATGCAGCTAAGAAGTTCTTGGATCCATGGCGTGGGCGTGTGGTGCAGCAGGCGCCATGGATTCCATGGATTTTGGTTTTGGGTTTGATTCTTGAGCATCCTTTTTTAGAGCTCACTTTAGGTCAAGTAGCATTGTGGTGTTACTGTGTGCGTTTCATGTGTTTATATCTAGTAAAGACTGTCAATGATGTATAGCTTTAACAAACTGTTGAAACAAAACGTACCATGAAAAAGGGTGGTGTTGGGGTGTTGGCAGTTGGCACTGTCATTCTTCGGGCCTTTGGTAAATAGAACAATTTCTTCATCACATTTTAGTCTGACAAGTCGTGGAATCTGCCAAAAAAAGGGTCGCCATTTTTTGGCGAATTCCAACAGTTTAGTTTTCAATATCATTTTCCAGTCTCTAACCATAGGGAAGCTGAGGGTACAAGCCCTTGAGAACAAGTGTCATTGATGGCCACCAGATTTGCTGTTTTCTGAGCAGGGACTCAAAGTGAAGTCACCATCCAAAAAGCTGGTGTTTTTCAACAACAAATCAATTTTCCATCATTTCCCTCCACGTTTTCTTGGTCATGGCATTTTTCTGACTTTTTTGTTGTTGGGCGTGGTTTTGGGTGAACTCATGTTATGACTTATTATGTTTTGTCACGTTTTTCTCCAAGCGAGTTTCACATTAGATAGTTCACCACCTCAAAAAAAACAAGTACCTGTAATACCGTTGATGGTTCAGAAATCCTGCACCACCTGGGATGATGCAAAAACCTTGTAACTCATGGTAGATTTCAACTACCTTTCCCTCAACAGGTTTGCCATCAACAGTAACAAACTAAAAAAAAAACATCGGTGGCACCTCATTCCTGCGAGGCGAAGAGGCATCCATCTTTGGGTTGTTCCTTGCAATGTGGCCGTGCGGGTTTCTTGTGCGTGGAGGCTTTCAGCGCCATCACGGAGTCCAGCGACGGGTGGTACCTCGGTAAACCCCATTGGGTGTTTGGCGATGATGTGGGAGCCTGCATACTGTAGATGTGAGGCAGAAGATAGAAGTATAGGTGAGTACACATGTAGATATACATACGTACATATAATATATTTTAATTATATATGCATATATTTCTATATGCACATGTATGATGTTGTTTTATTGTTTAGATCGTGTTTGCGATGTCCTATGAGATGCCCAAGTCATGTCATGGTGGTTCTATGAGATAGTTTGCCAGTCATGCCCCCCCGCACTGATACCTTTGACCACTAATCGTGGATCTCCTTTGACCCAGAACTCCTGAAGCTCAGCTGGTGCCAAAATCAAGAAGAATCAAACAACCAACCGATATCAACCGATTATGTTTCACATATTTATATATATATATATATATATTTGTATGTATATGCATGAATGTAGATGACCAGATGTCTAGCCCAATTCAAAAGAAATAAAACAACAAGCAAATCCCCCTCCCCAAAGGTCAACTGCACTGGCGGAGTATCTTACCTTGGCCCCTGCAGCAATGGAGCCTCGGTGCTTGGATGCTGGGCAAAAATATGTAAACATTCATTGTAAGAAGTAAAATAGTATTCTATAAGCTGGATAATATGTTATATCTCTAATGCATAAGGTTATATAATGTTATTTTACACATTAACCTTATTCATTTGTCATGTGCTTGAGTCTACCCTTTTAGAGTCTACCTTCCAGAACCTTATTCGAGATGGAAAAATATCATCACCACAAAAAATTGGATCGGGAGGATTCGAAAATTGTGCGATGAAAGAAATCCAGCAATTTATGTCCAGGCTTGTAGGGTCTCACCCAATCATTTCCATCTATGATGGGTTGGTTCACCCTGTTTTGTGAAAAATTCAGGAAGCAGATGAATGGCTATATGGTCGAGCTGGCTACTTGCATGGTTGCCTCTTCTTTCAGGCCCTCAAGTTGACGATAAACATGGGTCAACATGGTCAACATGGTCCAGGTGGTAGGGGTTAGCAGTTGAAAAAATAAGGAGAAAACACATGATGTTTTTCAAACAGAATGCTGTTTGAAACGCCTTGGGGAGTTCAATCTATGTATACTAGTCAACAGATTTATGCACACTTCAACCATCAAAAAAAGGAAAGATGACTTGAAGGCGGTATCTTAGGATCCATTAACAACAGGGAGATTTCTGCTAAGAAACGGCACCCTGGAGAGGCGTTGGAAGACGGCTCCGAGTTGAGGAGTAGCATCGCGGCGATTGCCGAGTTGATGCTTCGCCGGGGCGTGAGCTATGCTAGGCTCGGGGAAGGGATCGAAGCTTTGGAAGCCACGCACTAAAAGGCGTAAGTCGTCGACATTGATGTTGATGTTTGGGCTGTGTTATATACATGTCCGGGGATGGTGGGGATTTAAAGAAACATGGGATGAACCACGAACCAGCGAAGTTTTGAAGCGCGTTTTTATGGCTTCCGGCGAGGCAGTTGCGCTCCAGTAAGCCACCTCCTGTGATGTGGGAATGGTATGGAGATCGATACATGGGAGCAGCCCATGGTGTCATGGGCATTACCTTCATGTTGCTGCACGTGCCTGCCATGTTGGAGGCACCTTGTTTTGAAAGGAGACCCATGGGTTGAATTTCTTTAAGGGAATGATCTGAAAAATCCATGGAGATCAGAGAGCTTCATTGACACATTTCAGGTTGGTTGTAGATCAACACAAGTTTTCAACCAACAATGTGCTACGCCATAATTCATCATTTGATTCTGAAGACTATCCTTTAGCCCACGAATCAAAAAATGTCCGCATTTTTTTTCATCATTTTCCTATGTCCTTTGACAGCCCAAATCATCGTCATGCTCATCCGCAATTTTTTTCACATCTCTGAGGGGCAAAACTTGGATCTTCTACGACAAACATTACAATGGCTGGCTACCATGAAGCAAGCCTCCGGAAATTACCCAGTGGTGTATCTCGACTTCAAACGGTGATGGATTTTTGACCCCCCGTTGATGGCTAGGTGTTGCAACCGGTTTTTGTTTCCCCCTGATTTCGTGAACTGGTGCAAATTTCTTAGAATTAGAATGTCATTTCTTGTTGTCATGTCACAAAATCTTGAGGAACAGAAACGCCATGTTTCAACACCTCCAATGGCCTTTTCCCGTATACATGAGATGTCTTGTATTCTCATCCTATGGTGCATTTTGGGGAGCCAACAAATCCATCATCTCGTTGGTTAGCTTCACCAAAGGTTTGGCGAAGCTAGTGCTGATTGCATCCATTTCTGTCATGGAGCGTCTTTTGGATGCCCAAAAAGGGGGTGGAAATTGTGTGTTTTTTCTCCATTTTTCGAGTGGGAGTGTGGTCTTCTCGGAATCCCCAAGGAACATTTCGAACCGAGGCCATTAAGGATGTATTTTTTTTTAAAAAGATAAATCAGCCAAGGATTTGTTGGAATTCACGACCTGGTCAGACGTTCCCTTTTCAGAAACTCACTCGTTTTTGGTTGCTTTTTTTTTGTTTGGCACTTGGATCTCAAGGTTCCAACCTTTAGCTAGTCCTCTAAGGATGCTTAGTGAGGGCTTGATAAGGGGTCTTGTTAAGGGGTAGATAAGGGACGCTGATACACTCTATGTCTCTTTGTTATATTAACGATATGCTGGTCGATGTGAATATAGCTCCCGGACCGCGAGGTTCAACGCGGAAACAGTGCCTTTCCATAACTGTTCGGGAAAACAAATTATTTGTTGGCAGCCCCTGTCTTGAAAACAAACAATGGTGCCATTCTCTATCAAGATCAAAAACCACCAAACACGAGACATTTCAAGGAGTTCCTTTTATTTAAACATCCATCAAACTTCTCCAACGATCAAATCTCCACCCCCTACAGTATCACCCCAACAGCCCCCAAAGCCCAGGACAGGAGCAGTGCTGTTGTATTGCAAGGCCTACGAGGTGCTTCAAGAGGAGCGATGGTTGCAACTGGCTAAGGAGATGAAAGCCTGGAGGGGTGTGTGTGGGGTTTGTGTAGGGTCAAGGATAGGGAGATTTGAGATTGGGTTTAGTTTAGGGATGATATTTTGGGTTGCTGGGTAGATGTGAGGAAACACAAAAACACAAGCATCATGTGAATACGACCAATCTTAGAAAACCACAGTTTTTTTGCATCTACTGTTTTTTTTGAGGCAGGTCTTGTTGGTTCAAGCTTGATGTTTTTCTCCAGGATGCCGGGGAAGTGGTGTGGAAATATGGCCTACTGAAGAAAGGCCTATGGTTTGGCAAAGCTTGCGGTCCCTTTCGACTGCTGGACGATTTGAAGCAAATGATTCATGAAACCTGTGTGTAAATGAAGGATGATTGTTCAGCAATATGAAGATGTCAAGGGTATGAGCTCTTCTTGGCAAGAAGTCTAAGTTCCTCTTGCACTTCACCATATGCTCCAATATAATTCTCGCATCATGCCAAAACCATAATACAAAGCTACCTACCAACCATTGAAAGTCAATAGATTCTATATAGATGACTTGTTGGAAACTATCTCATCCATTTACGAACTTCGGAGATTGTGAGAAATCTCCATTCCATCATTTCCACCTTCCTTCACCGATTCACCGATGTGAAGGTCCTGGGATATGCCATGGGATTGCAGGGAATGGCTATTCTTTCCTGTCCTTGTACCGTGTGACAGAGGAGATTTTGGGAGATCCGGTGAGATCGGTGCGCATTTTTTTGGATCGCCGGGGGGAATATCTTTCATTTTGGGCACATTTTGGGCTGAAGGAACAAGGACTTCTTTTTTAGATTATCTATATTTAATGTGTAGAACATTTGTGAAAAAAACGGCATCTTCAACTAATACAAGTTGTCATGAACTTTTTTTTTGGGGGGAAGATCTTCCAAACCTTATCACAGAAAGCACTTTGAACCCCCGCGCTGCAGTCACGCTAGGACTCCAAATGGTTGGCTCGAGCATATCACTTCGCTTGTCAAATCTTTGCACCAGAGGTGGAAAGGCAATCGCGATGTCCGGATAATCCCTTCTCACTCTTTGAGACATGGTTTCACATATCAACAAAAAACCATTAAAAACCGCCAGTGGAGGGAAAATGATCCAAAGAACGCACACCTGGTTGTGTTGAGTTTCCTGTCTTTTGAAAGGGTTTGGCGGGCTACAGCATACTACCTTTGGGTGGTTTTAGGGATTGTTCTAAGGCATTAGAAGGACCCTTATGAACCAACCGGTGTATAATTCGATGTATTTAATTCGCAGCTCAAGTGACTACAGTGACTCCTTGTTTTTTTTTTTTTTGTGGGGGTACTGTATGTGATAGACATGCAAGGATATATGTGGAAAAGATATCTTTGACAATATATGACAAATCTATGTTGAACAATATACGACAAGACAATATATGACAAATCGATAATCTATTTGCATTTTTTTGTCCACCATGTTGAAAATATATGACGAATCTATGACAATCAAATGACAGGCAACAGCTGGATTGCTTTTCAACATGCTCCGAGGAAGGGCTGGCAGGGACCTTGTGTTTCCTCATGGATTTACGCGTGAGACCTAAGGCAAGGTTTTTCCCTCAAAATCGCAGAAAACTTCCATGGCATTTTTTTTGGGGGGGGAACTTTTGAGTGCCAAATGGGAAGTTGAGAAGGCAAAATGCTCACAAAATGGCAGGCATTTGGGTTGGGAAATTAATCTCTCATGATACATGCGCAGAAGATGTAGCTAACTTGAGGGTCTATTTGGAAGGCACTCACTCACTCCTTTTGCTGTCTTTCAGATGGCAAGGCATGGCATGTGCATTTGAAATCATTTGAAGAACCTTGCCGTGAAGCGTTTTGGGAGTCATCTGAGATCTACACCCCAGATTATTATTTATTTATATATATAAATGATTATACATGTATTTGTACTTCAACTAAACTTTGAAAACTGCCACTGGATACCTTCCACTTGAAATCGCCCGGTCACGAGGCCGCGGCATTTCCACTCTTTGAATTGGAGTCGAGCCGCAGTGTTGCCCCCAAGCGAAAACGAGAGCCGTAGGTTTTCTACCCCCAAAGGTGGGGTTAGAAAAACCCTTAGCGAAGTGAAAGGCTGAGAGAAAAAATGTGGGAAGGGCAAATAGGAGGGGGGGTGTGGAGGTTCGGGCCTTGGGCCTGGAGGAGAATATAGATGATGAAATTTCGTTGAAATTGATTGATTTTTGTTGAAGGTAGGTCGTTTGGGTTTTGCATGAAAGGTTGATGGACAGTTCTCCGAATGACAATTTTGCGAGTTGGCACATATACTATCTAGATTCTAGATTTTTATCCGTAGTTCTTAAATTTTGCGTTCAAAGGCAGCTGTTTTAGGTGCCATGTGTTTCTCAGATTTTCCTTGATTTGGCTGACCCACATGAACAATCAAGAAGATTCCTGCATCCAGAGTCAGCGCCGCCCAAGAAATAAGATTTGGAGGGATCCGACAATGGTTTGTTACAGTAGTCTCTCTGTTGATTTTTGGTGTAACATCCGAGGATTATTGGATGATCCTTTTTCTAAGCACTTTGAGTTTGATGTAACAATATTTATATATACAATATACAGATTTTTGTATTGTATATGGAAAAATAGTTCAACACACACACATAATATTATACATATATATATGTATAGAAATAAGTTTGTGAAGCTGTTTTTTCATGTTGTATTTTTCTAAAAACAACCAAAACCCGAAGTCAAGAAACACTAAGAACCACCATTTTTTGTGTGTTTGGGTCTCCGGTGTAATCCTTGCAGGCCTTATTGGTGGATCCCAACAACACACGTGCACTCTTTCGTCGTGGATGTGCCTATGCCAATGCTGGGAGAGCTCGGTTGTGGGTGAGAGAGGAGATGATGGTAAGGTTGGGGAGATGATCATGAAAGGTGGAGAAAAATGGTGAGAAAATCATTGAGTTGAGGTCATTGGTCATCTTGATTGAGAACCAGGAGTTGAACATTGAGTTGTTTGTGTTGATTTGTTTGAACGACATTGCCTCAAACTTCCCTGACTTTCAATGATGCCTCAGCTATGGTTCTGAGGCGCAAGGCTGGCTGCTGGCACGAAAGGATTTTGAACAGGTGGCCACTACCATTAAGGGATGGAGCATGTTTTTCCTATGTAGATGTTGGGAAGTTTGGGATGTGGGGATGAAGATGGACGACTTTAGAAATTACCATCCCCCTTCTGCTTTGCAAAACAAGCAGAAGAAGCACTTTGCAAAGTAAAGGAGACTTCACATGGAGAGAATGAATAGTGATCCCTAGTTCGATGTCCGTAGATTTCAATGGATGGGACTTGGTGTCTATGAATCTTTTGCTGCGCTGCCCATTGGCCCAATTCCCTGCTCACAAAATGTCACACGAAGCACTGAAGATTGAAGCGGATTTCATCACAGTCACAGTCTTTTTTTGAATTAAATCAAGTTTCAATCTCCACACTCACTTTTGTTGGTCCCATGGCAAAAATCCCAAAACGAAAAAGACAAAGTATATATTATATACCCTTAGCCTACCAAACAAAACCTTTATGACATCCAAAACCCATTTTTGCCTCAATCCACACCCTTCAAAACACACACCTCCCAAGGATTCCCGCACCAACAAAAAAACACACCTCAGCAACCTCACCAAACCCCCCCCAAAAAAACCCTCACCTCTCACCATGTCGAATTTGGCGGATCTGGTCTTGGCAGCAGAGGAGCCCGATTTGGAGGATCCGCTTCTGCAGGAAGAATTGGCCCGTCTCCAGGCGCGCCGCGCCGCGACGCCTCCCGTCACGGCCTCCTTGTCGCGGCCCACGTCGGCACGGCCCACGTCGGCGCGGGTGGCCAGCCAGGTGGAAAAGCCTGTGGCGCAGCGGCTTGGATGGGAAGAGGAGTTATCCGACTCGCAAAGCAATAAGCAATATCTTGATAATAAACACTATCTTGTTTATGGCACTGTTGCATGATTTGTCATAGTTAAAATATGTTGGGGTACTGTGATCAGCCTCCTTCGGTTTGCACGTGGGACTTAGGAACTGAACAGTTTTACTTTTTGGTCTTTTATTGTTTGATTGAAAGATGACTTTGTTCAATTGACTTAGAAGGAGCATCTTCTCTACTTCAAAATCCATGTTGATTTCTCGGTTTTTGTTGAACTGCCGTTCTGTTTTCGTTGTAACATCTTGCATCTTCATCATTTTCTCTGATGTTTATACCAAGTTCAAAGCAGATTCTAAACCCTTCAGTTTTCCGTCCCCTTCACAGCGGTTCGAGGTTGGCTGATGCGATTCTGGCACGGGCGGAGGAAGCAGAGGAAACCATCGACAAAGAACTTGAAGAGATGGACAGACAGTTGAAATTGCAGGTGAGAAATCCAGTTGAAACAGTCAGTTAACGTTCCATTTACATTTAGAATACATTTAGATATATGTATATCTGAAGAATTCATCCAACCATATCCCTTTTTAAGTTTTGAACTTGGGTGGGATTTTGCGATATGTTTTTTTCTTTATCCAACCACCGTGACTCAGGCCAAGCAGCAATTTTCTTTTTTTTTCATTCATTTTTGTGGTCCCAATTTGCAAGGTGGAGCAGTTTCGACGGCAGCAACGTTGCTTGGATTGTTTTGTTTAAAAAGTAAACACCTCCCACCTGGGGTGTCCGGCACATGTGGCAGATGAGTATACAGTATCTACACCTTGGGGTGGGAAATTGAGAATGCCAGTGACCACGAGGCGATTATCAGTTTTAGAGATCCCAACTGAAATCTTTGCCAGTGTGGACAAGGGAAATTCGTAGTCCAAGTTATACCAACGAAGAATGTAGATCAATGTGGCCTTCACCAGATTTCGCCCCCCCCCACCCACCCACCCAAAAAAAATCCATGGTATATTCTGACGACAATGGGGAAGGTTTCAATCATTTCAATCTTTGGAAGGTGCCGGAGTTTTATGAAGATTTAGTTTGGAAATATTTACTGATTTCAGGCTTGTGACATGAAGCAAACTTTTAATTCCAGATTCTGTTCTTTATCAATTGGGCTCTTGAAGCATTGACAATGTCAATCCAGGTAGAGACTCTCAAGACGAGGTGGAGGACATGAAGGACGATTCGTGCACGTCATGAATCGATGGATGTATAGATGTCTGATGATGTCTGTAGATCTGATGGTGAAATTGCTTCTAGATAGTCGATTCTAGCCATTCAAAGCTTCGATATTTTCTCAATGTGATGTCACCCAACAATTCTGGTGATTTTTGTGAAAAGAGAAGTCAGCATTTTCCACCAGGGTAGTTTGAGGTCAAGAGATGTTGAGGGCCAAAGATCCGCCTTGACAGCTCCCATCAGGATGGATGAAGCTTATCAAACATAAGCTGTGAAACATTGGTGGGTGACGATTGCCACATTGATTTGAACATCGTTTTTTCCTCCACTCCCTTTGACAAAAAACATGTATTGGAACTAGTAACTAGCTATTTTTTTCTACACATGATATGTGTAGAAAAACGCAAACTGATTATATGTATATATATATATATACTGTCTTAGTGAAGCGTCCAGGCTCCAGAATCAATACATTAGAAAATTGCCATTCATTTTTCCAAAAAGGGGCTTTAAAAGTCGAATTTTTCGCCATTACAAAAGACGTATGGATCTGCCAGGAGCCGCCTGAAGCTTCCACTAGTGAGGTTTTGGGGACAGTGGTCATGGCAGCACCTGAAGCTCAGGATTGGCAGGGGTGACAGGGTGAGATGTCCTTTGATCAGGTTTTGAAGACTGGATGTCGGATATCCTTTGGTTTCCAAAACACCACCAAAAATATCCCAGGGTTGAGAATTTGTGACCCTTTTTCTATGAAACACATCTTAAAAACCTTTGGGGGGGTCATTTGCTGGTGGGAGTTGGCCAATTTTTTGTCTGACCAAAAACCCTCGGGTGCCCCCGGGGGATTTGCCGAGGAGGAACTGGAGCATTTGAAGCATTTGGCGGCTCAGATGGATGAAGCATTTCCAGAGGTCACGTGGCAATGATAACGGCCGCCACATGGTGGGGTTTTGTTGCTTTTTTTGGCCATCTTGGATTGTTGATGAATCAACCATGTCAACTTGGCAATAGCACTCTGATGTGAAAAATGTGGCTTTCTATGTAACAGCTAAGATGTTGGATGATTGGATGACCACACTCAGTGTAGGGAATTGGGACACATCCGACTCTGACTTGCAACCTCAGGCTGCTCCTGCTGGCGATCTCCATGTGCAGGGTGTGAGACGTCGCCCACTGGGTGGCTATCAGGAGCAACTTCATGGTGAAAACCTTGAGGAATGTAAGTGGAACTGGTATCAACATGCTAGGCGCAAAGCTTCACGTTAAGTGAAACTATAGTGGAACTAATTCAGTGAAGTCGTGAATTTGAGGGTCTTGAAATCACCAGCTAAGTCAACTAATGCACATCTGGACAAACAGAATTCGCTCGCAGGAGCTACCAACAGATGGACCCCTTGATGAGGATGGGCTTTGTTTTGTGATGGCTTTGGAGGGTTAATCTTGATCATGGCACGGATTCATCGTGCCAGGCAATGTTATGGTTGCGTCTACCAGCTCCATATATAAAAAAAATGTGTTCTTCGTTAGCCAAGGACATGTATGTACTGCACACGCACGCACATAGATATGTATATATATATATATATATATATTTTTTTTTATATATATACATGCTTCCTCATCCAATGTCTAGCCTTTAAACTTTTGGGGATTAGACATTTATAGTAGGAAACTCCAGTGCAAACTTGTATTTCAGAGTCCGAAATGGCTGAGTGAGTATACATACATTTTTTTTCTGAATTTCTCAACCTTCCCTGCATATGTCATGTTGCCTGGGGGGAGCGTGAGCAGGAGGTGTCCCATTTCAAGAGTGCTTTGGAGCATTTGGATGTGAAATTGAGGGCGCTGCAGAAGAAGCAGGTTGGAGGGATGGATGAAACCATCACTTCTTGGGATGGATGAAACAATCCTGGACAATCCACGATATTTTGATCATTTTTTATATACATTATTTGGAAGGGTGCCATATAACTTGGCCATCTTACTGGCAACACCTGAATAGCCCATTGAAATGAGATTTTGTCAGACCTCGAATCAAAGAACAGTTACCCATATTTCTCCCCTCCCAAAAAAAACCAACTTACCAAACGTTTCTCTAGACTTTCCACAGAACCCTCCCTTTCAACACAACCGCGAGTCACCGTTGGTCTCCAGGAGTTTCTGCCTGAGGAATCAGAAGAATCCAAGGCTTTACCACCGCAGGTTGCCGAACTGCAGACTCAAAACCAGGTGCAAAAACTTCGAGAATTTGTGAAGGAAGGAAGGGGAAGGAAGTTACAAGGAAGCAACTTTTTTTTTGGTTTGTGGAAAAAAATGAAAAAATGTACAAGTTTGCAAAAACAAAACAAAAACAAAACTCATTTGAAAAAAAACAACCCCGATTTTTTCGTGTCTCCTGACACCACAGATCAGGTGCTTCGAGAGTTGTTGTCGGGTGAACGACGCAAAGGACGCTTGAATTTAGATCGAAAGATCTTTGGCACCACTCCAATGTCATAGAAAAGTGTGTCATTTCTGAAACAACTGAGTTCCTACTGAGTTCCTGGCAAAAATAGTGAAAAGCACCTTTCTGAATAGTGAAACAAAGATGTCCTTCTCTTAGTCCAAGTTCACACTCAAGTCGTGAAAGTCTAATGGAAACAATGAAGATATGTTGGGGGTTTCTATTTGTTTTAATGAAGGGAGCCCTATTGATTTTCATCCAAAATGAACCCGTGTTTTTGGTGGGACCCAAAAGATATGAGTTTTCAAGTCACGGTGATTCTATGGTTGAAGCTGTGGAACGTATGCCCGATGCCTGTGAATCGTGAGGGGGTTGAGGTACAAGAAGTGCAACACACACACGTAGAAGCTTCACTACTATATATGTATATATATCTATATATATCTATATCATATGCAGAAAGTTTTTTTTTTTGGGAAGTTGGATTTCTCAAGAACTTGCATTTGGATCGAAGGATGTGTTCAGATCTGTTGAGATTCGGGCCTATGGTTTCAGCATATTCTTCCGTGGTGTTCCTGGCAACAATGTCCTACTTGAAAATCACCATTCGGAAGACGAAACAGCATCGCCCTCTCGATGTACTTTCAAAGGAGGTAGTTCATGAATCTTGAATTATTGAATGATCAGTTCCAAGCAAAGCTATAGAATGAGATTCGTTCATATTCATTGAGATGATCTTTCTACCCAACGACGAACACTGTACACTACTGCGCGCATTCATGTAGTTATGCATAAATCACACACGCATATATACTCACAGTTGCTTTCATTTGCATTTATCAATGCAGTATATCAAAACGGACTTTGTTAGATCCACGGCAGGAATTCCACCCCCTCCCACCCATCTCCTTAGCCTCAAAAATCGCCGGGTCCTCGAAAAACCGTTGGACCCAGCCTTCCTGGCAATGTCCTGCGAAGAAAATACACCTTGCAGCGATGAGTCTACTGCAAAACCATTAGGTATTGAAGATTTAGAGAAGGTTGATATATATGTTTACAATGATGCATTTGATACAATAATTATATGTAATATCTACGCAGGTTTTTGAGGTATGCCATGTTTTACATTGAAACCACACATTTGGCAAGGTTGCTATCAACTTCGGAGACGTTTTTTCATCCTCAAATCGATATCTCATCTTTTTGCGGGTCCTTTGATGAGCTAGTATGAACCTGGCATTGTTTTTTTTGTTTTTGTTGTGTTTTCACTTTTCAAACGGCCATGGCAAACGGGTGGTGGTGACCGTCCCATTCGGTCCACGTTTCCTGCCGCCAGGTCTTGCGTTTGGAACCGAATAATGAAGCTGCACGACGAGAGCTCGAAAAGATGGAGGAATTCCTTCCATCTGTTGGTCGCGGGGTTTTGGGGAGGGAGATCCCGAGGAGGGTGGAGGTAGGGCCCCATGAAAAAGACACACAAAAAAAGAATGAATGCCTGAGAAATTTTTGAGAGGATGGGAATATTGGGAATATTTTTGACAAGAGTTTTTGAATAAAACCTTTTCCTAAAAAGGATTTTCTGAGGCATTTGGGTACCATAAATAAAAGGTGATATTGCGATTGGACCACATCCGTCCTGGCAACGCACATGGATGTTGAGCACAGGAACCGGGGTTTCTCATCGTTTCATTTTTTTAACGGAAGCGCAAATAGACAGATGCATACATACATTGACTGACGTCAACACACACCTTATAACTTCAAACGTTACTTCAAACAATTACATTGATTGCATATCATTTTGCGCTTTGAACAAATATTGTCGAGTGTCGAAATCATTTCGCTTCTATGCATATATTTTTTCACCCCAAAACGTTCCCTAGTCAATGTATCTTGGTGCAGGAAGTGCTACCACCTGCGGCGCCAGATGTCTTGGCAAAGACTTGGGTTTCGGGGGCAGCCCGGTAAGTTCCATTAAGAGAGATGATGGGAGAAAACAGTCCGGTTGTTTCTTATGAAATACTGCAGTGAGAGTTTCTCAAATTTTGCCATATGGCCAATATGGTGCCACATTTTTTTTTTCCTCTCTTTTGTTCCCCCCTTCCTGACGGTATGGGTTTCTGGGTTCCAGGCTTCCAGGTTGCTTGAACATCACGGCTCATTCCAAGCAGTAGCCTTTATTGGTGATTTCCCCTCTCGAGTGCTGCGATTAGGGTTCAACAAAAAGAGCTCAGAGTTTCCTCCTTCAAAGATACAGTTATATATGTATACTGTACTTATACTGTATTTGTTTTTTGATTTCAATTTTTTGAACAACATCGTTGCCCCCCATTTGAACCATCCATGTCGGCTCTTGGCTGATCCCAAGATGGGTGCAGATGATCAGGAGGCAAGATGATCTTCCAGTGTCGACGGTGCCCAAAGATGCGGCCACAGCCGTCAGGCACGATCGTCACAACCAGCGGTCGTGGCTGGTAGATGCGGGGAAAGTTGAATATGGAAGCTCAGGGGAATATATATATATATATTTCTGGATGTTTCCAAAAATAGGGGTGGGCCCCCAAATCATCTATCTTAATATTGGAAAATAGGGTTTTCCAGTATAAACGATCCATTTTCGGGTAGCCCCTATCCATATGGGAACTATTTACTTCATGTTTGGAATCCACGTGGAACCACCGTTCCCATCATCCACCATTTCTCAGGATGGCGCAGAAAGAAGCCGAGCGCTTCAGAAGAGAGATCCTGGCAGTGGCCGACAAGAAGGACGGATCAAATGTGATCAAAGTGTAGGATTGTCAAAGAAGATGACCCTGGCCCTTGATGGTTTCAGGTGGTAGCCTGGTAGTGGTTTGAAGCATCCTTCGGGTCTTTCGATTTTCATATGGTTTCTTCCTTGCCGGAAGACGGAGTCTCGCAGTTGTTGGTTGAACATTTGGTTGAATCCTTGGGTAGCAGAGCCGATTAGGAGATGAAGGATTTACCATGAGTAGGGAGAAACATGTTCCGAAATCAGAAAAACTAAGTAAACCTCATCATTGCACTCAAAATGATACAATCAGAATTGGTATATAAGATGTATAACTTGTAACTTATACAACCTAGTTCTGTTGTCATGCGCACGGGTTACCATTGATTTCTCGCAGGGCTGTGTGTCCGAGTGGTGCAAGAAGTTCAACAAAGTCCAGGCTGACATGCTCCTCAAAAAAACCGAACCCTGCAACGATGATGGATTTCCTGAATTTGTATCTATCTTTCAAAGGTCTATTGCAAGGGCTCGGTAGAAGCATCAACATGATCAGAATGTTTGCCCAAGGATGTGGAACTTTTCCTTAAGCCCTCAGTACCTACGTGCTACGGGAATCTGAACCGAATGGGCCTTCCCTACGCTGTTTGTTGGAGGTCCATAATTTGGTGATCCTCCATCAGCAATCATGAACACTCTTCATGAACACTCACTTCCATACGTATTTATATGTCATGGTAGTTAGTAGTAATAGTAATTTTTTACAACACATACATGCAGATGCAGGAAATCGATGAAATAATTGAAAAAAATGTATCTAAGTCTAAGATCTATAGCGATATTGCTGCTGCTGCTGCTGATGATGGTGGTGGTGGTGGTGGTGATGATGATGATGATGATGATGATGATGATGATGGTGATGATGATGATGATGATGCTGATTTTCATTTTCAATTTTTATCGTTGAATGGATCTCAGTTTGGCCATTCCCCACTGTGCCGGGGTAGGTCATGGCAGCCGACTGGGCCAAGCATCAGCTGAAGGATCCCGAGATTCTTCAGGACTGAAAGATCCCATGCAGAACAGAGGACAAGACCAAAGTCACGGTGGTAAGTTCTGAATAATACAATATGATATGATATATGTATCATAGTTGTAAATGACATATGGATATCTATCCATGAATTTGGTTATACAAAATGTATATGTCAAATGTAGATTTCACAGACTATGTTCATGTTTGCCTATGTAGTTGCGTATGTTTGCCTGTCGTGTTGTAGGCTATTATAGTCCATTGTATTGTAGGGTATGCTATTGTATGGCAGTGTACTGTCTGGTATGGCATTGTCTTGTATCACATGGTATGGCTTGCCCAAAGACATGCCAATTTGAATGCACTCGTCAAAGGTCAATCTTCTTACCTCCTGTTAGTCACCGTTTGCCCGAAATTACAACCATTGCCATTGTAACTCTTTGGGCCGGGGGATTTGAATGCCCAACCCTGAAAAAGAAAAAGAAGCAGCTCACAACATAGCCGTGTGGGACAGAAAAATGTCACTCTCGTACTTTCGAAATGGTGAGTTTCATTGACTTTCTCCACAACATCCTTGCGAGGACCTATTGACCTTGCGAGGGCCCTTGTTCCAAGCGATGGATGCGCAACAACGCGAGGTGACAAGGGAGGGGTGACAGTGGGTGACAACATACATACAAACATACCCATGCACACCAGAAGAGGGAGAGTTTCCTTAGGATTCTTGTTGAAACTTTCCATGACTTGTCTGCAAAGTAAGCTGAAAAACCCGAACCTGGCTGTTTTTTTTGGGTGATGCTCGTGATAGGTCAAGGGTCAATAGGTCAACCAACAGGAGATATCCCTGATACAATTCCTGAATGGCCCAAGTCATATGTTTTGATGTCTTTGATGCTGCTCAATTGATTTGGTTTTGGGAGTTAGGGCATCTACCTTTCCGCACAGTTATGCAGTGGAAAGCTCTGATCTGCTGATAATGATTGGGGCGCTCTCCATTTTTAAGATCCAGTTTTTTTTTTGTCGACCCGGATGAGGACTTTCTCTGTGCCTATGACTTTGTTCAGGAGGCTGGTTGCCGGGGATGCATCGATAGTTGCACAAATCCATGGATCCGACGATGACTTTCCCAGGCAAAAGTTACGTCACTTCAACACTGCTTTTCTGACGACTGAACCCTCTTCAAATGTGTTCCGGTCGCCAGGTGCGACAGAGACATCAGGAAGAGATCGACGCTTTGGAGAGTTGATCCTTTTACCCCTTACCTTCCCCTCCAATTAGAAAAACAATCTTTCCCAAGCCTTTTAGAGTGAGGTTCTAGATTATTTTTTTGGGGGGAAGTAATTGCTTATGTTGATAAGATTGGAAAGCTGACATGGAAATCGGAAAGGTTGCTTGCTAGAAGAGCTTGGGGTGAATAGGTTTATTGTTTTCATTGGTCATTCGGTTTTGAATGGGAGGTTCAGCGAAGGTGCCTAGACTTCAAGAGGCACACATGTGCTCACAAGATTTCCTCATTGCTGGCATGCACACACACACATGCCCCTTAATATGTCTTTGATTCTGCTAAGCAACTTTTTCTACGTATCACTGTGTGATCAATATTTGTACCTATGCTATACCGGCACACATATTACACATGTATGTTACTCCCGGCCTAGGATAAGCTCTACCAAAACTGAGAGAAATGATCCGTGTGGCTTCAATGCGCGAAACTGCTGAAGCAAAGTTTGAGGCATGCCATGATGCCATGGCATGGCGCCATGTTACAGGGATAATCAAGGCATTGCGACATTTTTGTGTGCCAAAACTCTTTAATATTTAGATCCCCTGCAAACAAAACGCCTCTGAAGAGAAAAGAAACACTTCGGAACAGTCATCAGTCCTCAAAAGTCTCCCAGAAAGTTGTTGTTTGAATGTGTCCATCACGTTTGTCAAGTGTAGTACTATAGTACTGCCAGTATTGTGTAGGTTTAAGGCACCTATGTGCACAGCAAAATCACCAGAAGCCTTGGTATTTTGCACCTGTTTGTGAATTTCTTCGCGCGCAGCATCTTCATCTCAAGAAGTCTTCAAGTCTGGGGTTCTACCAGTGTTTTTCGCTTTTTATTTGGTGTTTGTTTTTGACAAGCTGTGCCTAACATCTCTCAATCTCAAAGTTGTATCTTGACCACCAGTATTTATCAAGCAACACATCGCACAAGTTCAATGACAAAAACAACTACAAGTGGCCTGTTTTTTGGGAGGCGGTACGGTACTCCGGTCACAGCACTGAATGACACCAAATAAAGAAAGTAAGGAAATGTGCGAAGTTATTCAAAAAGTCATTTGGAAGTTCAAGAGAAAACCCACTGAATCATCAAAATTCACATATTATCTGCTGAGTGTCAGTTGTCATTCAGCTTTGAATACTCTTCGGGAGGCCGGTGGGTCCGGTGGCTGGTGGCGATTTGTATGCTTCAACGAGGCATCAGTGAAGAGATATACATATATATATATATATATTATATATATATTATATACATATATGGTTTTATACGAAAATGCCACTTGTAGTGTTGACCCATGTTGTTGAACTCATGTTTTTTTTCGGGGGACTTGGGAAACTGTTGTATTTGTCATTTTTCGGAAGTGTTACGAGGTCTTCCCGGATGTTATATACCATGAGCCCCCAAAACCATAACAAAAAGGTTTTGGCCACCTAAAAACCAGGTCATTTACCCCTCTAAAAGTGTAGGGTTTGGATGGGTTTGGTGGCCCATGGTAGATACACATCCCATATGCATGTCGCTAATCCTAGTTGGCATTGCGTTGAAACTTGCCAGCTGATCTTGAAGCCATTAGCAGACGTCGAATCGGAGTGCGCAAAAGGTCCTGGCATAAACGGTTTCAACAAAGACCATGAGGTCAGTGGAAAGAGAAACGGAGAGGATGATTCAAATACGATTTAGTTTAGTTTAACCGTTTACCCCTCCCCAGAAATTGAACATAGATACCCAAAATGGCCATATTTAAAGCCGGAGCCACCTTGGGGCCCTCCAGCCGTTAGTTTTTGGGGGTGTAGTTTAGTTTATATTTTTTCGGGTTGATTTTCTCTGCACCTCACGGATTTTTCAGGGGTGCGAACTTCAACAGACCATCAGAATCATTGGGTTTGGATAATTCCAGTAATCTTTTAAACAAGAAACTCCCGCTATTCGTTTGTGATGGTTGGTTCTGTTCCAAGAGCAACCTCCTCCACTTTGTGATCTTAGTATCTATATTATTTACTTAGCCACTTTTTGGATGTAAGCAACCATAGGTAGCCTTTGGAATGCATGTAACTGACAATCGTCACCCCCTCCGGGTGAGTCTGATCCTGAAGTATTCCAGGGCTGGAAGGGATTCGATACCACAAGAAACGGACCACACAGCAATTTGGAAAGTCTTCAATTCTTGATCTCAAAAATTCTTCAATACTCAACACTCAACTAACCACAGCCTCCAAAGTTTTTTGGTGTTTTTTTGTTTTCGGTGTTTTTTTGTGTCTTGTCTGGAAAAGCTACCTCACAGAAAAAATTAGTCAAGCTCATTTTTAGTTTGCGCTGCCATGGTCACACCCGTGGGCTTTCTGGATACGCATACCTACGCCTATGGTCCTGATTCACTTCAGCTCAATGAATCTGAGCAGCGGCTTGGCTTCAACCAAACTCCGGGCACTGAGAATTCATTGAAGACTCGAAGCTCCTGTCTTCGTAGCCTAGGCTGGATCTCTCCAACTCTCCTATTTTCCTGGGACCTTTTCCTGAAGAAGGTGTTTGTGTGCAAGATGCCGAGGGTCAGGTTAGCCCCGGGGGGATGTTGGGGCCTGGTTGAAGGTGGATTGGTTTTTCAAGAGCGTCCAACCAACATCCTCCCTCAGGGTCCAGAAGCCCCCCCCCCGCCTGGAATCTGTATTAGATGTATTTTTTTTTGTTTTTGTTGTTGTTGCTGTTGTTGTTGTTGTTGTTGTTGTTGTTGTTGTTGTTGTTGTTGTTGTTGTTGTTGTTGTTGTTGTTGTTGTTGTTG
>DF239664.1:108877-175146 GCA_000507305.1 Breviolum minutum Mf 1.05b.01
CTGTATTAGTATGTATTTTTTTGTTTTTTGTTTGTTGTTGTCTGTTGTTGTTGTTGTTGTTGTTGTTGTTGTTGTTGTTGTTGTTGTTGTTGTTGTTGTTGTTGTTGTTGTTGTTGTTGTTGGATCCGTCCAAGCAACCCGTGCAGGTACGGTACCTGGAGCGCAAGAGCTTAGAAGAACTGATGTCATGTCACTGGGCGAGCCATTTGTTGTTGGAAGATCAACGCTTGTTGAAGGCCCGACATTAGCAAGTACCTTTCCTGCCCAACCAAAAACAAAGGGATGTTTTGTTAAAAGTTGTGAGTCCCAAAAAATAAGCCATCTTAAAAAAAAAATAAGAAGGACTTTGTGTCGAGTTGTTTCCTTTTCCAGCTTTTTTGTTGGTAAATCAAGATGTATGAAGCTGGCAGCTGTGAGTTTTGAGTTACCCCCGGGTGGCTTTTCCTTGTCCCTGAGAGGAGCGTCATTTCTGGGCCTTTCCACCACCAGTATCACCCAGCACACCTTTTGGCTGTGTGCCTTCCAGTTTCTGGGATGTGATTCACGTTGACGTGGGGGAAAACACGAGCTGATGATTCTGCTAGTATGACGATTATGACGGCAAGATCTAAAAAACACCAAAAACTTTGGTACCAAAGTTTTATCCATTTCTTCCTTAAATACAATTTTTCCCATTCTTCCGAAAACATTATATATATATATATTATATTTATATATTTCCCATCATCTTTTTTTCCCTCTCATGCATCAAACCACCGTAAAAAAATGGTTTCCATTTTGGGATGAGACGTTTCACCATCCAGGCATCGGGGGTGAAACACCTTGAGGTGAGGAAGCTGGTTGTGCTGAACTCTTAAGATCTGGTGACTTTTTATTTGAACATCTCTATGTTGCATCTTGCCTTGAGGGTTGGGGGGTTGAAGGGGTGGGAAGCATACATATACATATATATATATATACACATACAGTTACCTTGTTTTGACACAAACCCAAAGATCACTTCAATTCCCAGAAAGTCGGCCTTTGAACACATTCATGAATGCAGAGGTTGCAGTTTTTCGTTCCTCCTCCGGAACTTCCACTTTTACGCTCCTTTCCTTAACAAACAGCGATTTTCTTTGCAACAGATTTTCTCCCTTCTTGTGCCCTTCATATTTACCAATTTGCCAACATGTCTCTTAGGCATATATAGGCTTCGTGGATGGTGTGGACGTTGGCTTAGGGCTCTTTGCCCGTAGCGCCATCCCGGCGCTGACATACTTGGGGGAGTACACCGGCGTGCTTTCAACACGGCGCGGTGAGGATGACGGCGTTTATGGCTACGGCTTGCCGGTGGTGGATCCCGATTTGGTGATCAATGCCAAGGTGTGATGGACCTGGGTGCTGTAGGTCCAACCTGTTTCGTCGTTGTTGTGATGTTTGGAGGAGTTACTCAATCATTTGAAAAGATGATGAACATATACACTCCTACTCCAAAACTTTGGCCACCCCATTTTTTTTTTGTGATTTTATGGCAAGAACATCTTTAGGGACTGATATCCGACACAAAATTGACAAGGTAAAAATCAAGATGATCAAGCCCAGAAGGGATCAAGTCATCCGCTCCAATATGTGCCTAGGGAAGCGGCCACTGACCATCATCTCAGCAACTGGCTACTTGATTCTTTGATATTTACAAAAGGCCGTTCCAATAAGTTTACAAAAAGTCCCTTTCCAAAAAAGTACTACCAGACTACCAGGACTTTGGCAACCTATGCCGGCTCATCAACCACAGCGAGGATGCTTGGAACGCGGAGCTGCTTGGCAGGACGCGGGCGGGATGCAGAAAATCATGTGGGACCAAACATGCAAGGTGATATCCGAAAATGTTCATTGATGCAATGGCATACATGAATCTTTCTGCATGTCTTTTGCATTAAGCTAAAAGCTACACAATATTAGATATCACTTCTTTATGGTCATTGCACTCTCCTTACATTTGTCATGAAGTTATCAATATACACACACATATATAGATATATATATATATACATGATTATTCAGATTGTATAGATGTTGCATCTATATATATATATATATACACATATTTTTTCATATACACAGTAAACTTAGTGTATATAGACCTAATTTTGTATATACACATATTTATTTAGTTACTGTCTAGAAATACATATCTACCACAAGTTTTCATCTCCATGGCTGTTTGGTGTAAGACCTGAACTTAAACTTGCACCGAGGTTAATCACGGTTCACCATGAAGGTTTGTTGCATGTCGTTTGCCGGACACTGCGAGAGTTGGTCCCTGGTGAACAGGCCGGGTTCAACTGGTGGGGGTTTTCCAGGGATGTCTTGGTGATCTTCACTGCAGATATATGATATCCTTATGCAGAGTTGATAGTTGTATTTCGGATGACCCTGCAACAAAGATATCCTGACCCTAGGAACCCGACTTGTTAAAATGCAAAGGATTTCGACCAAAAAAAACTGTCAAACATGAGATTTACAGTACCTTAAATTCGACACCAGAAACAGAAAGACACATGCATTTTGAGATGATGTGAGATCCTCACGTCCACATTTTTCTGGTACCCCAGTCCTAAGACACAGTGAAAGGTGTTGATCCACTATGGAGCCCGCTATTGGCAACCTTTGAGCCGAAGGAAAGTGCACCTTTCGCGAGGAAATGGGGGCTACAACGCCTGACCAAAAAACCCAGGCGTTTTTAAGCCTGCCATTCCAAGGTGAATGATGCCTTGTTTTGTATGTGCGTAAGTTTTAAAGGGTGCTTGGGAAAAAATACAAGTCATGCGCGGGGGAAAAACCATGATGTCAAGGGACCTCGCACTTATGAACCTATCATTATTTCGAAATGTTCTTCTTCGATGTATTTTCTGAAGGGTTGTAGTAATGTCTTTGTACGTTGAAGTCTTCTGTCATGGGTTATGGCCTGGCTGGCTACTGGGTCGGGAAAGCTGCAAAAAAGCCGGTTTTCTAAGTTTTGCTACATACAAAACATCCTATAAAAAGTGGTATTTGACATGTGAAACTTCGTTTTTTTCATTCTTTTGTGGGATGTTTTGAGAGTAGTGCTTGGCTCAAGTTCCCGGAAACCACCAAACCACCTGAAAAATCGGGCAAACCCTTGGCTGAAGACAGCGATGGCGGCGTCACAGGGAATGCAGGATCAAATTTCCAATGCCATGTCCACCATTGAAGATGTTCTGGGCAATTTAAGGTGGGGCGGGCATTTTCTCCACCCCAAAAAAAATTCGCCCACTGCCTTGGTCGCGGTTTTTTTCAGGTGGGGGGGGCGGGGTTGGGGGTGAAATCACCGGGGTTTTCCAACCGGCGAACCTTCCCATGGTATTAAACTACCGACCAACATCCCCCAAGGTCCGACCGGTGAATTCAACGCCACCTGACCAGGCGTTTGCAGGTCACGGAATGCGAGAGCGGAAAGGTGGACTTGGAAGATCCGCACAACATTGCGCAAGTCTGCCAAGGCCTTTTTTCCGTGGAAAAAAAAAACGACTTCGACCAAAACCCTTCCCGTGGAAAATTACCCCACGCAACGGGACTTCGGGAAAGCGTTTGTTTGGCGGAAGTTTTGTTTTTTTTCCTAAAATGAGAAATCACGGGAAAACCCTTTTGAGAGTTGTTGGTGGCCTACTGCTTTCTTTTTAGCGCAATTGTGATTTTTTTTGGTACTTAAACAAGGGCAAGACAATGACGTGAATAGGAAGCGAACCATTGGAAAAACAATGGTGGCTTCCTTTCGGATGATGATGAATTGAAAAATGGTACGAAGCGTAAACCAACATATATATGAAATAGTGGTTGGAGTTCCAGCGATATTGTGTAATTTCGGAAAATTAAAAAACAGAAACTTGTTTTCCTCTTGGGGACACTTCAATGTCCATCTTTCATTCCCTGCAGGGTGCTTCATATGTAAAAAGCTGCTTTTCCCATCATTTAAAGACGTTTACGCAGGAGATCTATTTGAACTTTACATCTTCAAGTTCAGTGAAAGTCCACTTAGGTAATGTTTAAATCAAGCCACACATTCGTCGCTTTCTCCAGGGGGAAGCAAGCCTTGACATTGGCCAGGTTCTGCTTTCATCCTGCTGGCCATGTGGTTGATCTTTGCCAACAATTCCAAGGTCACCTGTGATTTACGAAAAAACGAACGGCTGGAAACCTGAAAATGTTCCTTGGAAAAGGATCTCCACATCGACCCAAACCACCAATGTTTGGGTTCCCAGGGTTCCCATGTTAATTTTCCCCCCTAACGTGGGTTGGTGGGCTGTACACTGTGCTGATGAGGTGGCCGTAGCCCAAAAGGCTCCCCTGGAACAACGTCATGCAGTTTGCGCCACCATCAGTACCGCAGTGGCGCTTTTCTCGGGGTTTTTCAACATTCTGCCCCTCGGCTTGGATTTTGGATGATTTTTGGAGGTCTAAAACTGTGGTGCCAGTTTTTGTGATCATTTGGTCAAAGTAATATATGCAAATGACTAACCAGCTTAAATCCACCATAACTGGATGACGTTTCATTTGAAAGGTGTGATTGTCCATTGTCTTGCGAGTTTGCCAGAGGGTATGTCAGAGCGTTGTCGATTTTTTCCCAAACTTTTCTAGTACGAGCGCGTTGCCATCCATTTTGCCATCAATTCACCCCAGCACGACTGGTCTTAACCATTGCAGGCATTCCGACCACGAGATGTATCATTTCCCCCCAAAAAAATAGGTTTCAGTAGGTGATCATAGGTCATTTCATCCCAAAGAGAGTTTCCTTGGCAAGGTAATTGAAGTGAAGCGTTTTTTTTGCCATATTTGTTTGCGTCGTTTTTTTTTGAAGGCTGAACGCCAAAGCTTTTTTAGTACCTGATCATCTGTCAACTTGGGTCAGAAAACTAAGAAATGCCAATTCAAATGAAAATACCCAAAGAGGCCCCTCCTGCAAACACCAAGGCCATACAACTGTGGATATGTTTTTTTTCCTAATCTTTTTTTTTAATTGTATGAGGTGGGGAAGTTTGCTAAAAGCAGCCAGCCAATTTAAAGCGTTCTTTGACACCGCAGCCTTTGGTACCCTCTGGTTGTGCTGAGGCAATTGACGGCCATTGATGATTTTGACCTTCCTGGTCGTGAGAACAACTTCAGCCGCTTGACGTGTTTTTGAATCCGAGGGTGGGTTACCCCGGCATTAGCAGCTGGTGGTGTTTATGTTGCAAGACCGACCTCAACATGGACTGACCTACCAAAAGGAATGATTTTTGGGATTCTTGAATCCAAAAAGGACTACTAAACATCTATATATATATAATATATATATATGTATATATATATGTATATATATATATACAAGATTGATCTGTGCCCCCCTTCCATTCAAGTACGAAGTTGCTAATCAGTTGTTTCTGGTACCCATGTCATCCAACATCCAAACCGAGGCTTAAACTTGTCGCGACCTGTTGACTCTTGGATGGTGAATGGTGCATTTTTTTTGGCGGTCAGGTGGTGTCAGACTTCGAATGTTAGGTCAAATCCGTCGGGTCAAATTGTGGCACTTATGTTTATCTTAAAAACTGTTTGCATGTGAGTTTTTCAAAAAAATCTTCCAGCAGAAGATGAGTTTCTGTTTTAGAGTGATGACGACGATGATCACGAGGATGATGAAGAGGAGTATAAAAAGGTATAATCATGGAAACACTCTGTCACACAAACAAATGAAACATTTTGCAATCGATGTTTCCGATTGCTGATTTCCAATTGCCTGCAAGCAGCAAAGTCACGCTCAATGACACTATCACACGCCCAAACCATATGCCATACCCTTGGAATTTAGCAGAGATTCGTTGAAAACTAGTGACACGTACCGTTCTCATCTGTTCTCCAAACAAGGAAAAACGCCAAGAGTCTTAGGTTGTTCTGACGATGATAAATGGGATGAACCCATCAACAAAAACAATATACCTCGACGTATACTTTTAGGTCATACACGCATATAAAGAATGTGTTATCCATATATTATTGGACATGCAAGTAATAATATTAGCAGATGGAACTGTAGATATACATGTAAAGGTAAATGTATACACCCCGAAGACGAACATGGAACATAATCATGGAGGTTTGGAAGATCATTATCCTTTCTAAATGGGTGATTTGTAGGTTCAGTTCCATGTTTATCTTCCAGGGTGTATATATATATATATGCACATATCTATGAACATTGTACTATATTCTATATACACCCAGCAAACATCACACTCCCAAGTCCATGGATCAATAGACCTGAGGAATGCCCCCAAAAAACAGATGGTGAGAAGTTATTTTCTGAGGCCTCAAGGCCTCCAAGTTCACCCCAGTTTTTTTTGTTTCACAAACTCCTAGGAATGGATCATGACCTGCCCGATCATGCAGTTGAAATTGGTGGTTTTGGCGGGTGCTCGTGTACCAGCCTACCGTCGTTTCATGATGCCCTTATTGTCCGTGGCAGTGTTGCTCTGTGGAACCGCTTCGATGTTTACTGGGGATGCCTTGCGGTTCGGGTGGTATGGCTTTGGCCTTTGCTGCTCGGTAAAACACCTGGCGCCCCTGAAGTTTTCCACATTTTTTCTTGGAAAAGGGACCATTTCTCAAAAGTAAATGTCATCTTCCAAGCCATCATTGGTAGGGGACTATGTGATTTGATGAAACTCCTCGGCCCGTTTGTTTGATGGCAATTTTCGGGGCGGGGACTTTTTTTTGGTAACTTTTTTTGTTGTTGGATGATGTTTGAAGTTGGGGAGATAGCTGTTTTCTAAAATGGTTTAGGGCGGTAGAGGTGTACAAATGTATACTAGGTGGTGGTATCGAATGTTTTTTGTTTTCACCCATACCTGGGAAAAGATCCAATTTGACTAATTTGTTCGAATGGCTTGAAGCCACCAACTAGTATAATGTTGGTGGCTTTGGTTTGGATACTTCACACACGCAGACATTTATGTGCGTATGCCTGCTGTACCTATTGCTAACCCATGATACCCATGCTATTCCTAGATATGCTTCCTGTACACTTGTTTAATGTTACCATAGACGGTTAGATTATCACCAAGAAAGGTGCCAGAAGAGTGACCTTCTCCGAAAATCTTTGGTGAAGAGTGTTTGCAGCTTTCTTAGTCAAGAAATCACATCATTCTCATTGACAATTCATGTAAGTTTTGAGCAGCGGGAGGTCGAGAAAAAAACTCCCATCCTGACCCACCTTCCTACTGAGGTTTGGCCTGCATTATGTTCTACCACAATGCCCTCCAGATCAGTGAAAACAGCGAGGGTGAGGCAGGCATTTGGACAGGATATTTTTTTTTTGGAGACAAAAAAAGGGGAAATCAGGAGCAAATTTCGAAAAATCTTCAGGAGGTGATTTACTTTTATAGTAAAGAACTATGAATATACGAAAAGGGGCCTGCATGAGATGGCTTTGTGCGTTCTCAATGAAGATGAATGAATAATTTATATATATTGATATATGATACATACATATATATATATATATACAAAGGTATTCTGACTTTACCTTTGTGCTCTCTCTCTCTCTCTCTTCCTTTTTCTCTACCTAAACCATGAACTCCTTGAAAGTTGTGATGATGGTATCTGGAGTCAGGTTTTGAGGCTTCCAATTGTACCCTTGCGACAGGAGAGTGCGTTCAACGGAGACTCCGACTTCCGCAAACTGTCTCTGCTGTTGACCCTTTGGCGTTTCCGAAAATTCTACGAAGAGTCATCAGAAAAATAGAGAGATGTAAAATGTAAACACATTCAGTGTATGAATATAAAATTTTGTTGAGATGTTTGCAGATGTTTCTAGTTTACATGGTGACTTGAAACATCAGTTTGTCAACTGGGTTTTGAGTCGCCCCCAAGAAAGGGGTGCTGTCTCGACGAATCAGCAGGGTCAAAAAAGTCTTAAGTACAGCCCCGAACAAACTCACATTTTGAACCTCCCTAAAAACCGGTGAAACTGGGTTTGTGTCGATGTTTTTCCTTTTCCTAAAGAAAGGCATTGATTCAGGTCGCAGCCGCTAAGGGGACGGATCCGAGCTGAATTCCCCAACATCAATGGCTAATGATCCGACGTCAGAGACGGGTGAAATGTGGGACTTTACGTTGTGAAATGGGGGAATGCAAGCATGTTTGTTTTTCTTTTTTTTTCCGTGGAGTCAAATTCCAGGCATTTGCAGATATGCAGCTTCATTAGCACAAGAGTAGGTGAAAAAATCGGAGTTCTTTCACTTGAAGTGTGTGTTTTTCCGTATAAATTCACCAATGATGATACATTCCGCCTCCGTTTGAGATTGACTTGTTGTCATATTATGATCCCCGATGCTGATTTGCTGATGTTGTAGTGATGCTGTTTTGTCTTTCAGAAGAGATGTTGCTGCTTCTATTCAAATGGTAACTGGTGGTTCAGGGTCTTTGTTTAAGCCAAGTTTGTTGGAAAGCATCTGATTTTGTAAAATCCAGTGATTAACACCGAAGGTGGAAATGTCCTCATTTCCCTCAAGAAGCGCTCCGAAGCAAACCACCCAGCTTCAAACCCGCTAAAAAGTCAAACAAACCGAGGATTATTACGTGGATTCCTTTTCCAGTGTGGTTCAGCTTGAGTGTGGAAGGATTTGGAGTCATTACGGATTATTTGGTCATTGAGATGGGCACCTCGGTGGGGATGATGGTCCATTTTTGTGAAAAAAAACACGAAGCCTGGAGATCTTTCAAACCAAAAAAAAAGGCAAAAGGTGGCCTTTTACCTTTACAAGAAAAAGATACTTCATTGCTTTGAGTTTTTTTTTTGGGCAACTTTCATCCTAGTGTTGGGATTTTAACCCCCAAAAAGGTTTTTTTTTGGTGCAGACTTTTGTGAAAGTAAACTCACATCGCAACTTTCTTCCCGGATAGTTGCAAGCAACCAAACCCCTTCCTTTACGACGACACCGAAGCCCGACCCCCTGAAAAAAACAAGGGACATCAAACTGATACTGTGTTCTGAGTTGTTTGTAAAAAATGATACTGTCAACATCAATTTTATATGTATACAGTATACATAATTGCAGGTATTAATGTAATATATATACGTATACACAAATATTTGTATGTATTTATATATGCAAATGTGAAAATATGTGTATATGTAAATACGTACATTTGTGTTTATATATATATATATATATATGTACACATGTAAATAATGATGACCCCAAAGGGAATGTGGCCATGAAGCTTTTATTGAAAGGCGTATCACAGACTGCCTTTTCAAATCAGGGGGTTTCTGTGTGTGGTCTTTCATTCTTCAGGGCCCTTTCTACTTGTGGAAAGTGAAGATTCCAAGATACCTTGATGATTGGTATATCTAATGACTTCAAGGTGAGTTTCGGGGTCAGACGTTTCCATAGCATCTGAAGAACCAGCTTGAATTGTGATTTCCATGGCATCTGAAGAACCAGCTTGAATTGTGATAGGTTTCAATTCAAGAAGGCCTTGGCAAATCTACAAGACACAAGCAAGGCTACCGTGTGCATGGTCCCTAAAAATCAATACAAACGAAACACTTTGATCTTACTAAGTATCTTTCCTTTCTTTTTTGGTGTGCCAGGTCAAAATGAGACTCAAACAAAAATCTCCATCGGTGACCCGTGGTTTTGCATGTTTTCATTTCTTTTTACCGGTGATCCCAAATCAAGAACATCATAGCCTAATGGCTGATTGGGGCTTGGCCGAATGTTCAGCTTTGACCGGAAAAAAGTGACATGAAGAAATCAAAAGGTGGATTTCTTGGTACGAGAGAGCTTGTAACTAAACACACCTGAAAGGAACACAGCCCTAAGACCTTACCGACTATGATCCGGGATTCTGAATTCTTAGTTGGCGGCAGGGGAATATATCTGGGGTGCGTTGATTGTTGAGAGTACTCAAGATTGTAGCTGCCAAGGTTGGGTTGCCTTGAACATCATATCCAAGTGTCTTGGTTTTGCCGAACATTTTCGGCGGTTCACCTTTGAATTGAAACCATTCCAACTCATCCCCCCCAAAAAAACGAGGTCAAAACAAGAAGTGGTGGTGGGAAGCTTCAATTCCCATGATGGCATATTCCCATAGGATCCCCGTTGTCATGGTATATGTACCTGCATTTATTGTAAAAATCAACCACACGCATATAAATATGCCATGATTTCATGGGGTGTGTGGGGGGGTGAGGTTTACCTTCATCATCTTGATGCAACGTATGAAGATGGTGCATCAGCGCAAGTTGGAGGCTGCTCGTGAGCTCTATGGCTTATCCCCTACCGATGAGATTGCCGAGGAGGAGTTGAAGATGAAAGCCAAGGAACGCTTGGATTTCCGAAAGGTTGATGAAACTGATGTGCCATTATTGCTGGCCTTCATGGGTCTAACGCGCACCACACATAAACAAGACAATCTGGGGAGGTAAAGATCCCAGAGATATGAATGAAAAGATATGAAAAAGGCGAATCTTTTTCAGAGCAAACAACAAAACTCATCATATTTATATATATATATACATATTTTTCGAGGGCTCCCCAAAAAATCAGGGGAACCAAAATGCCCAACCCTTTTTCTTTCCATGGGTTTGACTCCTCTAGTTTCATGGCTGGTTTCTTGAGCTCCAATGATGGTCAGTTGCCTTCTGGTGGAGTCAATGCCGCAGCCTATGGCCTGGGTTATGGCGAGGTGGGGGTGGGTTGACTGGGCAAGTTCTTGAGGGGGAAAAGCATCCATAAATGTGTCATATGTTTTTTTTTTTGGGGGGAGGTCAAGCTGAAGTGTGGAGGGATGATGATGATGATGATGATGATGATGATGATGATGATGATGATGATGATGATGATGTTGATGATGATGATGAGGAGAAATTTGGATAGACGACAGGAGTTACAAGAAATCGAGGTGAGAGTTTCAAATGCGTTTTGGAAACAAAGCACCTTTTATCTCGAAATTGATTGCAGTGGGGGGGGAGTGACAACAAGCTTGTGCCAATGTGTTTTGTTGTATGCTGTGGAACTCATGATGCGACATGTATGCCCCGCATGCCGCATGTTTTTTTTTTAAGCCTAGGGCCATGGAGCTTAGACACATTTTAGTTATTTAAGGTGCATTCAGATTTCAACCAACAAAACCATCTCCCCAAGCTTAAAAGAAAGGGAACCCCAAAAATGAAGGCCACAAAAAATGGGCAAACAAAAATCAATTTCTGGATCTCCTTTTCGCTTCCGATCCCTTGCCCCAGGAAGCCGAAAGTGAGGAGAAGATGGTGGAGGTTTGCGGCTCCTTCGTGTGTTTTGGGGGTTCAGTTTGGGGGTCACCTTTGAGAGGATGGGAGTGATGGTCCCAATTGAGTTGATCGTTTGTTTTTATATAAATTGAAAATGCAATTGATTAGGTCCCATTGAGTGCCCCAAACGTTGGGAGTGTCGCAAGAGAAGAGAATGGAGGGGGAGGGTGTTACAATTGCAGAAGAAAATGGAGGAAAACGGACATCTCTTTTCATCAAAGTCATAAACCACATGTTGATCCATTTGCCTTCTGCCCTTAGACTGGCACCTCGATTGAAAGCTGTATATACAATGGGAGGTTTCAGGTGATGGACGATGCCTCCTGTTAGGTCAGATAGGTGGGGAGTTTCCCAGATTTGCAGGTTGTGACCGAGACCATGGTCACCTTGGGCATGAGCGCACATACCGACCGCATGTTGCGCTTGATGGTCGATAGTGGTGTGACCAACACGGCGGTCTTGGAACGTGTTTTTGCTGCAAGAGGGTGGGTTAAGGGGGGCCTGCAACAAACACGGGGATACACGGGAGGACTTGGTCCCACGTTTCCCAAACCCGGGGAAGCCTGGAGGGGAAACAACGAGGTCTCACCATGGAACGTTGCATGGAACTGAACCTGCCTTGGGTCCTCATCGAATCAGCTCAAAAGCGCTGGACCTCGGAGAAAATGAACTTGGGGCCACTGGGCCATGAACGGGGGCGGACTGAAAGTTTGGGATGGTTTGGGGATTTTTTTGGCTGAAACGGGGACATGTTTTTTTTAAAAATTGTTGGGAGGGGAGGGGATGAGATTTTTGGCACACAAATCTATGGATTGTATCTTCGATATAACGTGTACATACATATTAATTTACAGTTCTTTTTCTACACAGACTTGACGATGAATAGTGATGGTGAAATTATGTCAGATGACTCCACCCCATATCCAGACGCCCCAAAAAAGGTACTTACAAGAATAGGATTAGGGGTATAGATCTCCCTTCTTTTTTGGGAATATCCATGTTGGTGAAGTACTATTCTTTGGTTGAACAAAAACGTGCATGTAATCTGTACATATTATGTACTTTATATGAGTTTTTGTTGTATTGTCAACTTTTTTGATCCGATAGCGATAGCTTAGCTGTGATCCCAACTGACAACTCCCAATTGGAAGATGATGCGATAGCTGTGCTGTCATTTGAGGCAAGACAAGGGTGGTGTGGTTGAGAAAGAGGATCCTTTCATGAAATTGCTGGAGGCAAATCGTAATCGTCTTACAGGAAAGGACATGTGCCTCGGCAAAATCGCCATTTTTCGGGTTCGGAAGATCACTGGTTTGGCGTGTTTCTTCCATGGGGTTCCTCAAGATGGTGTTGGCAAGGGCCACTGCCTTCAGAATCAGCTCCTGATCATCATGACATATCTTCTATCGGTTGTCACTTTGCAGTCCTTGGCTAGATCCGGGCGGAGTGACGTAGGGCAAGCCGTTGGATGCCACCCCAAAAAAACATCTTGTATTTCAAAGCAGGCAAGCTTGCGCGCCCTTTAGTGCTTTTCTAAAAAAGGATAGGAGTAAAACACTGGGTACCTGAGGTTGCCGGGCATGTCGGGCGCTGCCACACCCACCGGGATTATGGGTTCCATGGGTGGCTTTGGTGGGCCTATGAATGAACAAGTCGGAGATCAAATCAAGGGACGCTTTTCTCAAAATGGCTGAATTTAGGGGGAGTTTGGAGTTTTTGGAAGATTTATTTTGGTTGCAAGAACCTGTTTTTGAACTGGAACTGGCCTCCTTGAAATGATGGGTTGGGTGAGTGGAGATTGAACTCTTCAGTCAATGAACAGCATCATGTTGGACCAGTTTGACTGGTGAATCAGTGATCCATGTTTTTTCTCTCTCAGAATTTATATAGTGTTTTGGAAGTCACCCTATTTTTCCTGGTTAAGTTTATCTCATGAAATGGACCAACGCTGTAAAATCAAGGAATGCTGATGGGTGTTTTGCAGCCCATGCGCGATGAGATCACATCTCTATCCACGCAGATGCACAACATCGAGGAGCCGAAAATGGGTTTTGCCAATTTGGACATGAGTATGACCGTATGACCTGGGCATAATATCTCATTATAAATATATATATATATATGTACAATTTGATATAGACACCTATCGATACGAATCACCTCATGCCACGCATACCTCCCAAGAGTGATTACAATCACAGGTTTTTCACAAACCGATGACGGTGGATAGACCCAGGCCCCACCAAACCCAAATCATGATTGAGACATGCCCGTATTGAAAACAAGACTTGGGACGTTGAAGTTTTTGGATGTTTTCTCCCAATCTGAAATCTTTCAGGCATGTCCCAATGTGGAAAATTTACCCCCAATCTTTCCAGCAAATTCTGCCATCAGAAACGCACATTATGAACAACACCCCAGGGAGAGTTCGAGATGTTCGATCTACAGTTGCACTCCTCTGCTGGTCAGTTGGGAATGCTATCCTAGCCTTAATGGCTTACCCCCTCACAAAAACTAATATGAAACCTGAAGAAGATCACTTGAAAAAAAAGAAAACAACATCTACGCGTTCTACGCCCGTTTTTGAGGGTTTAATTATTTTTTTCTGAAGCTGTAGAGTTTAGTAAGGTAAGTTTAGGACATGAATAATTCCAACAGTTATTTTTTGGGTGTATTACTTGGATTCCAATCCCCCACCCGGTAACAATTCGCAGGATTTTCGGGGCTCTAGAAAATGTCATGGATAAAAACCCTGGATCGTCAGGATTGGGTCCACCTAAATGGGGGCGTATAGGGTGTAGACATCCAATGTTTTTTCTCACCCGCCAGAAAAAACTAGGTGGTGGTTTCAAATATTTTTTTATTTTCACCCCGAAATTTGGGGAAGATGAACCCATTTTGACAAGCATATTTTTCAGATGGGTTGGTTCAACCACCAACGAGAAAAACACGACCCCGATTTCAGACGGATCTAAAAACGGCCAGGAGAACTTGCACCGTCAGTTGGAAACCACCCAAGAATCCATTGCACAGCGGATGGACTTCTCCCAGGTCAAGGGTGAAACCGGAAACGGGTGGGGGCAGCTCCGAAACGGTGCGTTAGTAACGGGAGCGTTAGATGACAAAGGCAAAAAGACAACGGAAACGTGTTTTTTTTTGCGGGGGATGGAGGAAGAAACCTGTCATTTAAGGTGCTGTTTTGGGGATCAAAACATCGGTGGATTATTTTCTTTTCCATTCTGTGGTTGATGCACACATTCTTTTCAGCAAAATTACAGATTTTGAGTCTCTGAAGCCTGGAATTTGTCAACCATTGAATGACGTCTTCAGTGGTTTGTTTGGTGAAAGTGTGGGGGAACCCGCGATTCACCTGGTTTTCATGCTGCTGCCAGCAAGATCAGGTGGCGATCTTGCAGACCGTCAATGCTTGTCAAGTCTTACTGCACAAGTTGGATTCTTCTCAGGTTGGGCATGGGTGGGTGTGTTTTTTGTCACCCAGCCGTTTGGTTAAAGTGCAACTGGTAGATTGGTGCCAAGAAGGTAGCTACCAGCTATGCTTCGTGGAGATTTGAATGGTGGAAGATCAAATGCTGTAGTGATATGTTGTGATGAGATCCTCCAAGCAAGAAGTTTCGGAGAAAATGCAGGAAGTCTTGATGGAAAAAAAACACGAATGGGTGCGAACGGTTTTGTTTTGTTTGGGCAAATCAACCACTTTCCAAAACTCCTTGCAGAGTCGACACTGCTTGAAAAGGATGGAGTGGTGCAAAAGATCGACGGGCAGTCGCTGAGACAGCGAAGAGAACAGTGGCAACGGGGGTGGGTTTCCTGTGTTTTCAACTAGTGCAGTCCAAACGGAGACATGACAAAGATGGTTCCCTTCCAGACTAGTGCTGAGGAGAAAAATTGTTTGACCCTGCGACTTTTCTAGGAACCGGAACCTCTGAAAAACCTCCAAAGAAGGATCCGCTGAGCAATGCCCAAGACTGAAAGACGGGTTTTAACGTAGTTGTTACCGTTGTCACCCTTGGCACCGTAGGGCTTCGCTTACTAAATTGTTCCAAGGAAAGCTGTGGTGGACAACCTCTTGAGCAACATCACAGGCGCGGCCATTGGTGGCACCATGATCATCAGTTTGCAAAAATGGCCAATTGTCATGTCTATGGCAGTTTTTTTTATTTAGAATTTACATGTATATATATATATATGGATATATGTAATATCATATGTATACAGACGATACTTATGGCATTTTTAAATGACCCTTGGATTGGAGTCACGGAGGTTTTGACCGAAGTTTGTGACGTGAAAACACGAATTTTCCAGTGCTTGAAACCAGTTCAGTGTTGCACCTTGACCATCCTGTTAGGTGCAACGGATAACACCAAGCAAGCATTGCTGGCCCCTTGGAAGGGAACGTTCATCAAGGCCCAATTTGTCAGGGTTTGCTGCATTACCTCAACCCAAATCACTCTTATTGCTGGGTTTACCACTGAAAAATCGAGGGGGGCTGGAAGATTCAACATGTTTTTTCATTTTTACCGTTTTTTTTTTAAGGGAAAATGATCCAATGTGACAAGCCTATCCCTTCACTGAAATTGCCAACTAAATCACTTTTGAGTCGATGATATGTCAACGATTTTCCTTTCCCTCAGGTTGGGATATGTATTACCGTTCCCTGCAAGGGATAGAAAAATCTTCCAGCTTCCAACTCTTGTCATACTTTGGACCGATTTTCTTGAATGATCTTCATGGGCTGCGCTTTTCTGGGGCAAAAACGTGGCTTAAAAACGGTGTTTTTTTTGAAACGACTTTTTGTGGGTATAGGCTTCTCCAACTCGCCAGGGGGCATCCAGATTCTGACGCCGAATCGATACAAAGATGTCATGAAGCTCATGGTTTTTTGGGAACAAGTGTTAAAAAAAGTGTTGAAAGAAACACACCGCATTTTTTAAAAAAAGGACATGAAAGTGCTGACATCCCTTTTAAAAGAGGGGCATTTTCCCCAAAAAACGCCTAAGAATCCGAAAAACATCCCCACATTTTTCGGGGATGGTTTCCTACCATGGAGTTTTCATCCGCAGCTGACGAACACCGACCCAAGGAATCCGTGAACTCCTCTTCCAGTGTTTTGCTCCAAAAACTCGACTTGACGCAACAAGACTTGTTGAAGCAGAGCAAGGCGGCGGCAACCGTTGATGATTGGGTTTGGTACATTGGGGTTGCTTTTTTGGGAGATTGATGTATCTTTAAAGCAAGGTTGTTCTGCATCTACTTTATATACTGTACATCATTATATATGTATGTTATACTGTTATACTATATGTTTTATCCAGCATTGAAGTGTCTTTTTGCGTGCAGATTGCGCCTTCGTGGTGTCTCAAACAAAACTGGGACCTAGGGACTAGTATTCCCAATACGGAACAGGCAGGGCCAATACGTCGGGGGAGGAGTGGATCATACCTCGAAACACTGAACACCAGGTGTCTCATGAAGTTCTTGAATCTGTTGCCACGAACCAAGGTGGTTGGGAAGGGATTTCTGGGATGCGGAAAGTGTTGGCATCGTTGAGAGGCAGAGAAATTCAGGTGTCAATTTCGTGATGGGGTTTTCTGGCTGGTGAGATGCTGTGATGTCATGAGATTTCACTGTGAATTGTTGAAAATTATGTTAAACATCACATGAGTTTCGCTTTTTTTTGCTGTCATTTTCGCTATGCAGGATTTGGACATATCAATCAAAAACTTGCACCGTACTGCAGTCGCGGAAGCTTGCGGAAGCAATTTTAACGTTTTTTAATGTTGAAGTTTCGCGGAAGTGCGTTTTGCGGGATTTTCTTATTTTGTCTTTTACATTTCATATGAACATCATATGAAGATATCGGTATATAGACATTTATACTGCGCTTTCTACGATGTAATTGTTTTACATGAGCCGTGGTAAACACAAGGTGGCAACGATCTTAGTTCTTGGTAAAAGTGTTCATATTCTTTGCGGAAGCTTCGCGGAAGCGTCGCGGAAGCAAACCTTTCACGCGGAGGCACTGAAAGACCCCGAGCCCATTTGTATGGAAGATAGGATCGTGAAAGATGGTTCACCCATGTTCACCCATCCTAGAATGTCACCTGTATTTTCCATTTGTGAAGTTCGAAATCTGAATGTATTAATTACTTTAAGTTTTAAACTCTCCAGCCAGTACAACCAAAAACATTGTCAGAATGCCCTGCCCACCAACAAATACACAATAACACACTTGCAGGCAACCCCTAGAAAAAGCTTTTGCGGAAGCTCCCCGTGTGACCGCGGAAGCACTTCTAGAAAAATCATTAAAAATCTAATCCGCGGAAGCTCGCGGAAGCTGCTGTTGTGAACTTGCTCCCGCCGAAGCAAAAATGCATGTCGCGGAAGCTTTGCTGAAGGGCCCGCGGAAGGGTTGCCATACGTCCATTGAAAATATGAAGGAAAAAAAATCAAAACTCACATCAAATCATCCATTTTATCCATCCTTGCTCATCCATTCCTCACTTGATAGGTCGGATATGGACTTATCAAGTGTGTTTCCTACTTGCCCCATGTCTTGCCCCCCTTTTTGTTTCTCCATGTTTTTTTCTCAGGTGCCTTATCTAAGCAGATGGAATCGAGTCACGAGTTTACTCGTAAGCGCCTCGTTGAGATGGAAGATACCTTGGTGAAGAAGACCAGCGAGATGGGAGGAGAGGTGAAAGCCGTTCAGGTTGAAAAATGCGATGGTCTTCAGCAACACATCCAGATGCTTGGGATTTTGTTGTGGGAGGGCATGGATGGGGGGGGGAATGGTTTGTTGTTGTTGTTGTTGTTGTTGTTGTTGTTGTTGTTGTTGTTGTTGTTGTTGTTGTTGTTGTTGTTGTTGTTGTTGTTGTCGTTTTAATGAAGGGAAGAGATGATGGATAATATGTGTGGCACTGTGGTTTCGTGATGATTTTTGTAGCGCTCTAATGACGCGCTCTTTTCGTGCAGAGTGCTTTGCAATTTGCAAGTTTTCGGTTGTCTATAGAGTTTCTTAGCATCCCTACTCACATCTTAAAATTCAATCAAACACCTGTTTTGGTGTTTTATAACTTTGGGATAGGGGTTTTCAAACATCTCAACCCTCAACATAGATCCACAAATCTTGGTATCTTTGATGGATAAAATCCTGCCCCCCAAAAATGAGATGCTCGAAACAACGATAAAGAATTCAGGATACATTTACCCCCCTCAGCTGGTGCACCACTTATTTTCAACCTGCAATTTGTCATGAAAAAAAGGTACTCGAGTCGTCATGGGACCACCAACCTCTATAGCTACCAGCCCAGTTGAGTTAGTATTTTTGGGTCAGGAATGACTTGGCCAGTCTTGGCAAGTGGTGCTCTGCCATGGTAGAATCCACTGAGAAGGCCACAGCCACACAGGAGGAGCGTATGATCGATGTTCGACGCCAGCACCATGGTAGCAGTTGATTCCAAAAAGGTTGCTACGAATCACTTATTGCAAGAAGTTTGGGCGGGATAGGGATAGAACTTCTCAAGAAACTGAGGGATTTTGGCAGGACGAGTTTCTGAAAGAGCTGATTGTGGATCCGCGATTCCGAAAGACCCTAAGGACTATGTTGATCATGGATATCGTGTCCAGCACCCAGGATGCTATCACCGCCAGTTCTGAATCTTTGCATCTTGGAGATGCAGTTGTGGGAAAGATGGGCTTTTGTGACATATGGACACCGAACCCAGATCTTTGGGTTGGGCTAGATCCATGTTTTCTCTCAGACATGGTTCGAGTTGGTGTTACATGAATAACATACCTAATATACCTGTCATCAGTGTCTATCATATCCTTGATTCCACAGGTAGTGTACATCACCTCGTTTTCCAATGGGTTTGAGCAATGATGCCCGTTGGATACACAAAAGTCCCATCAGAAAAATGGAGAAGCTCGGAAGTGGCATGATGGTAAACAGGACCTCCCTGGTTTTTCTTCATCTTGAATTTGGACATGTTGGTATGCATTTTCCATCGTTTTCACACAAGAAAATGTCTAGCACTAAAAACAACTATTAATCACCATGAGCAGTCCATTTTTGTTTTTTGGGCCCCGAGTGGTGATAAGGCAAAGCTTCACACACTCGCAGTACATGAACAACTCCGCAGCTAACATGGAGATGAACTTGCGAGAAGTCATCATGAGGGAGATGGATGTAGTGAAGAGCAGCTTGTTGGGCATGGATGGTGGAAATCAGGACGAATGATGGCATGATGTGTTAAGATCTTGAGAGATTTTGTCTGGTGTGAATGAACCTTGTAACTACAGGATATGTGACTAGAGAGCTTGTTGCTTTGGGTATTTGATGGTATGTTGGATTGGATGGTGTGGAAAATCATTAGGGACAATGATATTTCCTCCAAAAAGTGGCACAAAACTTAGGGAGATTGAAAACGACAACCATGTGTCATGACAGGCCTCGAAATCAAGCCGCTAGGCTACACAGTTACTGGAACACAAACCCCTGATAAATGCTGCCCTTTTTTTTCTCCGTGTTTTTATTTTTTTTGCTTTGCTTATCCGGGTGGGACGATACCTTAAGGTGTTTTCCTTCCTCGTATTTCTGCCAAGTTTTGCTGTACGATCATGAACTGCTGGATACCCTCCAGGGAACTAAAATATCCCACCTGGGGAAAAGGAAAATCATCTTCAAAGGTGCCTTAGTAGGGGATATATTAGTTCCCTGGAGGGTAGCTGTTTAGTCCATGATGTGTCCCTACATCGTAGGAGGTGAACTTGAAATCTGCCATTTGTGCTATGGTGGAACGCCTGGATGATGGTGTGAAACGTCTGGAACTGGCTTCAGACGCTTAGCTTAGCGTAGAAACAGCTTTTTTTTTGGGGGGGTTTCTGATGACAGGTTAACTATGGCAAGATGGTATAGACTAGATATATAGTAGGCTAAGATGGCTGTTGGAAATCCCACCTCTTGCAAGCCTCCATAAAGATCAGTCAGACTTAGCTCATCAATTTCCAAAGCAAGAAGTCCAAGCATGTGAAACTTTGACCAGGTTGACTTAAAAGTTGTTGATGTGAGAAAGATATCAGAAAATCAGAAACAGCTTGGTTTCACCATGTCCATTGGGCGGCTGCCTGATGATACCAGGAAATGAACGCTGCAGGCGTGGGAGGTTCCGCAAGCGAAATAGATGAGATGCGTCAAGAATTGGCAAATGTGGCACAGGTCGGGTGAATGGCGAAAATGAAAAGCCCATGAAACAAAACGGCATCAAACAGCTCTGAAACGTGACCTAAGAGGGCAGAACAGGATCCCATTTTGATTTAAACATAGTTCAACTGGAGCCGGAAAAAAAATCTCACAACAGAAAGATGGATTTTAAAGAGCAACCAAAAAAGAGGCCAGGGGCATGTTATTTTTCATGTGGAAAGGTTTTGGGGATTTGGGACATTTTGGGACCCTGGTGCTCCGGTTTTCAGAACTGACAGCTGCACCGGGACAGGTTTTGGCACAGCGGCAGCAAGAGGTGAGCACGCAGAGCGTCCATCAAGTCAGTGAAGTTCTGCGTGGAGAGTTGAGTGCGTTTAAGGATACTCAAAATGTACAGGTCAGGGTCCTCAGATAGTTTTTTTTTCCAAAAGAATCTGATAAATCTGATGCATCTGACATTTTTTTGTGGGGGGATGAGAATTCAACAGAGTTTCATTTTCTGCAAAGAATCCATTTTGAGGCTCAAATGTCCAATTCTTTGACCGAACAAGTTCCTTGGGTCGGCAAAGGAAGTGATGTGATTCGGTTGGATGAAGACGTCCATGTGGACTCAGGCTCAATGATGTACGTTAGGATGCATACATGATCTATTGTGTATTAGATGATGGGGCAGATTTAGATTGTGCTTTTGGTTCTCACCTATGTGATTATAGAATAACTATTATTCTTACTACCATTATTATTATTATTATTATTATTATTATTATTTGGTTATCTTGTTTGAGATAATTTTCAAGTTTGAGGGATTTATTTAACAAGAATAGGGGCAAAGCATCACGGTAAAGGCCAAATTACAAAACCTTTCAGACCAGACATTCACGACAAGCACACTGAGGTATTCCCCACAATATGTAGAAACATGTATGAGCATGCATATCTCTGTAAACAAGTATCTCTACGTATGAGATAGTACATAGGCATATACTGGGATGTATTTGGAGATGATATATCTATATTATCTCAATCTTGTCTTGCACCTTTAATTGTACCACGGTGTGTTGCAGTGCATCTGGAACTTGGGAGATGGGAATTCCCCAACCAAACCCAAGGTCAGCAGCTTCTATGATCATGTGACGCAAAATCTTGAACGGGTGGAAGCTTCCTTAGACAAACTCTTGAATGACAAGCATGGGGACTCGCAGCGGAAGAGCCGCGCGGACCGGGGATGAGGATCTGTTCCAAGCAGCCATGCCGCTGCAGCGCTCAGTGATATGCTGTGACTGAGTGGCACGGTGGCGTCGCTACTAAGATCTGGATGGTGATTCAAAAAAGTGATGCAGGGATTCATGTACGAACGTATGGATAATTACATATATATATATATATTTATAATTTTTATTTATTATAAATATATATAAAAAATAAATATATATATATATGCAGATTTAAACTAAAAAAAGCCCCATACGTATACACACCTATGTGTTGGTAGCTAGCTTCAACTCCTCCAACATTACCACCTCCATGTGTCATCAACACAAAATTAGAAAATCCACAAGTGTTCCACCTGTCAAACCGGACCCAAAGGTTGATGAAAGATCTTAGTAGATGACTGCCCTATGTACCTTTTAACGACTTGGCCCTACAAAATGCTGGACCTGGTGGCTCCGGGGGCCGGAACGGCTCCCGCTCACATAAGATGGTACCAGTTACAGTTGGCCAAGTTGCATAACTCTTTGGGATGTTTCCAAACCTTTTGATTCACCGGAAACACTGCTGCGACATGCTTCCCAATTTTTTTGAAGCCATGTGGCTGGTGGAAGCACCGTTCTTTTTATTGCAGCAAAAAAACGTGGAGTTCCGCGCCGGTGGATGCAACTTCTGTTCAGAAAAGTCCTGGTTTTTCGGCAATCCCATCCGGTGAAGTTTCATCAAGTTCTTTAGCAACGAACGACTCGTGAACAGCTATGAGCGCCATTTTCTAGCGTCGTTTTTTCCATCCGATGGTTATTTTTTGGTAGTGCAGGCAGGCAATCTTGGAAGGAAACTAATATCGTGTTGAAATCGAGCATCATTTTTGTATCGGAGATATGTTTGGAATTTTTCGGATTGTTTGGCACATGTAGTTTTTACCCATGTTCATCCATTTTATGTTCCAAAAAGAAATCATTTTCTACTAGTGCTACTTGGTTCCTCTCAAGGAGTTTGACCTGTCATTTTCAAGGCATCAAAAAAATGTGAACGACATGCTTTTGCGACTAGCTCCTGTGAAATTCACCAATGGGGGAATGCAAGGTGCCTCGACCATTGACTTAACCGTCGACCCTTCCTTTTTGTTTGGCCTGAGTAAACAGGCAAATGCGAAGACTGCACAAAAAGAAAGGTCGCCTTATGTGATCCTGGAATTTCGGGACACGCACAGACACACACTTGATTCGTTACACATATATGAGTATATTATATTGTTTAAATATAATATAAATGAGCGGATGCGTTTTGCACATCCACGCCACAACATCCACATAATGGAACCTTTTATATACCAACAATTGATCATATATTTCTAAGGTTTTCCCCTCCTAATGCATTTTCCGTGAAGCAATGTGCTGTCATTTTCCAAGCTTTGAGATGCAGAAATTTCTATGGCCTCCAACCTTTGACAGTAAGTGTACCGCTTGAGGATCTTTTGGATGGTCAATTCTTTTGGCTCAGAAGAAAACGAACATCCCTGAGTTTTTCCAGCTGGTTTTTAAGGTTTTTTCCGCCAACCTTTTCACTTTACCCAGGTGCGCTGTTGTCTCGTGGCTGTGCTGCGCAGGGAAAACTTCAACTCGATGATGTGGTCCCAGTGAGGGCTAAAGCCGCTTGCACGATGATTGAAAAGGACAAATGATGAAGGCAGAGAGTTTTATTTTTTTGAACCCGTGCTAAGATACAGATGAAACACGATGCACAAGGTCATAAGGGCTTTGTCTCAAGCCGGGCTGGAGAACCTCATTGTGTCAATTTATCTGGAAGAAACATGGGGGATGACTGAAACTTGCAGGTCACCAGGTGACGGTCCATACGAACAAAAAAGTCAAGTCGCCAGCAACATGGCGATGTAAAAAAATCATTGTTTGTTTTTAATTAAAAGCTAATATTTTTTGGTGTTAAAATGTGGGAAACCATCTGACTGTCAATCACCTTTATATGAATGTTTGCCTGTTTTAACTGCGGGATTTTATTTGGATGATATGACATCTATGGTGCACTTTTGAATCATTTGAAGATGAAACCATCTAAATCTGTTGCTCTTTGGCTTCAGCTTGGGGGGTTGGCGTTTCACTTGGCGAAACACATAGCTTCAGAACCTGCGAGGCAACCGGGCAATCCACGTGTGCGTCGTGGTTGTCGTGGTTGTCGTTGTTGTCGTTGTTGTCGTTGTTGTCGTTGTTGTCGTTGTCGTTGTTGTCGTTGTTGTCGTTGTTGTTGTTGTTGTTGTGGTTGTTGTTGTTGTTGTTGTTGTTGTGGTTGTTGTTGTGGTTGTTGTTNCGTGTTGTTGTTGTTGTTGTCTGTCGTTGTTGTTGTTGTTGTTGTTGTTGTTGTTGTTGTGGTTGTTGTTGTTGTTGTTGTTGTTGTTGTTGTTGTTGTTGTTGTTGTTGTTGTTGTTGTTTACCCTCATATGTACAGTCAATGTTTTTCTGGGGGGATGGTTTTCCACGCAGCCAGGCGGCCATGATTTCAGCCCTGGGCCTTTGGAGCCTGATAGCCGTGAGTGCAGAGGACCATTTTTTTCAGGTGTGGCTGTGAGAAATGAATGGAAAACAGGTGACCCAAAGTATGAAGTCATGGAATGGCAATTGGTATAATATGATACTCATAAGAGTTGGGAAAAGATGTTGAACTTCAAGAATCATAAAAATAAAATTCAATGAAAGTTAAGCAGAAAGTGAGGTGAATTTTGCAAGAGATAGATGCCACAAAAAAAGGGAGAAATGACAAATCCTTCATAGCAAAGCCAGAACATAAAATATGAGCAATCAAAAAATATAAAGATACATCATATATCATATATCTATATTATACATAAGAAATAGCTAGATGTGACCAATACTAAAAACAAGAGCACACGTGTGATAGAAAAGTTTTTCAGAACATAACTTCATTTCAAGAGTATGTGCAAGTTTGCTGCAGCCTCACAACAGTCACCCCTTCTTTCCATCCTTTTTGCAGGACAATGTCACAGTGCCTTATGTATCTCCAGACGTGTCAGGGTTACACTTTGCGGAGACCTTTGATGGAGATGTGGCTTGGCGAAACAATGATCAGGGGTCGCTAAATTACCTTTTGAGGGGATCAAGAAATGCATATCTATGGTCATTTTGAAGAATTTCCTATTCATAATAGATTGTTTGGGTTGGTAATACAATGACCCATGTTGATTGAACATTAGGGTAACTTTATATTGAGACTCTGAGAGGCAAGTGAAGGATTAACAAAAAGGTGGATGCTGCGTGGGTTTTTCCTGTCCATTTCCAGGGAAAGGACGGATCCACCACCTTCGGGCCGCCCCCTGGGTCTCAATGGTCGTCGGATGGATTGGTGTTTGTTTTGATGCTATAGTACCAATGGATTTGATAATATCACCATAGGGCAATTTGCTAATATTTATATAGAACCAATGAGTCATACTACAAGTAGCAAAGATGCACATTAATTTTCCCTGGGCACCTGCCACCAAGGTATGGTCGCGATGGAAGCATTCCACAGCAGTCCCTTAGATTTTGGCGTTAAAAACCATGGGGAAGCAGCGTTGCTGAGGGTTGCCACCATCCCCATGTGGTGCCTTCCACAAAAGGTCCTGGGTTGAGAGAAGTACCGAGGTAATATGACATTAGGAGACCTGATTTTTTCCTTGTCGAGTTTTCCCAGTTGGAACATGCCAGCAAAGGACAAGTACAATGGCCGCTTCGTGGTGACGACGCGCAGCACGGAGGCGTAAGGGAATAAATGATCCCCAAGCCCAAAAGAAGGAGGAGCTATATATGATATGTATATATATATATATATGTTAGGATACCAGACTCACCAATATTCACAGATATACTAAAGTTTTTCTTCCTCCGAAGTGTGCGCAAGGGAAGAAGATGGGGATTATTGCTACAGAGGGAAAGGTGGTGTTTTGATTTGATTTATTTCGTAAGAGATTGGTGCAGGGTTTCCAAACTTAAGATACCAAGTAGATAAAATGCTTCCATGACCAAGCATGTTGAGTATCCACATCCACTATGGATTTTTTGGGGTGTAATCATTTGCAATCAGCAATCTGTAAGGTTCCTGGCCTTTCCATCTTTCGCCATATCATTGATCATCAACAGCTTCAATGACATAAGACAGAAGATTCTTAGAAGTATGGTTTTCATGTTTCACGTTCCACTTCGGGAATGGAAGGCCATGAGAATGCTTGCATGCCTGCCACCCAACAATGTTCGGATGAGGATGAAAAGGGATCTATTATTCCCCAACCGTCTATTACTCCTTTGGCTCCTGACAAAGTCCGAAGGCAATGCCAACTGGAGTGGTGATGTGTAACCAATGAGGAAAAAAACGTAGCCACCCCTGTCAATTTTGATGAAGAAAGTTGGATCCATGGGTGGTCAATCACACGGATGAAAACACGGCTTTCATTCGGCATTTTAGACAACGTGACAGGGACAAATGCAAGGACCAGAGTTGTTGTCCAACAAAACAAATCATCTCAAAAGTGTACAAGATTGTACAAGTGTGCAACAACAAAAAACTTCAAAGACCGTTCGAAATTGGTAGCAACTTGCTGAATTGCAGCCAAAAATGCATCATTATAATTCATTACGCCAATTCTTTTTGCTTCTCCTCCAGGCTCTAGTGGGTGATTTGGGTTTTCAAGTACCAGAGCCAGCGAAGCATTATGGAGCGGCATGGGGTGCTCAGAGGGTTGTTGTGCCCACCTTTGTTCAATTTGGGGCAAAGCAAACCCTCGGATGTCCCTGCAAAAAGAACAAGTATAACGACCACACTTCAGCTGAACTCACGTATTAAGTAAGAAATGGCCTGACCCGAACCCGAACCTGGACACCTCCTCCCCCAGAGCACCTTGACCTGCCCGCCCCCGAATCCGAACCCGAATCCGAACTTGGAAGGTTAGGGGGCGCCTGGGGCACTTACTGATTGTATCATATTAGATCCCCCCTCTTGGGGAAAATTCAGAGGTTGGTGAAGCCTGATGGAACCTGGAACAATATCTACCATAGACTTCCCGGTCACCGGGGATCACCTCCTTGCCGTTTCAAACGTCGTCTAAGGCAGTAAAGTTTGATCCCATCAGGGTCAAGGAGGGCGACTCCTTTGCAGTACAGTCACTTGGCCGGGAAAAGGTTGGATGCCAACAAAACCATAGGGGGCGTTGCAGGTTGGAGGCCACAAAACCAGTGGGTTTTTCTTCCCCCCAAACAGCTTTGGAAGCGTTAGATCAAAGGAGTTTGGAACTCAACTTTTTGAGTTGTTTGATTCTCCGGCAGTCTGAGGGTCAGTGATGGGATTTTTGGATTTTCTTAACGATGGCTGAGATTTCATACTCTAGTAACTCACCAGACCCTTGCAATTTTTGACTACCATCCTATCCCCAAAGAACCCTGGGTTTTCTTCTTACCCGCACCTGACATTTTTTCTTGGCTGGAATCAACCACCACAAATATTCCCAGCATCCTCAACAACCTACCCCAAAGAAATGGGTCGAGTATCCTACCACCGGAACCATCCTGAAAGAACCAGGTTCGAAGCCAAGTTTGAAGATGGCCTTTCGCTTCTTGACGGAGTTGTTTATTCTTTATTTCTTTTTGGGGGGGGGGTGATGGGGGGTGATATTTACATATATATTATATATATATATATTATATACATACCTCCGAAATTTAACGAATGGATGCCCAAAATGACGCCGCAATTTGAAGCCGGGGATATACTTCGCTAAACTAACCATGATGGTATTTATTGGGAAACATGTGGTTTTCATGGATTTTCTAATGGCAATGTTAGTTTACCGGAGGGCATACTTTTTTCCAAACCATCATTTTGGGCATCTATCTTCAAAATTTCGGGGGTATAGGGGAATCCATTTTTTTTTGAGGTTTTGACTCTTCGGTCGGGAGTTTTTGTTGGCTTTGATGGAAGCTTCGGAGGAAAAAGAGATGATTTTGGACCTGGATTTTTTGTTTCACATGTCCCCAGGAAAGATAACAAACACGTATATGCTCAGGTTCTGCTGCTGTTTGGTCTATCTCGGAATTGAATCCTTTATTAGTATGCACACAAAAATTTCAAAAAAGATACACACTATACCATACAGAATATACGTTTTTTTTTAAACATGTACATACTGTAGTAATTAGACATCCATAAATTTATTCAGGTTAACATTGCCATTGGCCTTCCCTGCCCCTGTGTCACCGTACACGAGGCGAATGAATGAATAAAAAGGATGCATCCTCAACTTGGACCTTGCGAAGCACCTAAATACCTAAGGTGTGGAGGTTCCTACATCAAGCTCTTTGACAGTGAAGGTTCGGGTGGCTTCCACCATTCCCGGGCCTCCACCGGTGCGGTGTGTGGAAGGAAACCCCCAAAAGTAGGGCAGGAATTTTTGGACCAGTTTGGAAAACACAGACCTGATGTTTTGACTTTCTGTTGGGGGATTGTTGTTTTTTTAAACTGTACTTTTGAGCTTTGTTGGTTGTTGTTACATGTTGTTACTGCAATTGGAGATTTTCAAAAACCACCCACAAATGGCCTAATAACATGGGCTTCACTGGGGTTTTTATTTCACTCCTCATAAGTGGAGTGCCTCGAGGCAAGAACCCTGAAGACTTCCAGGCCGACACCCGTTCCTCGGCGGTTTGGGGCACTGGGCCAAGACGCGAAGGAGTCACAACGTCACAGTAGATCCAGGGACAAAAAGATGAATATGCAACTCTTATGTGTTGTTGTTTTTGGTTTATAAGGACTTCCCCTTCCGTACTTTTTTTTAATATTGAGAATGGGACCACCTATTTTTTTGTGAAACTTTATATCAGATGTCTCCCGAAATGAATGAAAGATTCGTTGAGCACAGCCATTCGCTGGCGATGCGACTCAAAAATCATACTCGTATCATCAAACCGTCATCAGGCCAAGAAAGTTAGCAACTGTCATGCAACTGTCTAGCCTGATCTTCACTGATTTCGACCTGAGGCTATGTCATCATGTTTGGGCCAGACCGATGTGGAGCTACTAACAAGGTGCATTTCATCTTGCAACATAAGTTGGGCAGCTCAGAATTCAACTCCCTATTTTTCATATGACAAGTACCTTTCTAATTTGAGTGCTTTAAGGATCACCTACTGTTTTGGTTGGAGGTTTGTTTCAATGGTTATGGGGCCAGCTTTCAAAACAAGATAGATCTTCAACTGGTGGTGATTCGCCAAGGAATCCGGTCAGCGGCATGTGGGAGGAGAAACATCTTTCCTCACCACCTAGTGTTCCTAGTGAGCGCAAGACACATCTCTACAGTGACTTTGGCAGCATCCAATTCTACGGAGGCTGGGGGAGGAATTGGGTATGGTGAAAGTCGTGGGGACGAAGAAAAACACACAAAGAACGCGTAGATATGATGACATTTAATATATATATATATACATACACATTCTTCTTCCCAAAAAATCCGATCCACCAAGAAAAAAATGTGAATGGTTCGATTTGGTGATTGGAATCTTTATTTTTTCCCTGGGGGCTAACTTTATCTTCAATACATAAATCTATACAAACATGCAAGATTCAGTTTTTTTTTGCAACAAACCCTGTTGATGTGCAGAAGCCAAAGCTGTGATGCCACTTTAAAGAAAACTGTGAGATAAGGCGTGTTGATACGCCCAGATAACTCGGTGGAAGTGCAGATTGATGGCGACGCTTGGAAATTGCGACGATGCGTCCACAACATCGACGTCGCCAGTTTTTGGTGGGTGGTTGGAAAGCACACTCATGCACAATAAACTTTCGTTGGACTTTTAGGTTTATACCTAAAGTGGGATGCAGTGGCCCATATCATTCGTACTATGTGAATCTCTGTGAGGTTAAATCTCTACCCTCCACAACTACTTTTTTTCTCCTCCAATTCACAACCCGTATTTAGCTATCTCCCAACCCGCTAAACCCAGGTAGAAAATCCAGTTGACTCCCCAGCCTAAGAGGTTTGGGGGAAAACCAGCAGGTTGCAGCCTTGAAGCCTACCATGATTTCATAGCACCCAAGCTGAGGAGAAAACCTTCAGTGGCTCTTTGTTGACGGATTTGACACCTGCCGTGAACCCACCAAAGGCGGAGAAAAAAAACGTGGGAGAAAAAGACCGTGAAGGTTGCCTGTTTTTGTGTATCTCTTTTTGAAGGTGGGCTTTAAGTGTGGATTTTGTCCATGGCATTCGGAGACAAATGGAGTTGTTGTCTTGCATTCGGACCTTCCAAAATTTGCGGTAGGCGTCCGGATTTCGCCTCAGCATGAAACTATTTTGATAAGCACAAAATTATCCTATGGAATCTATATCAATCTAATATTTTGAAAAAAAAACAACTGCCATTTTCAAAGTCACCAGTTTCCATATTTTCCATTTCTACCGGTCTCCGGTGGTCACCGGAAAACAGGAGATCGATGATCCCAGTGACAACAAGCCATCAGATTGGGTGGATGATCCTAAGATGGATGATCCAGAAGCTTCAAAACCCGCATCTTGGATTCGAAATCGTCTGATGTTGTCCGTTAGTTGGTCATTTTATACCCCCCCAAAGATTAACAGCTTGAAGCTGAAAATGATGGTTTGGAAGATGATTTTCCTTTTCCAGGGGTGTATTCTCAGGTTCCATGTTAATCTTCTGGGGTGTAGTTTGGTATGGTTTAAACTGTTTCTTGCTTTTTTTTTGGGGTTAGGTTATAAGTTATAAGTATAGGTGCGGTTAGGGTCATTGGTTAGGATTGAGTTGAAGGTCTGATACCTTGATGTCTTGGAAAAAAATCAATGGCGGACACATCACCCAGTGACCATGTGAAATAGGTCCCAAGATTCTGCAACATGAATTGCTCAACTCAGTTTCTGCTTTCACATATATCCAGCACTTCAATATCAAAATTGGATCCCAAAATTGTAGATGATGCATGGTGCATGTTCCCTTTCGCATGATGAAAAAGGTCAAATATGTTTGAAACATAAATATATTGTAAAATGGACATGCAGGTTTGGGGGGTCAATGCCAATAATATGTTTCTCGGTTCATTCTTTATGTTTTGGATATTCGACATCCACCGCTGAGTTTTTTTTTGCCTTGATTTGACATCTCTAAGATGCCAGCATTATATGTAGAGTATATATATATATGTTGCATCATATTACGAACAACCAACAATGACTACAGCAGCCAATGACTTCTCACAAACTGTCACACACTTGGCGATTTCAACCCCCCCTAAGAGCCACCCAAAAGGAAGAGAATGCAACCCTCTCGAAGTCTCAAAAGAAAAAAACTATCTCGATACATAATGGTCACCAACAGAACTTTTGACCTTTATGTCCCAAGCATATTTTCGATGATTTTAGGACAATCAATGGTTTTTGAATAGCTGACCTTATCAAACATGGGAGCCATTGACATGTGGACATCTCCGTACAACGGGTGCAACGTCTGTGTCTTCCCAGGAGGATTGGGACGAAGAGGCGCCTCATCGTATCGTAGATCCAGCAGTTTCCATGCCTGCGGGATGGTTGGAAGAGGAACCTTTGAAGATAGCAGATCCCAACTCAAAGAGGCCGGGAAAACCATGGAAAACCCACCACAAGTTTTCGTGAAGTTTTGAATCACTTCATGTTGGATATTTGGTGTGGTGGGATTTTGGTGGGATTTTTATGATGATAATTTTTGGACTGTGCCCCCAAACTAGCCAGTCTTTGGGGTTTTAATGTTGGGGTTTAAGAAACTGAGGTAAAGGTGGGTGGCATTTTTTGGCTTAGTGGCTGAGTAACAATGAAGCTTGTTTGGGATGATATTCTTGGAGGTACCCTTTGCATCACCCTTTCCAGTAGCCCAAATCGAAGATTGCAAACAAAGTGTAGGAAAGAAGCTCTCGTACAAAAGAGTTACTTTTTCGAGTGTTTAAAACAAAAAATCTCTGGGCAGATGATCTTTTTAATTCTCCAAAAAAATCACCATACAAAATCGGTGCATCCTTCAACGCTACAACTGGCTACAGCCTGCTACAGGCCTCAAGATTGGGATGATGAAGAGGATGGCCTCTAAACTTGAATTTGTGGTGATGGCTGTTGAGCCCATTTTGTAACTAATACCCTTCCCGAAGTTTAACAGTTCGCCCCTGAAAAGTTACCTCCCCAATAGGAAAGGATCGTCTTCCAACCACCATTTTTTCAGGGGCTATGTTCAACTTTGGGGGGGGTTATTCTCTCGGAAATTAAAGCACCTGAAAATGGATGGGTTGGAAGACTTGCTTTTTTTTCTTTTTTGACATGTTTTCACTGTTCAGGGGACATGTTAATTTTCGGGGGGAGGAAGAACTGGGTGGTGCTCAGTGATTTTGGATCAAAATGAGCAACACAAATGGGGGGTTGGAGAAATCGGTGTGTCGGTTCAGCTGCATATATAAAAGAACATGACCCATTAGGAACTTTACAGGTCTCTTTTCTGATTTTTGGAGGTTAACACTTCCAAAAACTTGCAGCGGAATGACATGGCATGTTGAAGGAATGCTGAATGTTTCTACTTATCCTAACAACAACCCGTTTGAAGAGATGCTTTTGTTGCGGGTGGATAATCATACATGAACATGAACTGTGTTTTTTTTTTTTGGGGGGGGTTTCTCTCTCCAGGTTGCCTTAGTAAGCTACATATGGTTTTTGCTTCACGAATCCGCCAGCAGCGAGGTGAGTGGGAAGCTCCAGTGATTGACAATCCCAAATGCACCGTGGGCTGTGGCAAATGGGAGGCGCGAGACCAGTTGCGCAGGGGAAATGGCCCAGATTTCTGTGGGAATCTAAGGGTTGGTTTTTCCGCCGTGATCCCTGAACAATCCCTTCATACTTCTTGGGGGGGTGGTGGCATTGAGGGTGTTGCCCTTAGATTCCCATGAAGTTTTTCTACTGTAATTGGTGCCCAAATTCATGGTAGCTTTGGTACCAGTTGGTGCCCTTGTTTTTTTTTTTGGAGGCGCCAATGATTAACAATCCAGCCTACAAGGGCAAATGGTTTGCTCCAAAGATCCTTGTCTTGGTAAAGCCAGGTGCAATGGGAGTGTAGTTCCATTCCCTGCAGGGTTCAACTCAACCAATCCACCTCAACGTCCCCAACCCAAAAATTCTACACCACAGTCGAATCACCTCGAAGATTCTCCAAAATTGAAGTGAGTATAGCTGTGATGTTTTTTTTGTTGTGGGCTTGGATCAGTTCGCCGTTTTTTTTGTTGTTGTCGTTGTCGTTGTCGTTGTCGTTTTCGTTGTCGTTGTCGTTGTCGTTGTCGTTGTCGTTGTCGTTGTCGTTGTTGTTGTTGTTGTTGTTGTTGTTGTTGTCGTTGTCGTTGTTGTGGTTGTCGTTGTCGTTGTCGTTGTCGTTGTCGTTGTCGTTGTTGTTGTTGTTGTTGTTGTTGTTGTTGTCGTTGTTGTTGTTGTCGTTGTTGTGGTTGTCGTTGTCGTTGTCGTTGTCGTTGTCGTTGTGGTTGTGGTTGTTGTTGTCTGTTGTTGTTGTTGTTGTTGTTGTTGTTGTTGTTGTTGTTGTTGTTGTTGTTGTTGTTGTTGTTGTTGTTGTTGTTGTTGTACCCTTATACAAGTTTCGAACCGAATCTTCCGGCATACTCCCAGACGCGCCCCTAAGGATTGATAATCCTGCCTACATCGGAGAGTGGAAGCCAAGGTGCTCGGGAAAATCGGAACAATCCCATGCTGAAAATTGTCATACTTTTCTGACGAATCATGACATCGCGGGTTGTCGAACAAACGGTTTGTTTTGTTTGTTGGAATGTGTTTACCTGTTTACTACTGTTTACTGTTTATTCCGCAAAAAATTGGGGGGTAACAAGATCGAATTTGACAATTTGATGCTTTTCAACTTGGGGGTTGAAACCATCAGTAAGTAGAAAAGATCTGGTAATGTGGTGACAACAAGATATCACCCGAATGGCATCATCATTAGCAACCCTTCCCACTGCAGGCAGATTGCGAATCCTGACTTCTTCCTGGATGAGCATCTCAGCCGCAGCTGATTTTTTTAACCAACATGATCCAAGCAGGTCATGTTGGATGGTTTTGACGGTTGTAGCTTCATAATGCTTCATATTCACCAGGGAAGGTAGATTATATTTAGATTATTTTTTTCGGCATCATGTTGACATCAATTATTTTTTTTTTAAGAAACATCAAAATGCAAGAGTCTAGAGAAGGACATGAAAGCATTGAGTGGTAGTGGGGAGAGCCTGTGCAAAACGTTAAAACCAGGAACTATTCTGCCTCGCCCAGAAAAGATGGCCCTTTTCCTGGCCCAAGGTATTTGACAACTGGGTGCCACAAGGGCTATTCTTTCCACCATGTCATCCGTTCGTTTTTTTGTTTCTTTTTCCTCTCAGGCATCCCTACCAGATTCCCACCATTGACTCCATTGGCATTGACATTTGGACCATGGACAAGGGCATCCTCTTTGACAATATTGTGATCGACAAGAATCCAGAGAAGGTGGCTGTGAATTCAAACTCATTTCAATCGTATTGCTTCTCTCCTTGTTTAAACAATTGCTTGATGAACTCTTGATGTTGATTCTTGTTGTCAACAGTGAAAGGTGTCATTTTTTGATACCCAACGAAAACGCAAAACGACATCAAAGCATCACTTTTGTTCCATTTTTGTATCCATCTCATTCCATTGTCGTTTTTTTTATTCAAATTTGGTCGAAAGAAAATCATGATCCGTTTGACCAGCCAGGTTGTGGAGTTTGGGAAAGCTACCTTCAGCGTGCGCAAGGAGATTGAAATTAAGCAGGACCATTTTTTTTTGTGGGGGGGGGGGGATTTTTGTGCAAAATCCAAAAAGGACGCGTTCTTCAAGAACGAACGAGAACACCTCAATTTAAAACATGATTATATGATTGACGATGAACATATACATGCAATTATCTATATAGTGACTGCTTTTTGCCAAAGGTCTTTGTTACAAATGCCAATGGTGTGATCGACTTCTGTATAACTTCTGATTGAAATTGTGCCATATCAATCTCTTCTAATGATATTTGTCCGAACCACCAAAGCAAATCCAGCGCAGGAAGCATCTTACCTACAACTTTTCCCGAGATTTACAACATGAAAAATGACGTGCTGTAATGAACCACCCATCTTAATTGAAACGGGGGATGGATTTGTTTCCTCGTGATCTTGTAGAGAAGGTGCCCGTATTGATGACTTCAACACAACAACAATTCTCGCTATGGAAAGCTAAACATCATTGTATCACTAAGACTAGGATGTTTGTGCTGGACATATGGGCGCCTGCAGCATGTAGAAGAAGTGGCGAAGATATGAATGTTCACTGAATGTAGTTAGATTTTCAAAAGGCTTGATGGCTTGATTGCTTTGCTTCGTTGCTTGTATTTTTGGGTGTGGGGTGAGCATTGGAACAGATGGTAAGCCTAGCAGCCGGCATAGATGCATTGTTGACTGGAAAAATCCAGGGTGGATTGGACCCTGAGGAAGTGAATGAGCAATCATATCTCACTATGGTGACTTTAAGCACATGTTTTTTCCACTAGAAGTGCGCAGAAGGAATCATTTTGTTTTTGATACTTAACCAGCAGCTACCTGTAGTTGCTTCAGGTGGCTAGTTCCAGGGCCGATAGATTCGATGCCTTTTTGCGAGCCCAAAAAACTAGGACAAGTCTTCCAGTGCGGGAGGAAGTATGTTCAGTGAGTACCTGGACTGGGCATCTTGGTTGATTTGAAACATGACCTGTTCTCCGTGTTAGGTGGTGAAATGGTAGTTGTTGTCTCCCCCGGGGTTGGCAGATGACAGGTTTTGATGCATAGATTCTAGGTAAGATCCGGGTGAGTTGATTGTGAATCCAGTGATCAAGAGTCCAATCCGCAACCAATTTTTTTGTTTTTTTTGTATGGTGAAAGTGAAGTGTGCTGTGTGATTTTGGTCCTTTTTTTGGTGGTATTTGGTGATGTTGTGTTGTTTTGTAAGTCACAAATGGCTTAGCTGCCCAATTCGAATTGCAACTGATGGTTCTTCGGGGTGATCATTGCTTTTTTTTCCTGAGAGTAGAGGCACAGCTAAAATATGTACTGTATACTATCATAGCTATAGAAGTAAATGATGGAACTGAACGTTTTCGATGCTATTATTCTGTGAGCAGATTTTACTATATTTTACTGCTTTTGTTGGATGTGGCAGCCTTGATTTTGGTGTTGTGTTTTCCGCAAAATGGCAGAACTAAACTCCTTAGGACAGATAATTTGTTGGAGATTTCTTTGGCGCTGCAAATCTCAACCGTTGAAGATTCAAGTTGATTGCATGGACCACTTGGGGTTGAACCCATTAAGCTGAGTTGCTAAGGTGTTCAACAACCCAGTACCTGTGCTGGTGACCATCGTGGTCCTGTGGCAGATGATGGGATGGGGGAGAAAATTGGAACGGATTTGAGGGGGGGTTCATGGTTCATGGCGTTGAGTATTTGGTGTTTTTTTTTCAACTTGACTGAATCAGATTGCAAAAAAAAACAGGACTTGAATTTTCCGGAAATTCATGAGAAATTCTGTGCTTGTGTATTTCAGTTTAAGAGTATTCAGCGCTATTGTGGTAGCTGGTAGTCTACCATTTGGATATGCAGTGCCAAAAACAGGTCTCCCCCATAGTGACCGATTTTTCCACCATCACTTCCAGAAGCAAACTTCAACTTCAATCTGGTTTCTGAGTGTTTGTGTATGGCGTGGTTGTCTCCAACCAAGATTCTTCCACACCAAAACGCGTCATGTACCCCACTGAAACGGGTGACCCTTTTCAGCTCAAGAAACACCCAGGTGCTCTTGGTGGGTAGCGTTTTGTGCCTTGGTATGGTTGTGTGTGCAAAAGAAGTAAGAGTTGGCTTGAAGTACGTATTGAATCCCTGCCAAATCTCTGACTTATAGTTATTATACTATATCCTAGATAAATACATCTCCGGCAACTAGAGAGATCAAAGGTTTTCTTCGTTGTTGTCGCCAACTCTCTCTCGTCCATTGTGGATTTTTGCCACATAGGGAGGGTCAGAAGATACTGGTCTGAGCCCTAGCCGGTCCTATAGTAGCCTATGGTACTAAAGGGTGGCTTGTTAAACTATTCTTAGACATCCCCCCTTATATTAAAGGGATTGCAATTTGCATGACTCGGTAACCACCTGGAACTTCCAACCATCGAAGACAAGAAAGAAACAAACATCCCCTGAGGCTTTGCTGCCGTTCCTCACCAGCTCCAACGGGAGGTTGGAGATGTTGGGGTGTTGTCATCGTCGATGTGTAGGAAACACCCCGGACTTTTGTGGGTGGCAAATCGAAGAAAATCCACAAAAAAAACATGAAGCGTCCACAATGCCAGCATTTTTACGTCAACGTTTTTTCAATGAATTTTCAATGGAAAATTTGTCCCGAACTTCAAGTGATAACACTTTTCAGAGACATTGGGCTGGAGGGTAAGCTACCTGAAACTCACATAGCGGGCTTGCATTTTCCCTTGAAAACGGTCCATTCCAAAATATTCCAAAAGGAAAGGGATCTAGTATTCCAACCATCCATGTTCAGGTGCTACTGCTACAGGTATGTTAGTTCTTGTGGGTGTCACCAGGACACCAGGACCACAGTGATCATCGTGTAGCTTCCCCTTGTTAATCAGGCGAGAGTAGCGCCTCAACGCCACAACGAAAAAAGTACCTTGGCATTGCCTTTGTTGGGTGGTGGAGCTGCACCGGACGTGGAAATTTGAAAAAATACGAAAGAGGGAAACAACCGGGGTGGAACGGTTGGGTATGTTCAGAAAGGGAATGATAATATTACACAACACCCACGCCACTAGAAATTTGACCGGAAAATTTTTTTGGTGGGATTGGAAGGGATTTTAAGGATAAGGCAGGCTATCCAATACGTTGGAGCTGAGGAGCCCCCCGGAAGCCTTTTTTTTCGAAGGTGTTTTTGTTACCACTTTTTGGGGGTTCTCGATGAGGAGACAGATTGGAATCCACTTGGAAATTGGGAGAACAAAGAAAGCACCCACGTTTTTTTTTCTCCTCCCCCCTTTTTGGAACGTTTGAGCCCGCATTTTGGGGGGTTGCCCAAAATCTGCTTGGTGAGGTTGAAGGAGTATAGCACCAAAGCCAGGCTGGTGGGGTTTGGTTAGGTTGGTCCATTTTCGCAAAGGCGGGTGGCAAGTTGAATCAAAAGGGATGTGAAACAGAGTGCAATCTGCAGGGATGGTTCCAAGATAGAGAATACATCCATGGACATGAATCAACGATACAAAAGTCATGATGAAGTTTGATATGTCTGATATTTTGGATGGATGTCTTATTTGATGTGATTGTCTTGACAAAGTCTTTAACCACATCAGGTCCTTTATAAGGACCTGATGGTGAAGCAGCGGTTTGGGTTGGCCATGTGGATGTCTTTGAGAGAATGTCACCCCATGCAAGAATTGGGTGATTTTTGGGTTTCATTTTCATTTTCCGGGGTGTCTAATGTCCAAAAGCTTGCACGGCCCGCCCCGGCTTTTTGGTGGCGCAGGTCAGATTCGCCGTCCAGAAAGGAGAAGGACAGCTGGAATGACTGGTTCTCTCCGGCCTGTGTGTGTATATATGTATACAGTAGACATATATTGAAGAATACATACATAGTATCAAATTTATCTATGTATTTGTAGATTTAAGATTATTTAAAGATGTACAACTGTATATGTATATGTTTTACATATATATATATACGTATATATGTGGAGTCAATATGAATCAAGACGCAACAACATATGAAGCTCAATATGTTTTCTCGGACTCAACTCATGGGCTGGTGTTGATGGATAGCGGATTGTGTGCGGCATGGCTGTCATGGATGGCCACAGCAAGCACTCCTGATATGGATGCCGCCTGGTATCTTCAGAAACACATGATCCTCACCAGCCTGCCCAAACTCAATTCGGAAATCCCACCTCTACTCTTCACCGTTTCTTTTGATGCAAGAACTTCTCACAGATATTTCATTGAAGGACTTCAAAAGGTCTTTGCCTGCTGCAAGTTGATAATGGGAAATGATGCTCACTATGAGTCATCATGGATCATTTAAAAGTCCTTTTTTTCTTCTCCCCCAACGAAGGAATGATGACATTTTTTGCAAGGAAAAATACCTGCATTGGATCATCTACAAATTCTACTAAATGACTCCTAACTTAGCCTCCCGCGTCACGTCAGGAGGAGGACAAAAAAGAGCCAGCCTCTACAACCTCTGAACAGGATTTGCTGCAGCAAAAAAAGTCGACAACGTTTCTTGTGTGTTTGGAGACTTCGGTGGCTTGAGTTTGGCCACCTAAAATTTTAGACATCTTTTTCCAAGTGGGGATTGAATTTTCGGTCGTGGAGATGTAAAAGTGTAAAGAGATCTTCATCCCGCGGAGCGTTTGAACAAACTCAACTTGAAGAAAACCGATCCCAGCACTTCTCTGAAGGACAAGAAGGAGGATTGAGTTGCTGAATTGCTAGGGCACGGTGGAAAAAAACGAATCTTCCTGGGCCCTCCGGGTGGGAGCCGTTTTGGAGCCATATCGACATCATGACATCATGCATTACTTCAACCCCATGGTTGGACCAATGGGGCGTTGGAGTTGAAGGTGGGTGAAATGTGAAGTTTGACTGGCTGAAGATGAGATTGAATTTAAATAACCACACACATATATTATAGGCTTTTGGTAAGTGATATATATATATATATACTATTTTTTCCCCAGCTTTGTCATCTCAATGATAGTTGCTGTTTCATATTTTGGGGAAACCATACATCGGGGCTCAACCTTTCTGTTTTTAGGGTCTCGGATGCTTTCGCAAAAAAAAATGGTGTTTTTTTCCAAGGGTTCAATTGATTTGGGACCTTTTCCCTGGAATGTTTGACATAATTTTTTGGGGTCCATTAAAAATCCCATATTTTTGAGTGCGTGTCGATATTGATTGAATGAAAATTCTATCAATTGTTTTTTCAGACTCAAAATTTTGAGTGTACGAGCCGATATCATTCAACTTGAAAATGTTGGAGGGGCCAGGTATCTGCAGTTTAGCACCGCTCATTTTTGGGGGACAAAAAAACACTGCCTGAAGCGCAGTTGTCGTTGTCGTTGCACCCGGATCCGTGCACCACCGGTGCTGCACCAGAAACCAGAGATACCGGCATGGGTCTGAAAAGTGTGGAAGGTTAGGAATTGACTGGGTTGTACCCAAGTGGTATTTGCATATTGGCATCAACTTCTACTATTATCTTTTAAAGGACATCAGCATGCGATAGATGCATGATAATTGTGAGGTTACCATCTCAGTGTATAATTTTGAAAGCAGGCTAAAATTCTAGGAATCTTGTCTAAAGATGTAGAAGGAGGTTCAACTCCAGATTCTTGTTTGCCTTAAAGGTTATTTTTCCACATGACGTTGCTGCCCAAGAAGTGAATCGAAGTCAACAAGGTTGTGAGTTTTTCTCCGGTTGAATCAATCCATCTTTCCACATTTGGACACCTTTGCACGGTACCGACGGAGTGAAGGTCTTAAAAAGGATGGCGGAAACCGATTCCTGAAGAACCTGGTGAAATACAATTGAGCAATGAAAAAAACACGGTTGGTTGTGGTTTATAGATGTTTATAGGGGATTCTACTGCTACTTCCCAGTGATATAGGGATTATAAAAAAAACCCATGATAAGGATCCCTATTAACCAACCAGTATAATGGAAAGTAAGACCGGTTTTTTGTCGTGGCTCAATTGATGTTTTTCTTAACATTCCATCTCTTTCCCGTTTTTTCCGGATTCCTCCAAGAAGGGCCGTATGTATAGTCGTGCCGAAACTCCCCCTCTGGGGAATTGCAACCGATCAAACACAGTGGAACACGACCTCCTTTTTTTAATTAAACCTCCTCCTCACTCCGCATGGTGCTTTCGTACTGCAGGTGAAAAATCCTCAGAATACCTTGATTTTGGTGAAATGCAGATATTCAGGTGATATCATCCCTCACCGCACCAGTCCACCATGTCGGGTTGCTTAGAGAGAAACCCCATGCCTTGAATAACTTTATGGCTCTTCTCGGAGACGGAGAAATCAATGAAATCCAACAAGGAAACCTCACTGATCATAGAAAGACTTCAACTTGTTAATCAATGTATATCATGCCACATGCTGGTTTCATGATTTTTTCTCAAAATCTCAAAATCAAATTGCAAATTATCGACTACTCACTCAACAAAACAAGCTTCGACAAATTCTGCTTTGTAGACTAAAAGTGAAGAAACACAGTTTCTCTTAAACCTATACATCAACAGAACCCAGAATCTCAGCCAGTATCTTCTCTTCTCAGACACTGGAGGGACCCGAACAGAGCAGCTGCAGCCATGAATAATTCAGACTTCCAACGGCTGTTGACGACCAACGACAGGTGTGGGAGCAGGAGGTATGGGCAATCTGTTGGAAGTAATTGGACGTAGCAGCAACAAAGAGATAGATATATATACATAAATACAATGAATATACATTTTTTCAAAGTATGTATATCTACTTATTTTTTCAGATACATATCATGTAGTCTTTTTATATACATATCATGCAGCAGATTACTTTAACGTATATAGAAGATATACATCTATCATCTTTATACAATGCATATGATATATATATATATATCTATAAATATATGTGTGTGTATGTAACATAACAGCAGGGTGGATTATTCTATAGAAGTTTTGGAGGCGAGGAAATAGGAATTGTGAAAGGAATCAAATATAAACTTATGTGAACAGTGAACAGTTTAGGTTTGAAGACCCGTTGTGATCAGATGTTGAGATGATGGTAAAACAGTTGAAAGACACACTGCTGCGAACCGACCAACTTTTGTTGCTTCGCACTACCCTGCCCATGGGTATCCCAAACTTGCCATAGACCCATAGTAGAATGTTTGAAACAGTTCGTGTAGAAAGCTGCATGAGAACCTCCTGAAAATCACATGACTGGGAATCCAAAGAAGAACATACATGGGGACTTAATGGGCAATGGGGAAGTCCTCAATGTACCAAAATTCACTCCAGGGAGTTGGTACAAGAGCTCACCAAGCGAAAGAAGAGTGGAGGACGGGGACGCCGTTGCAACTGTCCATGTTTAGGCTACCCTTCCCCCACCGGGATGGATAGCCTTAACAGGAGCTGGAGCTTCAGGCAAAGGGCAAGGCAAAGGTAAAGATGATAAAGCTATTGCCCGCATCGCGTGCCTTGGAGGTAATATTGGAGGTAATATTGGGTGGATGCTGGTGTGATTGAGAAGTGGGAAGAGCGCTTAGGTTGTTAAGGAGCTGGGGGGTGGTGGAGAAGTTTTTAGAGCTTCAGGAGGAGCTAATGAGAAAAAAGCATGATTTCCACCAACATACTGGGTATGGGTAGAATCAGGTAGAAGTTGTGAACAAAGCTATATCCAGAGTGGTGCTTCGAAAATGACCGCCATGTTCATTTTTGGTGATTGTATGACAATGTGCATTTGTGCACCTATCATGCATCAAACCAACACACACACACATGTACATGTAAATGTACATGTAAAATTATATATTTAGACAGGGAAATTTGTACAAACTCTCTTGGTGATCTTGGCGCCGGCAGTAGTTCTTCATTTTCAATTCCAGACTGCTGCTCCTGGCGCAGCTCCGACCCGCTCCAAGGCGCGCCAATAAGTACAAGCAGAAAGCCCTGGAAAAGGAAGTGAAGGTTGGGGTTTTCCAAAAAAACAACCGGGTGGGTTTTTCTTTTGGGAGTTTTTATCATTTTTTGTTTCAGATATTTTTTAAGTCAGCTGCGGAATTTTTGCTCAAAATCAGGAGGGGTGATCCCACTATATTCCAGTTTTCTATATTCCAGTTTTAGTTCATCTCAATCCTAACGATTAGGTGTTTTTTGTGATCAGCACCCAGCATTGAGTGCAGTAGGTACAACATAAATCTTTATTCAATGCCGTTGCCTAAACAAAACCTGGCAATTTCCACCTTTTCAAAGCCCAATGGAAATTGAGCAACGAAAAAAACCCTGGTTGTTTGGGGTATATAAGGGATTATACTACCCAGTTATATAGGGATTATAATAAACCATTATAAGGCTATAAGGATCCTTCCGAACCAACCAGTATACTGGAAAGTAGTAAGTTTTTTTTTCCGTAGCTCAATTGAATAACAAAACATCCATTTCTCTTCCTGGATCTTATCATCCTCGCACCTCAAGGATGCAGATGATAGTCGTTATCAAGATCGAGCAGCAGCTCGTCGCGACATGAAAGGTGAATACGATGCTTTGGCCGCATGTGGAAACCCACCACCAGCTGTCACCGGTGTCACCCTATGAACTGGCCTAGAAAAAGTCAAATATCGTAGTAAGACTGAAGGAGTCCCAATTTTTACCAGTGGTGATTTCAAGACCTTCAGGCAAATCCACGCAAATCCTGGAGGGAAACTGAGGGAAATATTTGAAAGTTTCGCTCACACATGTGGAAGTGGTTCACTCGCAAGCTTTCTCAAACTCAAGGGCTTGGGTCAGAGATATCACGGCTTCTTGGTTTGTTCCCCACTTTTTTTTAACGCCGAAACCCCAGGAGAAGGTGGCCGCTGAATTTGAGAATCATGGTGAAGTTTCAGTGGAGCAATCCAAATATCTTGGAGGTGGAAGTCTTGAGCAACTCCAAAAACTGCTTCACTTCGTGCTGTTTACTTCAGAATCCCCCCCCCAAAAAAAAAGACAATGTTCCTTGGATTCTTCCTACATTTTACGACGAATTTCATGCTCGAGTTTTTTGAAGTTGGCCATTTTTTTCCATCCCTTTCCATTTGGGGTGGATTTCTTTGAGGTGACTTGGAACATACGCATTTGGTGAAGGGTTTGGACTTCGCCTTGTTGAACAAAGTTCGAGCAGAACTGAATAAACAGAAGAAGGTGGAAGAGGTTCAGAGCCTTGGATGTTGCGTTAGATTTCTGCGAAAGGGATGGATTTTTATGGTATTTTTTGGCGTGTAAATTTAGTCCCACCAAAACTTCAAGTGATGTGCCTTGACCGCTAAGGAAGGTGAAACAACAACAGCGTAGTAAGGCACCGGGCGAGAAGAAAAGCCGTACCTTTGAACATCGCATTGTGCGGATGCCTGGTGTTTCTTTAATTGAATGCTTCAGATTCCTTCGCGACTTGTGACGGGCATGGCCAGGAGGTATTGCAATTTTACACATGCGGTTTTTAAACCAAGAAACCGAACAATAGAGGTGAAGAATGGCCATCCAGATATGACTATGTATGAAGGTGTCCATATGCTATGTGTTTTCTTTGAAATGATGGTACATATCCCCGGCTCTTTATCCGGCTGTGAGATTTGGTTGGACACCGGATCCTTTGTGAAGAAAAAAAATGTTGCTACGAATTCCTGAAGCCTCCAAGAGTGATTTTGGAATCATTTTGGCTTTAGTGTTGTTTGTGAAATTTTATTATTGGAAACACTACAGTGACGTGAAGATTGTATAAATCCATGTTTGAAGGTCTTTTACAAATCAGACTTGTGATGTCTAATGATTTAGTCAGGAGCCACCAAGATGTTGCAAATTTGATTGGTGAATTTCCAGACCTATGTGTATAAATAGATACTCCAATATCGAAATGAAATTCAGATATATCATAGCACATCTATGTTATGTGCATACTTATTGTATCTTATTATCATTATGTTTACATATAAATATGTATATATATATATATATGCAGTATCTACATCGATGTTTAAATGGATCTTTTTGTACAGTGCATATATACTTGATTATACATGCTAGTTTTATTGATTTATATCTACCCTCCCGGGAACTATCATATCCCACCTTTGGAAAAGAACGAGTATCACCTCAGAAAAATATTTTGGGAAGGGATATGGGACATTTACTAGGAGGGCATATCTTATATCTACATGAATAAGGTGGCTGGCAGCCGGACTTTTCTACTACTCCCCCGGCCCGAAGTCTAACATTTTCGACCCTGGAAAATGATAAACTTGCAAGACGATCCGGCTTCCTTTTGGGACGTTTACGCCAATTTTCAGGGGCCAATGTTAGATTATAATGTCTAATCAACCTACCCCCCCTCAACATACCTTATTACTGTAAGGGCTTATTAACCATTGGTTTCCCTTACTAAGGCCTTATTTTTTACATCACCCATCGCACCGAGGCCAAGAATGTATGGCTGACGGTGGTGGATACATTGCATCCTCATCATAGTACCTTCAAGGTGGGCGAAAAAACTTGAGTCGTTTGGGATTCTTTCCCCTCAAGCAACAGATATAAATGTGAAAAGATGCTTGAAATAGACTTTGATGGATGGAAAGTAGATGCAATATCTTATATCACATGGATTTTTTGAGTTTCAATACGTTTATCATAGGATATATTATTTCTGAGTGGAGTTTAACAAGGGATATGATAAGCTTGGGCGCCACGTGCGGCAAAGACAATGGCTCCTGTTTCGTTGTTGTTTTTTTCGTTCCGTATGAAAGCCAAGTCCTCCGTCGTTGTCGTTCTAAAAAAGGGGTTGCAGGCTGGATGTGATGAATAGAAAGCGTGTCAAGGGAATGTGTGATTTTTTTTTAAATACCTGAGGGCTTGTACCTCGGAACACACGCCGCCAGGAACGTGTGCAGAGGATGGGGAAGGCAATCGCACAGGCGAAAAAAAAAAACTGGATGAAGAAATGGAGAGGAAACATCAGAGAAAGCCATGAAGAAAGCAATTTTCCTTTCCACATGTTTCGTTGTTGGAAACCATGTCATCCAACTTCAACCTGGGCAGGGCCATCGCATCCGTAATGCTCCCAGCATTTTTCTACCTGGTCGGATGGCCTATGAATTCGACACCGATGTGGAGTCACTTGGAAGACGGTCATCTGGTTGGTGGGAGTTTCCTGTTGGACCAGTCTGGAGGTGACATGAAGTTTATGGATGCAAATGGTGCAAAAATTGAATTTTTGATATCTGAAAAATCAGATTTTGACCTCAAAGTTGGGATTTTCTTTTAAATATTTGTATTGCAGAATAGTGAGATATCATGTCATATAATGTCATATTTTCTATCAGATATTTTATATTAAATGATATTATTTCACACCCTATGATGTTCTGGTATACGATATCAAACCATTTAATCTAATGTAGTAATATAAACTGAAGAAATAGGATACTGTATAAAATTAAGTACTATGCAGGAACATGATGTGACATTGTACAATATAATTCAACATGTTGCAATACGACGTAATGTAATGCTAGTATCATGAACTATGTTTGATATAGCCTGGTAAAACATAGTGTATATAATGTTTTATCTCAATACAATATGATATAGTAGTGCGTATATAAACACGCTATCTATAATAACTATATATATATACATGTATCCAGCTGTTTGGATTTTCAAACTTGGCCCCATCAGAGTTTCAGCCAAGGATGGGGAAGACAGATATCCCCCGCATCGTGTACATGTCCAAAGAGGACCTTTCAGTGTCGTGTTTTTGTGTCGTTTCAGGCGTATGATTTGATTTTGGAGGCCACCCGCTGTTGTGATTTCAGCTTGGTTGGTGCCTCCTGTCATTGGTAGTTTTTATCCAAGCGGCTGGTGCGAAATTGGGGGCAGTGAGATATAGCAAATCATGTCGTCTTAGTGTCAGAGGACAAGATATCACACAAAAAAACCTGGGTCCCAATCTTGCCTCAAAATGACATCCCAGAAATAGAAGGTTCAATAGCCCATACACTTTTTTCACATCAGGTTTGGTTTTGAAGCAACAAAAAACCTTGGAGACAAGGCAATCATCTCCATGGGCTGCTGTAAGTTGAGGTCCCCCCCAAAAAGGCTGTGTTTTGGTGAAAGATGGCCTTACTTTTTGCCCCAAAATTTGAGATACCCAAAAAGGGAGGTACTGATCTTTAGTATTGATAGTCATGTTGATTAATGCAATCCTGTTCACCTGGTTCGCCGCATGTGTGGGCTACCTCATCCCAAAAAGAGTTTATTCAAGGAATCGCCATTTTTTCAGGACATCCTGGTTGATGAAATGTCATTTATGTACTTCACCCACAGATTCCAATCTGCCCAGAAAGCAACTACAACTTTCAATCAAGCAGGTGGCCACCTTCAAAAAACTGCCATATATTCTTGTTATTGTAAGGTCGAAATGGCTTGCCGATACCAAAAGGTAGGTTAGCATTTCGGGTCCAAAAATAAGCCTTATTTGGGGAAGATTCCCATTTTGACTAATATTTTTCAGATGGGTATCTCAATCACCACCTAGGTATTTATTTATGGCAGTTTTTTTGTCCCCGGAAAATCCTCGACGTTTAGTTTCGCCCCTCCCAGGAGGTTGCGCCCAGTGAGCGGGGCAAAGGCACCTCGGGGATGCTACCGGAGACGGCGGTGCGAGCAACCTGGCGGAGACCTCGGGGATGGGTGGAGAAGGATGGGATGTGTGTTTTTTTTGTTGGGGGGAAAACCTAAAGAAATATGGGTTAAAAGACCAAAGATCCACAAAAATTAATCACAAATTTTGTTTGGGTTAATGAAAGTCATATATATATATATACATATTGATTTAAGTTATGATTTGTTGTGCTTGGGGATGGATTGTAGGACGATCCGGCATGGTAAATTATACGATTTCGGGACGCAGTAGCAAATGTCAAATCGTTTCTTGGCTTTTTAGGGTTCAAACCAGTTGGCACGGCAAAGATGGGGGAGAAGGGGGGGTTTGGCATTTGAAAGTTTATCCCTTTAGGAAGATCATCTCTATTCTGAAACTGTGCCGAGGAAGGCAGGGATGGTGCCTTTATTACCCCAAACATCACCGGGCAGACGCAAAATCCAAAACAATTAAGTTGTTAATCAACAAAAGACATGAAACTGAAACCTTAACTCATTTTTGTAGAAAACTTTTTGCAAATCATAAGAATCTATAAGGAACCCCTCCAAAATGCCATCTTTACTACCCAGGTAATAAGGCCTTATGAAGGGGTTATCCACCACCATCATCCCCTAAGAAGGCCTTAGGCCCTTAGGGCCTTGTGGTGTGTGCCCGTGGAATTCGCCAACGATTCTCCAACCAAGGTTCGAGATGCCATGTTGAAGGCCGCAGAGGAGAAGAAACAGCGAAAGGCCAAGCATTTGGCACAAAGCGCCTTGGCTTTTTGTGGAGCAAAAACACAAAATAAATGGGAAAAAACACTGGTGGGAAGCGGTGTTTTTATAAATGTAAATAAAGTATATATATATATATATTTATACACACTAAGTACATACTATTTTTCGTGTGTGCGTTTTAAAAGTCCCATGGCTTTTTGGAAAATTATTGAAACAAAATGATCAACACAATTCCCATATGTGAAAGGAATCCGTCCTCTTGGGAGGAGACGAATTGAAGTGCCATGGTTCCACTGAACCATGCGTTGAAGTTCAACATGTCCATACTGCCATCAACCCTGCAAATTGGTGGTTATGGGTGAGCGCTTGGATAGAGAAATGAATCTCAAGGATCTATGGTGCTACTTGGTGCATTCATTGCAACATCGCTGACATGAAGGAATGGATGTCATGAAGATCAGCAACTGAATTTGGGATCCAGGGATGCATCCTGGAATTCCATACGGACCTTCGATTTTTTGTGTTGGAAACTCCAGCTAGTAACGAAGTTGTTGCCACAAATGTCCACCGAAATCGGCCCCTTAGCAACCGCTGAAAGGCACCGGTGCCTATGCGCCTCAAAAGGTGGAAGTGGCCAAAGTGAAGGTGGGGAATAAAAGGTGCCCCTCCAAGGAACGAACTGCTGGAACCTGAAAATACCTCCGAAAGGAAAAGGAGGAAACATCGACCCAAACCACCAATTTTTGGGTTCCATTTCAATTTTCCAGGGTGTACCTTTTAAAGGGAACAAAACATCTCACTTTTTACAGAAGGAAAATCATCTTCCAGCGTGTTCCTTTCTAAAGGGATATGGGACGGTTCCGGGGAGGGTATCTCAAAACATGTAATAAGTGTACCTTAAGGTCAAAATAGATGGCACAGATACCAAAAGGTAGGTTAGCAAAGGGCCCTTATAAACCAATATGTAGGGACTGTGCCATCTACTTTTGAACTACTGTATGCTTATGATCTCAATTTCAATGTCTTGAAATTTAACAATGAAAGTTCACTTCAAACTTCAAAGTTGAAGCGCTTCAACTTTCAAATTTACGAAGGTAGTTCTGGGTTTTTTAACTTGGAATTTCTTGAATTGTTGCCACCAAATTACACCCCCAGTTATCTAACATAGATACTAACAATTGCCATTTGTTTAAAGGAGTTCACCCTTTCCAACCCATCATTTTGGATATCCATGTTAGTTTTCCGCGGGTGTAACAACTAAAACAACCAACTAACAAATTTACCTGGGAATTTTTGGCCGCCTTTCATCAACTAGGCTCGCGACAGTGACAACGACATCTTCTCGGGGGCCGGCAGTTTTGATGCCAACGTTTCTCGGTGATGATTGGATATGATAGATGCATCATGTGTATATAGTTCGAGTGGACTTGTGTTAGATACATGATTGATGAGATGGGTATCTTTCTCCATTGCTACTTGGGTTTTGATCAAAACATATGATCTACGCAATATTCGTATGGAATGTGAGACTCTATGAAGAGATTTATGTTTCATTTCTCATGCAAGTGCCTAAGTTCCGTCATGGCATATCATTTCACAGGTTGGACTCAACAGTGGGAGATCGGGATTCCCTGCTAAAAATGTAATGAAGCTGGTGGTGACTGCTACTGGGTGGGGGGTGAACCCCAGATATATCTTCTTCTACGTGTTGCAATTCATACCCTTGCATGTCGCAAAAAATGTCCAACACTTACACCTCGACCCTCATTGTTGAAACAAATCATCGTGATATATCCGAAGGTTTTTTTCTCCTGAAGGGGAGTCGGAATTCCCAAGAAAAGATGGATCAACAAAAATTCTGAAGGCACTTCAGAATCCCGGAAGATGGTATTCGCTGGCTGAAAAAAAGGATGATTTTCAACAGGTAGGATTTCACGGATGAAATTTGACTGAAGCTCTTAGCGCCCCGCAATCCAGGAGTTTGTCCAGAAAGCGCGTGCTGAACAAGCAGCGAAACGGGAGAAGGAAGGCATTAAAGAAGAAAAGGTGAAAGTTGAAGTGAAAAAAGAGGAAGAGAAGATTGAAAAGAAAGAGAAGGTGTGCTATTGAGATTGGACAAGCGATTGATGTTGTTTGGTGTGATTTTGCTTCATGCTACTTGTCATAACTGAATTAATTGTAATGCAAAGAACAGCGACAGAGATTTGTGTCGCCAAATCTCTGTGCCGAAACCTCCGTCAGGTCGTCATTTGTACCACATGGGTAGAAATTTGACATGAAAAACATCACTAGCTGCAAGATATGCATGTCATGTTTTCAGCACATGAGTGTATATTGGATATTGATCCACTCATGTTGATGCCAGATAGCATCAAAAGCGATCCTAGGTGGGGGCCCGGAAACAAACACATTTAAAACCATGACTTGCAAAAAGAATTTAGGCCCCCAAATTTTCATTCTTAAGAGCTGGCTACTTGTTTCGAAAGTCCAAGCGTCCAACCGTCCCTGAACCATTTCACTCACAAAAAACGCACCTGCGAGGCCAGGAAAAAGTCCTACTTTGATGATGCTGGTGATGAAAAATATCGTGACTTTGGATGAACTCACTGGAAGCGCCTTTTGTCATTTATTTCTTTCGGGGAACTGCTTCACACTCTGTTGGATTAAGGAAAGGCTTTGGTTTTTGAAATTTAAGGGTTGATTGTTTTCTTTGTCTTTCTGTGGTCCCTTCACAACAGGTTCTTCATGGTGTTGAGCCTCCTTTCGTCGTGTAGGGGTTGATAGTTGATGGCGCTCTGCTGTTTTTGAAGCGCAGGATGAGGGAGTTTAAGAGTGGGCAAGATCGTGGACATACTTACATTGCATCGCAAAGAGAGCATTATTGGCGCAATATTTTGTTTCCATGTCCAGTGTGCATCTGTTTCATCATAGGACCTTGTTTCCCCTTTGGAAACTATACGAGAAACATCCAAGCCCACTATATTTATATATATATACATATAATTATATACTTGAAATGTGTGACTCCCATACTTCAAGGCTGTACCAGGCACCAGGTTTGGCTTTTCTTGGGGCCACTTGTTTTGACTTTAAGAGTATAGCTGTTAGCTGCTGTGAACTTCCAGAATCTCACTCCTAGCCTCGCCTTCAGAGCATTGCATGGACCTAAATAAAAATGGTGCCGTTTGTTCAAGGGGATTGAATTTTTTACAACCCATAAATACCCAGGATTATATGTAGCCGACAAATACCCACGTGATATAGGGCTTATTATATTGGGATTTCCGATCGCGGGTGGCCACCACGTTGGCCCATCGGGGGCCCACATCCCTGCCTATCTGACTTGAGGAGCAGCACCTGAAGGTCAGTTGGATTTGGATGAGATTGAAGTAGAGGAGTGGGTGTGGGGATGGGTGATGGCAGGTGGATAGAAAACTCGGGTGGTAGGTGAAGAGTGAGAAGATTCAGAAGATTGAGATTTTTTGTGAAGATTAGCTGTGGGCAAAATGCTCTATAGATTATTCTGCATTGATTTTTTCCTTTCTTAGATTCTAGACAGTCTTTTAAATGTGTGTTTGTGTGTTTATCTGGAAGTCTAAGACCAGAAAAAAAACATGTTATTTTGAATGACCTATATGCTGGATTCCTGGATGACCAATTATGCAAAGTATGACTGGGCTTCCCGGGCGGCATACAAGCCTCAAGCCTCATAGACGAACTTCACGGCACTTTGGAAGGATGGATAGACACTGAGTAAATTGGGGTGCTCCCCCACCAGGTACCCAATGTTTAGGTAAGAGGATCCCAACCGAAAACCCTTCACTTGTAAACCACAAGTGCATCCGACGAGAGCACCCCTGGCATGATCTGGGGTGATCCTAATGTTTGAAGTTTTCTGTAACCTCTGGCAACGTAACCCAGGACAAGATGGGGACACCAGAAGACTTAACAAAGCAAAGGACCCAAGTATTGCGGGTGGGTAGATTAAGGTATTTCTAATTTTTATACATTGAGATAGATTTATAGATGCACAGAGTTATTTCAATATGGAAATTCACATAAAGTAGTATGATATCTGTATATACATATGTATATAATTATATATATTTTTGAAGATATATCGCCAATTTCTCCCACATCTATCACCCCACCCCCAAAAAAGACAAAGAAAGACGACTTGCCTTCCTTTCGTACTCCCACCGTGGTTGGTTTTTGCAACAAGGAGTCCACTTTGGAGCCGGGACAGTTCCACAAACTGACGGGACGATTTGATGCCTCCAAGAAGTTCAAGGGTGCTAGCAACCTGTCAGTTGATGAGTTTGGACTTGGCACATTTTGACAGGGTTACAAACCTTTATATGGGAAATGATAGGGTAGATCCTATAACCCTGTCTATGTGCAGCTGAGGGAAGAATTTTTTGAGATAACGAAAGAAACGGCTAAGGAGGGTTTATTTTGGGTCAACGGTGAGGTTTTTGAATCATGTTTCTTTTTTTTTTTGAGATGACTGGAATTGAAGGTGAGTACCCTCAAAAATCTGACATGAGGAGAATATCAAAAGAGACAGACAGACACACACACACACACACAGAGTTACCAATAGACAGAACAACAAACCACAAGTATCCATTAGTAATCTATCAGTTTTCTTGTTTTTTTTTCTTCTTCTTTTTCCCATCTAAACCAAAAAAAATCGGCCCAACGTCCTGACTTCCTAAAGCGGCCACAAAACCAGTCGCGTCAAAAAACCGAGGAAAGAATTGGGTCTTCAAGCTGGGTGATCAAGGCTTGGGATACTACGAGGCGGTGGCCTTAGAAAACGACCTGATGAACGGGATCAACGGGCAGTGATTGTTGGACAGGTTTTGTTTTGGAATATCTTGAGCAAATTGGGGTTCAAGGAAATTTGGACTTACTTGAAAGTGTTTGAAGCAAAGGGGGATGTAGCATGTCATAGACACATAGCATGTCATAGATTTGGAAGCTGATAGATTTACAAACTATAAACAATTATGAACCGTTTTTTTTTGGGGGGGGCTAGGTCGGAAAAAGGAACATCTCAGAGCATGAAAGCATCCAACTCGAGTTTCTCCAAAAAAATCATCTTAATTTACCTGCATGCCGGAACCTAAATGCGCCTGAAAACAACCAACAAACCTCTCTGTCGTTGGTTTTTTTCAGGAAGTGCCACCAAGAAAGAAGGTAGAAACTCCTGTGCTGGAGAAAGATCCACGAAAACGAAAGGCAGCAAAGTCTAGTGGACCATCAGGTATGGGTAATCCAGGCCAGGGTTGTGGGGGAAGGGTTGGTCGGTTTTGGTGTCCTATGGCGAGGAGATGCGGGGATTGAGGAAGCTCAATCGCAATGGGGATGGCCCCCCTCCCCGAGATTTCTGGAAGAAACTTTGGAAAGCTACAAGAAAGGCGGCATGAAATGATGATCCCTGATGAAATTCGGCAGAAATCGAAATCAACATCCATACTACTGCAAATACTATGGACCATTGGCACCATCAGGCCGTCATAACTATCATCACCAGATAATCAGCATCATGTGAAATCATCGTCATTATTTTCCTTCATAAATTTGTCTCATGAATAATTTTGATCATTCATCCCTTCATGTATTTTTGTTCACCTCGTTTCAAAGCCCAGGAACTTCCACAACTTTTTTTCTTGTATCAAACGTTTGTGACATTCATTATTGATTCCTCGAGCTTTCCGCGTTTCTTGTGCTCCATGTGGTCATGGGTCCATCGGTCAGTCGCTAACCTTTCAGGCAATGATGCTTACGACGAACTCTTCCCGAATGCCATGATGGGTGGAGCAATGATGACCACCCACAGTGATGATAGTGATGAGGAAGATGACAAGATGCCTGGCTTTCTTGTTCGAAACACTCTTGATGGACAAGAACCGGAAAAACATCAGCATTTCATATGGTAAATGTTGCATACAACAGAAGGGGGGCTGAAGTGGTGCTTGTTGATTCTCAGGTTTTTGGTTGTTCCTTTGGTGGATCTTGTTTCTGACAGTGAGAGGATGGATGATGCAGGAATTAAAAAAGACATATACATATATTTGCATACACCATGCATGTATGCATGTCTATACATCCAGTTAGGTCGTACACACGGAAAAGCGAAACACTATAAATATCCCCGTTATCACTGATAGGCAAGTGGCAGAATTGGTGCTTTCTGCCATTTGCCCCACCCAATTGGGGATGTGGTTTGCCATGTTGGAACTTGATGAATAGAGTTTGTCACACCAGCCGATCTGAATACCCAAGAATCACAGGGCAACTCAACCGAGTTGATAGAAGCAGTGGATACCCCCCCTACGGTTGCCATCGAAAACAAGGCACAGAACTTGAACCAAAACCCCATCTCTCCCGGTGCGATGACGTTTTGACACATTTGAGTCGACACAAAAACTCAGGAAGAAGGACAAAGACAAGAAAAAAGGTGCTGACAAGAAGAAAAGCATCAACGAGGATAGTGTTGCAGCCAATAAGAAGTCAGCAGCAGCCGAAGCTTGGAATTAGGCTTTTTTACCGTGGTGGTGGTTGGGTGATGAGTGCTGCGTGCTTGTGTTTTCAATGACAAAACAACACTAAGGAGGCGAAAAAAAGAAAGATGACTGACAACCAACAGTGGCAGAAGATTGACAACATGATCAAGAAAGGAAAGGCAACTTGGACCTGAATTTGTTTGTTTTCTATGTCCTCTTGTTTGGACGAAAACAAAACTGCCCAAACATCCCAACAACATCCCACATTTAGCTACGAAAAAACAAAAAACAAAGACGTGCAACTCTGGTGCTTTTCGAATCCATCGATGATTTCGACTCTGAGGTGAGTTCGATGGAGAGCATGGAACAACAAGCATCCAAGAGAATGGGAAAGACAAGTCACTTAGCCACACCTGCCTTCTTCTAGCAATGGCATCAAGGGCAGCAGGTAAGGGAGGGAAGCCAAAAAAGTTGGGAGAAATTTTGGGGGATGTAACCTCGGCAAGGGTGGTAACTTACTAAAATCAAAAATGAAAGTTTCAAGCTTCTTATCTTGGAAAACTTCCTCAGGTGTTTTGGAATTATACCTTACTCTCCCTGAAACTAACAGAACCCCTGAAAATCGACCCCTGGAAAGGAGATTCCTAAATTGGAAACCACCATTTCTGTGGGAGCTACGTTAGTTTCAGGGATTCGAGGTACAGTTTGTCGTTCCGGGCAGGTCTGGTTTCTGGTTCTCTAACTCGGCACCCCAAGTTTCACCCCAAACAGAAGAGATGCCGAAGGTCGTTTGGTCAGTTCGCCCGTGGCGGGAAAATAACAGGGCGGTTGTTCAAACCCGTGTTTTTTTGTATTTTTTTGTTTTGGTGGCCCAGAAATGTGGTTGAAAACCAGATGTGAAAATCAGATTTGATGTTTACAAACTGAAGTAAAGATGAGTGAAGTTGAAGTGACTTGAATGCAAAACTCGATGGCTTAACACAAAAATCTCAAAGCTTTTTTTTTTGACCATTGAAGGCAGATTTCCATGTTTCATCTCAAAAGTGATGGCCATAATAAATTCAGTAGAATGTTTGAAATATACGTTGGTCATTAGTCATAGTCTGATATCGCAGGATGTTTTCAAGGCGCAAAAGGCAATGCACAAAAAGCAGGTTCGTTGTGTAAGCAATGCGAAGGATCCCACAAAAAGGGCTGACAGATGAATGAAGATGTGGGGTTGAACACATGCATTTTGACACCAGGCACATGCACAAAAAAAAGATCCTCGCACTTCGATCAATTGTACTACAGCATGAGAAAATCTGCATTCTCAATAAAGGTGTAGAAAAATGCCAAGCAACCAAAAAGTCAGGCTGTTGGATGCATCAAAGTCTATGACTTTGAGTCTTGCAAAGCTAATCTTTTGGTACTTAAGTAACATATAGCTTTAAGTAGTAAGAGAAGATGCTAAACGTGTTAAACGATTATGGTGTGCCATCCATTCACTTTTTTTGGCCACAAGGATCAACAAAAGGGAGAGCCAACCAATAGCATACCAAAGCGTCACAGTTTTCGTCCATGGCGCTTCAGCGATGGCATCATCTCAAGGACGGAAGTGGGATTGTGGTTTGCAAAAAAGGCACCACAAAGAATATATCACACGGAATGATATAGAATATATACATATATATATATATTTATGTATCATCTACGTCATTGTTTGTCCACTAATGTGATGGAGTCAGAAGCATCAATTTTATGGCACAATTTATGTAAACTTTGGGTATGACAGGGGATACCGTACCTTACGTTTTGTGGAATCCATTTATTGAGAAACTCTTGTCTCTTTGCCAGCTAACCACATCATGGATTTCAAAAAAGTGCCGACGAATTTGAAACTGAAGCTGGATTTTTCAAAGTCCTTTGCAGCACCACAAAGCCAGCTTTGCTGACGTTATTACCATTCCCCTCAGAAACTTATACCGTACAAGTTGCAGAGGGAATGAACCGATATTCATCGGGATAGAATGGAATCTATATAACCACTGAAAAGATGCCATCCATAAAGTTGAGAGGTGTTACTTATGGATATTGATATACTCTTCATGCTTAAATATTTTTCATCCTCTCTTTTTGCAGATGTGGTCATGTTGCGGTCTGTAGGAGTCCAACCCCTGTTGCCGGTCTGGCCCAGCGTGCCATTGCTGCGCCAAGCAGGTGTGAGTTGCACGAAAAACGATGGGAAGTATGCATTTTGTTGATAATCTTCGAAAAGTAGATGATATAGAGTCATTGGAAGTGACTGTATATTCTACATACAGTTGCGTGATATAATTGTAGACTTGAATCAGGTAGAATCCTCAGATGAGTTCACACCACAAATAAAGAAATCGTTACTTTGAAGAAAATAATCAGGCAGGACTTAAGCATGACTTTCATGAGAACGCAGCTTCAATTTCGCATTGTATAGGTGCAGACCCATCAAGCGGGCAATATGATTGTAAGGAAACTCTCACCATGCATATAATTATTTCTTTTTGCGAGGAGGTCCATTTCCAGCCTACCAACATTACCCATTATATCTAAGTACTCTTCCTGAACGGAAAACGGGACACATAGGTCGATCAGAGCAACAATACGTATCTACACTAATCTGGTGTATTTTATCATTGCTCCGAAAAGGAAATAGAGTATACATACATCATCCCCGTTTTCACACTTTGAAGATGAAAATCGGCGATTTCCTGCGAGTTTTTGTCTTAAAGCCATTTTTACAGAGCTCAAAAAGGAAGAACCAAGAAATGAACTGTATATTTACCTATTTACCCAGTATACATACATCATCCCTCCCCCACAAAAAAGGAAGAACCAAGAAATGAACCATTGTGCCAACCCGATGTGATTTTTCAATTCTTACCTTGTGGAGACCGGTACCGGGGTAACGACCGTTACCTCGGCCAAAGCCGAGGTGATGGGCCGTTGGAGACCCAAGTTTTTTCGGTGATAGGGTTTGATAGGTTGGGTGTATAGTATCCTTTTATTGAAAGCCTACCAGGTGAAGGAAACGAGCTACTACATTGATTTGTATGAATTGATTTGTGTTTTTTTTTACTGTGAGATATGGGAAATGGGTGCCAGTGCTATCCTACGTTTGAAGTGGAAAACACCATGTACTGATGTAAAGTCCGCGGCTTTGGTCTCTAACTTCAGATGTGATGACTGGGCACTGGGCCATCTTCAGTTTCAGATTCTCAGAACGAGTCCGGGACTGTGGTGAATGGAAAATCGTTCAAAGAAAATCAAACAGAACAAGTCAAGTTTTTGTGTAATCAGAGCTTTTGTATGAATGGTTTTGGAGATAATGAACATATCATCCCCTTCAGAGGGATTGATGAAATTGTGGCCCTTTCAATGAGCTGAATTGTGGCCATTGGAACCGTTTGGGTTGAAATAGCCATGTGGAAACTGGCTATACACGAAGGGAAATTACTGTTGGAGGGACCCATTTTTGACTTCCATGATTGTGGGAGGAAGTGTAGTATAGATTCTAGATGAATGACAATGATGTCCGTTTCCCTGTACTTTTTTCTCAGATTTCATCTTCTCAGCAGCAAACACTTGCTCTTTCAGGCGCTGTTTTTCTTGCTCAACGGGGGGGGGGCTGCTGAAACCATAAACGAGAGATTCGCAACTTCGTTGGAGAATTTTTCAGGCAGATCAAAAAAGGACAACTTTAGCCAAAGCCCTCATAGATTCAATCTGTAAGTAGATTCTTTTAAATTTTGCCTCACACATCTTGACATCCTAAGGCCAGGCCAAAACACACGACACTTTTTCTTCCTGAGGTTAGCCGCTGCTCTAAAATTGAATTTGAGTGTCTGGAAATTTATTGACACCATGTTTTTACCACGCAACAGGGGAAAAACACCCCCCAAAAAACCAACACCAGTCTTTTCCCACTCCCTCCCCAAAAAAAATCTGGGGAAGTGGTATGATTATGGCATGAATAAATCCTTGTGACATCTATGAACAACCGCAAGCTTTGAACCCCCCAAAAAAACTTCCCCATCCACGACTGTGGTTTGGCAACCGGATGGCGGCCGCCACACCAAAGAGTTGCCAAGCTGCAATACGAAAGTGATGGATGAGTTAACTACCTCGGGTGGCTGATTTTTTCAAGACCAGTTTGGGAATTTTGATGACAGAATCTGGAACACTGAAATAGTGGGGATGGCACACGCACACACTTCGGGCACCTCTCTTTCTATTTTCTTTTTTTTGGCGGGGGGCGGGCATGTCTTTCTTGATTTGCAAAGAGATGGTTGTATATACATGTGGAATTGATAAATCGGGCACTTTCTTTTTCATGAGCAGATTCAAGAGGTGACACGCCGTTTTGTTTTGTGGGTCAAAACCGGGATGACTCGCAATTTTTCTTCAACCTGACACAAAGTGAACAACCTTAAAAAAAGAATGTCAAGGAAAATCCAGGTTTCATCGTCAGGTTTCTGCATGGGGCGGGAAACCACAGCTACTATTGAACAGGAAAGGTGTGCCTAGTGCATGAAATCATCATATTTAGTTGCAGGACTGTTTTTCAAGAAGGTGTGCCTAGTCAGCGTTCCATGGTGTTCTAGAAATACATGTTTAGTGTACTCATGCATTTGCGCTTTGGATCTAGGTTTTTCATGCTATTTTCAGGATTTGGGGATCAGACATGTGAAAATCAATCTGAAATATTTATTGAAACCTCGGCGTTCGCATGATTTTTCTTAGCGCTGGTGAACACAATGACTTATACAGTTGGTTTTTTACGTGGGTTTGCATTTGTATCTATATACAGTACTGGAGTAGTACTGGTGTAGTACTTTGTAGTACAGGGTAGTACTGGAGTAGTACTTTGTAGTACAAAAGAGTACTGGAGTAGTACTTTGTAGTACTGGAGTAGTACTTTGTAGTACAGGGTAGTACTGGAGTAGTACTTTGTAGTACTGGAGTAGTACTTTGTAGTACAAGTTAGTACTGGAGTACTAAAGTAGTACTAGTTAGTGCTGGAGTAGTACTTTGTAGTACAGAGTAGTACTTTGTAGTACAAGGTAGTACTGGAGTAGTACTTTGTAGTACAGGGTAGTACTGGAGTAGTACTTTGTAGTACAAGGAAGTAATCACCACTCAAAATGAGCTGGAATTCAACTACATGTTGTGTTAGGTGAAATGAAAATCACGCCCCAGAAAACCCATGATGTATGAAAGTTTAAACTTCCATGAGGGTTTGAATTCCCAAGCATTTTTGTTTTAGGATATTGGAACCTGCCATGATTTTCGAAAAAAACCTAGGGATACCACACCCAGTTGGTACGACGCAGACGCCAGGCTTGCCTTTGGCGTCTGCCACGGCAAAGGCAGTACCGGCGGCAGTACCGGTTGGCTTAGTGAAGGTGCAGAATGGTGGGAGGAGGATATCCAGCGAGAGGGAAAGCTGGTATTCAACTAGGTCACCAACTGGTGGTTCTCAAAGTTCAACCAACTTTTTTGATTGATATTGACTGGGTCTGAAAGTTTTTTGTTTTTGATTTTTTTTTGTCATCCAATTGAATTCGTAAATTCTTGAAAAGGAGTTGAAACACTCTACATGAGTCATCTTTTTGGCTGAGGAGTTGTTTGAAGAGAAAAATAAGTTGAGACATGTCCCATAGGATTGTATCAAACAAGGAAGGTCACTGGAAAATCCATCAACGATAAAAGATTGACGAAAGGAGCACGCGACAATTTCCTGAAGTGATGGTATTCTACATCAACATGGATTTCATTTCATATGGTAGTTCTCATTGGTTTTTCCATGATTTCAGAAACTCCCAAGTAGGACATTTGCCAGTAGCTCCACCTTCTCGAACTCCGAACTACTGATTCTGCATCAGCATGATGTACTGATGCAACAGATGCTTTTGTACGAATGAATATATAGTGGGCCCGCTATAGGTCTGAACCTGCATAGCAGTTTCTGGACTGGGGTTTTGGATGGTGAATAAGCAATACATGCTGAAGGGCATGAAGGGCATGATTCATCAGTACCGCTTCGGAAGGCAAATGCTATGTCTTGTGATGTCGCCAGGGTGGGACGCAAATTTCTTTGCAAGCACCGGGAGAACGTGTCAAGTCGCAACTTGGCAAAGGGGGGTTTAGAACTTTGAAAGGAATCATGCTCTGAAACAGCTCATGCTGGTGTTTGTCATCCTTGGTGGTGATGATGATGGTGATGGTGATGGTGATGGTGATGATGGTGGTGGTGGTGATGATGGTGGTGGTGGGTTTTCCTTGCAGTTTGTCGACTTTTCGAGGTTAGAATTGGCTATTGAAACGGATCCCTATGATGTGGCTGCCTGGGAAGCCCGGCTAAGGGAAGCTATTCAGGCAAGTGGGTGACTTGGGGATGGATGGGGGGCTGTTTGTATGTCAATAAGTTGAGATATCTTGGGATATTAATTTGTATTAGAGTCACAATTTTGAAAATAATGATCCTAAAAACCTGAAAAATGGGCAACCTGTAAAAGTGTTGGATTTTTTTGTGTCATGCAACAAGATCGTCATGTTTGTCAAGAATTTTTGTGTTGACTTTTCATGTGACATGAGCAGTTTTTTCAACCAAACTCACCCGGGTCAATTTGACACAAACTCAAAATTGTCTTTGGCCAGGAGGGAAAGGCAGAGCCAATCTTTGAACGGGCGGTGAAGCAACTTCCATATGCCTCAAAGATTTGGTATGCTTACGCTGAATGGTGTGAAGTACAGGACATCCATTCACGCCAGTGACCATTCGGATTCAGGGTATGATGATTAAACTCATACATAATATTAAAGAGAAGGGTACTATAGACGTGCCAGCATGGGATGATGTAGCCGGTGGTGCCCATGCAACACCACTACGACAGAACACCATCCATATAACTTAGAACATCATACTGCACATGCAGCCTGTCCTCAGGGATGCATGAGACACGGTACGTGAAAACACCTGCATCATGCCCATGGCGTCGTTTGCATGTTGAATATATTATATATTTGAACTTGTTTGATTTGACTCACCTTTTTCTAAAACAGTGTTTATTTTGGTTCTTCGTCCTACAGATATATAGCAGGTTTTGGATTAAAAAACCTCAAGCAACACCGCTGACGTGTTGTTGGGGTCCCTTTTTCAGTGGGAGTTTTTACGGTAGGATGCCGCAATGGCACTGGGGATCTACAGCCGCTGCTTGCAACAAGTGTTCCTTGGATACCGATGGAATCCTGCTCGGTTTGGATGGTTTGGATGGTTGGATACGTGTTTGGTATTCCTTGTTTTGTTGTTTTTAGTCGTGTTAGATACTTCTTCTTTCAATATTTGACAAGAATTAATTATAAGACATGTGCACATTCATGATTTTTTGATACCTAGTTATTAATATCTTACATGAAAAAAAAACGAATCTACACAGAACAGAACATATCTTCAATGGCTTAAACACACGCATACAGTATCGAGATTTTCATTGATGAACTTTCTGAGTCCTAGGTGTGAAACACCCTTCAGGACTGCAGGAAGCAACATGACTTAGTGGATACCATGAAAAGAATGGCAGAACATAAGGCCATTGGCAGCATTGCTCTAATCTGCCGTAGTTGACCTGTAGTCTAGTTATTCATGTTGTTCCACTGTAAAAAAACACTCCAATGAGGGGGAGGGCATAGAAAACAACACATGTGTTTTTTTGCAAGATGTCTCTAGTTTTTAATGAGGCTTCTTTGAGCTGCTCTCAAGAAAATGGACCAGGTATAACATGACACATGACATTTTTTCGTCATGATGGTGGGTATTCCTCCAGGAACACTTGGTTCTACTGATCCAGATCCGGTTAATGTTGGCAAGTAAAACCAAGTGGCATAACTGGCCCCAAGTAGTTGTTTTGACTCCGCATCACGAAAGAAGGTAAAAGTTTGACCTCTCCATCCCAGAGGGAAAGAGAGACTACCCTCCAGGGAACTAACATATCCCCCCAAAATGGCATTTTGAAGATGATTTTCCTTTTCCCAAGGTGGGATATGTTAATTCCCTGGAGGGTAAGTGATGCTGAGAAGGATTCATCTGATGACCGACATTAAGGCCTAATATGGACTTGTGGCTGTCATACCTCAACTTCTCCAAGCGACATCAGACACTTGGGATCTTCCGTGAGGTTGTTTTTAACGGTGCCAAATTGGTCATGTTCCGCATGTTTTTGCAATCTTCCGGTAGGGCTCTAGTACAACATTGGTTTACAAATGTTTACAACCTGAGTGCGACCATTGACAGAGATGTACCGTTTCTCATTTCTTTATTTGTTATCCGCTCCATGTCACCCCCCTGCCTTTGTTGGGTTTTGGAAGGTTTGTCAGTGAAGGATTACGGGGAAAGGCCTGGAGTTTTGGGGATCCGGGATGATCATCTTCCGTCAGAATTCTGGGGTTTCAAACTGCAGACTCGTTTGCGTGAAGTGGGTGTAGGATTCGATTTTTTCAAGAAGTCTTTTCGGATAATTTTGGGCATTGTGAATACTAATGTATCTTTTTCTAACCAGTTTCTTTGATAGGATTCTCACATGTGAAAAAAATTGAAAAGAAAAAGCTAGCTCCTTCAAAATGCGACAGCTAACACACAATGAACGATAGATACAACATAAATCAACAGCAACCAATCAACAGGAACCAACAGCAAATCAACAGGTATCAGAGACAGCCCACAGCAGTCGTATAGTCAAATTTTCACCCCAACTCCCAAACTAAAAGTAAGAAAAACTATCCACAAAGGATCACAAAGGTAAGTCTGAGGATTATGAAAAAATCACAACTTCCATGCAAGATCCACAAGATTTCTACAAGTGTAAATTTTTCCGGGTGGCCAAATGGGGCTGGTGGGAATTTATATAACTGCATCCTACCTGCTCCCCCTAAACACTAGGGGATCCAGTATACATCTTCCGTTGTTTTTTTGGGAGGTTTCCTCGTCGAAAACTCCTGAGGACCCTCGAAGAGGTGTTACGCTCCTATGGCCGAGCGATCGACTTGTTGGGGAGCGACTGGCGAGTTCCTGGGCAATGAAGCCGCGCAACGCGATATGTAGCCATGAGCCTAATTTTGACCAACTTTTTTTTTTGGGGAAAACTCGTCCACCAAAGGGTTACGGATGGTGATGGTATATGTTGCTTTTATATGAAAAGTGTTTTTTGGGTAGATGGCAATGCTTCTTAGATACACTTCTCAGTAAGAGGATGCCAAGAACAGGTTTTGATAAGGGTTAACAAGTCAATTGGCAACTGCAGGCTTCAGATAGTGTTCAAAGATCATCCATAATTTTATGTTTCTTCAAGATGAATATCCACATATCACGATTAACGTGCACGGTTTTTGCTTGGAGTTGATCTAGTGAGGCTGCACCTGTTTGGTCAGACTACTTGGCCTTGTTGAAGCACGCCTACAATGTGAAACAGAAGAAGGTGGGTAAGTCACAACTCACATTTCAGGGGGAAGACCTGGTAGTTTTTGTTTGACACAAGAGAGATTCGGAAAGGACAGGCGTTTTGCTCACATGTTTTCTTTGTCAGATTTATCTATTGATTGACAATTTATTGATACTGGATGTGTTGTCAATACTATAATGGGTGCCGCGTTTAGATGAATGACATTGGCTCACCTACACATATTTGTTGACCTGTTGGTATATCCCTGCATTTTAGACTTACATATCATGCGTGGCAGTTTTTGTCTTGATATCTTTGGCGTTTCTTTTCCATGTGTGTGCCCATATTGCGGGTGCAATATCCTGGATCTTTCCCGAGATTGCAAAGGAGACTTCAATCCAAACAGTCCTTCCCCCATAGATCTTGGACATCACGGCCGCACTTCTCTATCAAGTCACACTCAAGCAACCTGATAGGTTTCATCCGTTGAACTTCCTGATTGTGATAGTCGATTGTGGCAGTGATTTCCCACAGTTTTTTCATTCACTAACCATTCGGTCGCATCTAACATAGCAATGGCAAGTCCACTATGTAAATATGTGCATTCCCACTGGAAAGAGGAATGATTTTCAGCTATGCTGGGATACTCCCCCTCCAATGAGCCCACAATAGTGACCACTAGAATTATTTCGAATTTTCCCATGGGAATCCCCACGACTGGCATTCTGGGAGGGGGCAACTCACATCCGGTTACTGCTAGCCGCATCCAGCTCTCCGCGTGGGTTTTCTTCCAGGAGAATCCAGATGCAGAACTGCAGGGGAAACTCTTGGCAGAAGATCCCAATCCTATCGATACAGCGAAGAGGACCCTAAAAAAGGAGCTGAAACAAGCACAGGCGCGCCGACGTCTTGGATACAACATTTCGGGCACCCAGGGATTTGAGACAACGATCCCTTTCTTGTGGCACATAGAATGCATAGATATGGGTTTTTTGAGTTCCAGCTTGAAGGTCTGAGGATGTTTCCAGCTTCCTTTCCGCGATTACACATCGCCACATTTAGCACTTAGGGAACTCCATGACATTAGTTTGGAGTGGGCCGTGTTTTGCATCTTAATAGAGCGACATGACATGTGGCAGCGACATGGGGCCCGGTGGGTAGCATGGTAAGCATCAATTCAGCCACCGGGAATTTAGTAATGTAAATGATGACTCTCGCAGTTTCCATGGCATTTTCATGGCATTTTCATGAATCATAATGAAGCACCCTTCAGGTCCAAGCGAATCACCTTTTCTGAAAACGCCCGCCCGGAAGTTGTTTTCATGTTTTTTGGTGTATCTTTGAGGAGACCACCGTTTTAGGGTTGAACCATTTGAATCATCAAACAACCTCCAGAATTGGTCCCAGAATTCCATGCTTGCAGACTTCCATGCTGAAACTTTACAGCTGTCTTTAGTCAGACGACTGAGGAAACGCTACGAACACGCACATGAACATGTAAATCAAGCTCGCTTCACGCTTAAGAATCCATTCTCATATGGTTTTTCCACGAGTTCTATGTATATCATATAATCATACATATTCATACATCAATATATCATTAAATGCAAATTGTACAACAACCAATGTTTGGCATGAATGGCAAAAGTAGAACTTTCGATTTCTCCAGCTCAAAAGGTAACAAAACAAACATCCACAAATACAACCGTCCACTTCTTCCAGCCCCTTTTGGTCGCGTTTGTGTCCCGCATCAAACCCATGACACCACTCGTGGATCATGGATGATGCGACATGGCAGAAGCTCCTTGAAACATGTGCTAAAGAGCTGGGTGATGAGCTTTCAGAAGCACCAGAAAGTTGGGAACTTTGTGTTTTGGCCAAAGTAGCTGCCAAAACTTTAGGCCTACCAAAGAGGACAGATATTGTTTGTTTGGATCGGATCGGATCTTTTCTTTGCTGCATGGTGTTCGAACTTAGGGTTTGTGTTTAGTTGATGGTTGTTGAAGGAAAAACGCGACAAATAACTTTCACGCATGTTTTGCCCAGTTACTTACCTTCTTTGTAGTCTCGGACCATTTAGAATCATCGCCATGCAATCTCAATACTATTTCCAGTTTCCCCCAAAGCAAATCTCAACAAACATCCTCTCAAAATCCCTCAAGAATATGTATTGCATACAGTATTGCAGTATGTCTTCATTTATGTAATGTCGACATGGCATTAATAACCCCCCCCCCCCCCCACAGATTTTTTTTTTTTGGCCCG
>DF239665.1:0-19432 GCA_000507305.1 Breviolum minutum Mf 1.05b.01
AGTCTGTATTACAACATATCTTTGCAACAAATGCATTCACATGCTCCTGTCATGGGGTTTGGCTCATTTCATCTCATCCTCACTGTCCTCTGGGAATGCTTTGAAAATCACATCACACTCTGCCTCTCGAAATTTGGATTGTGCAATGAACTCACTGGGATTGGTGTGAGATCCAGTAAGGATGTATGGGCCTGGCAGTCTGCAAACATCCACCAAAAAGGTAACAAAAAGATAAAACAACATGTTGGTTGATCTAAAAGCCTTGCAGCCAAAAAAACAAATCACTGAAATCTGCAAAGAATGACATGTTAGGCGTGTTTCTGTATATTTCGGAAGTCCTAATATGTTACTAATTATATTAAGCTTACCATATCTTATCATATCTTATGACGGTCACCATCAAACTTGTCCAAACGCACACTTCACCTGCTGTCGGTCAGGGAGAAGGAGGTGCTGCACCGAAAATTCATGAGCAAACCTCGACTCAACGGCAGATTGCAACCAACGAAGCCGCTGCCGAGGTTCACACAATCAAAGATTGGAAATGACCGTAATCATGCAAAACAGTATCCTTAAGAGAGCCCCATGTGAAGAAACAATCACTTCAACTTCAGCTATGAAAATACTGTTCACTTTGCAGCTTGTTTTTCTAGCTGGGAACTGTAGTGTGAGCATCTGAGTATCGCAGGCCAAGAGAGTATTGCATTAGAGTTGAAAACCTCCGTATTTGAATCCGCTATAAATTTGTTTGTCTCACATGTGGATCTACCTGTGTCTGTGTACGTCACTCCTTCAGAATCATTTTTGCAAGTCAACTCACTGTTGGTGACTCGGATTTTCTGCGCATCCTTGCTTCATGCATGGATCGCTGTTCAATCGCATGACATGCATGGAAGGACTAAGGACATGGCTACTACAGTAGCGCCAGCTACCGTGCAAACGACTACAGTTATGACGAATCTCCATGGGTCACAATCAGCCGGCCATATTGGCCAAGGTTGAACTATTCCCCGTCCCTTGCAAGCACTAGAGTTTTACGCAAATATAAAGGTCAAAGCGATCAAAGCTGTTTGGAGGCTTTGTACCTTCGCCTATGCCTATGATATGCTGACAATGTCCATAACTGCCATGGTTCCTAGGCTTTTTTGCCATTATATTTCATTCCTCCATGACAAGGCTTGCAAACATCTTCAGCTGCAGCTCACATCGGCTCACTGGTACTTCTTCAAATCATCGGCACTAGGCTGCAAGGTTGAATGGGCTTTGCCATTCGGGCAACACAAATAGGTCAGAAATGTGACCTTAGCTCAGCTGACGGTTGAACATCTCATTGGCCAAAGGTAGCTTTAAGGCTTTGAAGCTGACCCTGGTACTGGGAACACATGACCGCTGGGTCTGTGAAAGATGTCCAATCTAGCCATGTTTGATCATGTTGTTGTTGTTGGTACTTGTACGGGCTTAAGCAGAATCCCGCAGTCTCCGTGCTCTCTGATGAAAAGTCACCTTTTTCAAAATGCCTTGGAGACCACGAGCTTTCATTCATCCCGACAAGCTACCACAAAGATTAGAATCGGCCAACAAAGTGCCATGAAAATCCTCGGTATGGCAACGGCGTCTGCAACAAATGGGTTCAGTAACCCTTCCACCCGCTGCCCAAGACATGTTTTTTCCCGGAAAAAAAAAACTTCGTAGAAACACATGATCACATGCAACATCTGGGACTCCATGGCAGAAAAAACAATCCAAATATGATAGATCCAAACAGTTCAGATCTTTTGTTTTGATGTAGTTTGTTAAATAAGATAACATAAAATAAAGAAACATGGAACCAAAACAGGGACTAACAAAAGTCAATGTCCCAAAGCAAACCAAAGATCAGTTCTCTCTTTCTTCTTTGGCGATTTCCTTCACGTCCTTCAGGTCTCAGGGACTCGAAGTGCTCAGATTGAAACTCTCTCTTCGGTTCCTGGACCCGGAATCATGAGAAAAAATCCACACAACTTGATGAATCATTAGGAAATCATAGCATTTTTATGACAAATGACAGCATGTTTTTAATCTCTTGTTGGTTGTGTTGAGCAACTTCTGACTCTTTGAGTCCCTTTGGTGATTTTGATGCATTTCAAAAGCCTCTTTCTGTTGTAGTGTTAAAGGGATTCACAAGAAGGACCCGCTTGAAAATATGATCTTGGTGACTGCGTGTATGAGTACCTCAACATATTTCCATGCGTTTCCGCCTTCAAAAACGCTGTTTGGCCGACCTGAAGCTACTCTTCGCCAGGCATCTTTTCAAGGGCTCAAGAGTGTTAGTTTCCACAATGTATGATCATCTTCCAAGGGACAAATATATAATTATGCTTACACAGCATAATATTCCGACAGCTGATCTTAGGTTTTCATAATCAGTATTGTTTTCATCCACGGGATTGATGATGATAGATGACATCTTGCTCCCAAAGAGAAATTCCAATGATTGCCTCGTTACATGTCATCATGTCATCCAACAGCCCGGTGTTGCGCCTCGGAGTTTGTCACAGGAAGGCCCCCAAGGCCGAGCCCACGTCGTGGTGACCTTCTTCCCAGGCCCAGAAACAAGCGCTGAAGAGCCAGGTGCAGATGGTCCTGGTCTTGCCCAAAGGAACGTGGAGAGAAAAGAGAGATAATACACTCTTATAGATAATTATCTTATTACATATAGATGCACAGTAGTTAGAGTAGTACATACAATTATTGTATGTACGCACTAGCAAGTTAGTATTTTTTTGGAATGTGGGACTGACACAACATCAATCGCATAGTACACCATTTAATACACCAGGTACAAATCAAACCAAAAGGAATTCCTGACGATTCCATACTTATGAATCAACAGCAGCAGCAAAAATGGTCGAACTTCTGAGTAAAACATCAGTCTATGTGACAAGTGTTTGATTCAGACTCAGGGAATCTGAAAATGATCTGGTTGGGTAGCTTTCACTCTGAGTTTGGTCCACAAATATCCAACTCTTCTAAAACTCCACTGCGTTGACATGGCCATGTGCCTCTTTGCAAGCATTATCCCTGTGCCATGCTTGGCGCCATGGCAAGGACAAGCCTCAGTGAAAGAAAGCTGGAAACAAGACTTGGCATTTAGAGAATGATCCTGATAATCTAAATCACACTGACTTTGACTTAAACCACTATATAATCACTTTCACTACATATGAACGGCGGCTTTTATTTATGATGTGGCTGCAGTAAAGAAGATTGATGGAGTCCCCCCACCTCGTTTTAATCTCGTTTTTTCAGGTTTCGGCACTTTTTCATCATGAGTGACCTCGTTTTCATCATGAGTGACCTCGTTTTAGACTCGTTTAAAAATGTTTTAAACCTACCTCGTTTTTGGAGTCCCCCCATCTCGTTTTGATCTCGTTTTGCAGGCGAAACCAACATTTCCACAAACCCTGCTTGACGTCACATCTTGTCTTCATCATCGTAAATAAATGCAGTTGCTCATATATTCAATACATTGCCATCTATATGAAGGTATTTCTCAAGGATACAGGATACTTCACAGTTTGATACATTTTTGCGGATCTTTGATACACAGATAGCTCAATGAGTGCCACTCCAACTCTGACACTTCGTTGATGCCCCGAGGAACAAAGGTCACGTAGCGCAGGATCTGAACGCCAAAGTGGCAAAGGTTGTGCCAAACCATGCGCACCTGGCCCCAATCAACCAGCTTCATGCAGCTTGTTTCTGTCTTCTCAGATGACTTTTCAGCAAGAATTGGATGTTGATCTTTTTTTTTAAATACATGATGAAACAAAGTGCTCGTATATATATATACAGTAATATCTAAACCCTCAAGATCCCTCAAGCATCTTTAGCTGCAGCCTGTTGGGAGGCCACTGAGTGCTCCAGGTGAACCAGCCAGCAACAGTTCTTGCATTGTCAAAGGCTGCAAGGTCAGTGTCAAATGCGCTGATAACGCAGCTCCTGCAGTGGCTCCATGCCAAAGACCTGAAGCCAATTCAAAAAAAATCTTGGAAAAATTGCAACCCATCTTGGCAATGACATCTTTTCAATGGCCAACATGTCGTAATTTTGGCTAGTTTTTGCTTCAATGCTTTGGTTTCCAGTATCACAGTGTGCAAGCTTCTGAAGCCAACCTGGTGGTACATACAGCAAGTCCCCTCGTCGTAGTCGAAACCGTTGGCACCGTGCAGCGGCATCGGAACCAGAAGCGTTCACAGCGCTGGCGTTTGGCGTTGCCACTTCGGGACCCAATGGGTCATTGCAAAGTGTCCACTGTCGCGCCTTAAAAAGTGCAATGAAAAAAAAAGCGACCTTGGGCAACCCACTGAAACAATGGTCACATCTCTTTCTGCATCTGCCATGCATGTATGTGCATGTCATATCATGATATCATGAGATCATATCATGTCACATTGAAAAAATGGCAAAGTTATAATGAACATATGTAAAAGTAAGTATCATATCACATCAACTTACAACATACGAAGTCAGTTCAAAACGTATTGACCTGTGGGTGCAAAACATATATTCTTAAATAATGCGAATCAATCAAGCGTCATAGCAAAAACTGCTGGCAAATCATGTCATATCACAAACCAAAGATGCAATGTTGTATGATATGACATCCTGTGAGACTTCATTTCAGTTTCATCATATTTCTTTATCAATACTTGTTTGTATCACTCATAATTAATATACACTGGAGCACAGCTTTCGTTCAACCAAATCTTCTCCGTAGACCTGTCAAATCCCCGGAATAAATCATTGTCGATTCTGAGATGGCGAACCCCAAAGAGCTGCAAGTGCAAACGATGTGACCTCAATCAGCGCAGTAGGCTAAAACCTTTCGCAGAAATGTATAATCACATGAATGACATGTGATGCTTCTGCATATGTGTATATTCAAAGAAACTATAAAGGCACTTTAAACATTCACTATACAATATATACTTGTTTTGTAAAAAGAAAAGCATCATCTCAAAACATGCATCTTTAAGGACCTTCTATGATCCCAGAATTGAAGCAACTGAGACTGTCCTCAACAGAACAAAACAAACATCTTGACAAGGTACGTCCATGGTGGTGTCTTTGCACGTCCGAAGCTGGGCGACACCCATGGTGGTGCCCAGGTTAGCGAGAGAGTCGGTGAGCGAAGGCCTTTCAAAAGCAGGGTCTGGAAAAGTCTGGCCACTGGGAATCCAAGGATATATCGTTTATAGGGTAACTCAACACTGGTACACTGACTACATGACTAAAGTAAGAGAGAGCGGAATAAGATTCACAACTTTGATATACTTTGATCTATAACAAACATGGAACGCATGTATGAAAAAAACAGGCCTGGGACAGGAGAATACGCCTTAAGCTGTCAGTTATGTTGTTCCATCAAGTCACTGAGTCCAGTGTCCCACTCTGAGTGTCTTAAGCTGGCCATCAAAAATTGATAAGTACAATGCAGTCAACTGAACTCATTGGCCTGTGGCCCTTGATTTTTTTGTTTGGACTGTCCATAGCCAACAAATCAAACCAGTTGCAGCCACAAAAATACTTGGATATCCATTTAAAAAAAATCTCAGTTCAATCAGTCCACCAAGGGCCACTTTCCTTTTGCTTTGTTTCTCTCCGGCCTGGCGTTACATCTTTCAAACGTTTCAATATCCACTTCAAACATGGAGGTTCTTTCCGACGTTCAAGATGATCCAGGCGTAGGGAACGGCCTTGAGCCTTGGATCAACAACCTACCAACTTGTCACAATGACTCAATTGAATTATTTGGAGTTGAATCAAATTTGAGAGAAAAAACATATACAATCATTTCTACAATCAATTTCAATTTCACTTGGAGTTGCTAGTTGCTTGGGTTAGATATTAGATCCTTAAAGAATCATCTCTTGGCTGAAGAGCATTCGACATTTGTCATCACATCGAAACGTTCAATGATAGTGTCTGAGCAACAAGAACATCCAAGGGTTTTGCGCCCACCGAGAGGGAAGCTGTTTTCTCCGTTCGCGACCTACAATATCAAAACACATGGTCTTTGGATGTCTCCAGGAGGTTGGAGACATTGCAGAATCATGCAGTTGCAATTTCAACTGCTCTTGGGAGAGATCATGATCCAGCTGATAAGACCACAGAACAAACAGTTCATAGTATGCAGATATCTCCCCTACAAATCCCTACAGTCGAGCACTTCACAGCTTTTCTCCATGTACATCTGCATCTCACCAATGGAGCGTGCCTAGAAGATACCACATGCGCATTGATGCCCATACCTTGGTGAGCAGGAAAACCCCAAAAGGAGCATGCGGGTAATGGTATGTTTGCCAGGATGATTAGAAGGAACAAAGAAAATCAAACAAATATATAAACAATGTATCTATCTGAGAATCTATCTATATATAGATGCGATTGTCTGTTTTAAAAAATGCTCCATGCAATGCTTTAATCTTTTATATCCGATCTTCAGGCGAAACAGTGCTGCTTAGTGTTGGTGGCAGTCCCATCCTGCACTATCCGTAACCAAAACCCGTTGGGAAGTGCCACTGAAAATTTTATATCCCATTTTTGCCTTCACCCGAAAAGGTACAACTCGTCCAGAAGCATGCCGCCAAACTTGTCGTTTCAGCGGGGGGGCACAACCAAAAAACACAATGTGGCAGTTTCTCTTTAAAACCTGTTCATAGAACCTTCCCAGTAAATACCCTTCTGCATGAGGAAAGAAAAAATAGAGATGTACTCCAAGTGACGATAACTTCGCAATAGTTCAGCCGCTGTCGAAGAACTCAGTGGCAGTCGATGTAATGGACCTGCATTGCAAAGCTTCATCCCGCGTCCATTCCAGGCTGCTGTGAATCTCAGTTGAAATCGGTTGAAACCGCAATGTATCAGAATTGCCAATATGTTCTCAGCTGAAATCCTGAATTTGCATCAGGTCAGGGAAATTGACACTTGACATTCTGACAACATTCATTGCAGGTTGTAACATACAATATGACACTCTGCATCTTGGACCTTGGGATTCTGATCTGTTGCAATCTATTCCTCCAAATCCGTGGTTCACGAGGACACCGACCCTTCTAAGCCAACCTCGCTGCAAGAGCAAAGGTCTTTGGCCAAAGTCCTATTCCAAGTGTTCCCAGATGCTTCATGATCATCTAGCTACGAGTATGGCTCAGAACCAGGGTACCAAATATATGTGTGTATATGATATATATAAAAATATATATACACTACAGATTTAGGAGAATCTCAGATCTTTGATCTTAGATCGTTTAGCGTTCGAATCATGCAACGCATCCATTTTCCGGGTCAATAATTTTGAGCCTCAAATATCTCAAACAAATGGAGGAGTGTCGGGATCTCTACTCCCAGCATTTGTACAAGTAACAATCTGTTTTGGTGGATAGGATGTGAGCGGATGATGGGCTAAGGGTTAACCAAGAACACCTGTTGCCAAGACATTGCAGATTTATAGGGGTTGTCAGTTCACTCCCTCCCTCGATTAGCAGTTTTTTGTTTGCCTTGTTTATACATACAACAGCGACAAAAAATGCATAAAAATGCGATATAGATGATAACATAGTCAATATGACACTATTATTGTCTATTATTGTCATCCTGTCATCTCCGCAATTCCATTTTTCACCAACCATAATTTCGCTCAAATAAGAAGGATTCCCTAACTAGGCAACCTTTTGGCTTACATATAACTTCGCTATGATTGGCGTAGATAGCATGCCAATTTTCTTGCTTCTCCCCCTGACATGTTTTAAATCTTCCAGAAAAGTGATGGGACTCCTTGTCCAAGAATTCCAGGAGTGACAAGGGATGCAGCCACTCATCTCCGCGTTGAGCCCGCCTGATAGGGCGACTTCTTGGAATATGAGGGGCTCAATGGCATGCAACATGATGCAACACGCATTACAGGTATGAATTGATGCTGTGCCATGGTAGATCCACACACCATTGATCATAATCATTGCGTTCTAACATCTTTCCAACAACTTCGGCAAAAACCTCCAAAACTACTCTGCCAATTGCAGAAATCGATCCTGCATTTCACATTTCTCTCTTACTTCCAATAAATAACTGCATATTTGGGTGTTTTGTTGTTCCACTCAAACCCTTGAAGATCTCCAAGCATGAACTGCATGAACTGTACAGTGCACACCGTGGCCAAGTATGACCTTCTGGTCCTCACTCGCCGCAGCTTCGTGAAATTGCCCGAAGCCGGAGGGCTCTTTGGGCTCCGACCGTCAGCTTTTCCTGTCACGTTTTCACGAGCGTGCTGACAAAGTGCCACCCGCCATGCATCGCAAACATATGCATTCAGCATATTATTAAAAAGTCATAATGCACTCATACTATGTACTAGAGAAAACTATACTGATATATATAACTCTGCTCTGCTCTGGTGTTTGCAGCTCCTTTGCCACGCTGTCGTCTTTGGCGCGGAAGATGCACCATGCGACCCAGAGCCGGCGCCATAATGCAAGCTGTCTTTCAACTTGACCAATTAAACAGGGCAAATGTGGGGAAAATCATTGCATATTGCTACATCCTCATCTCAACTGCAGTGCTGTACTACTATTGTGTATCGTTCTATATACTAGACAAATAGTCTGTATGATATAAATGGCTTAAAATTGACCTGTATACACTGTAGATGTAATCATCTGCCACCTTCTCGTTCACTTCACCAGCGTTAATCAAGTGTCTCATGGCCAAATGAAAGTCAAACGCTTACAGCGGACAGCTGTGCAAACTTTACTACAGCATGATTTAACCTGTGAGCATCATATGAGCGGAATTACAGCAAATCTCCAAATGAATGGAACCAAACAATTCAACTATTGCCGGGATTGAGGATAACTTTCGGTGAATCTCTGGGTAAGTGGAGATACAGTGGAGCTAGGCTCTGTTGAGCTTAGACTTAGCGATATAATGGGATATACTGGGATCCTCACTTCACTCCAACCCAGCGATCGCTGACAACGCTGATCACCTCAGAGATTGAAAGGAAATGAACAGCAAACACACATATCAAAATATATAACTATTTCAATATATCTAATTATGCACATCGTTTGTGTACTGCTTAAATCATTTTTTGTTTTGAAGGATGAAGTATCAAAGATAAAATGTGCCTGTTGCACCGTTTCAGTGAAAAACAAAGTCATCTTGCCACCTTCACATCCGCAGCTGACCGAAAAGATTGTATGTAATCTATTTTCATGTCAAGTCCATTCGCCCTGGCTGTACACCTTAAAAAAGCTGACGTCGCATGGAATGGCGATACCATCCGATAGCCGATACCATCCTCACGTTGTCAGGGCATCAAACTCTGCGGGAGCTAAGATCCAAACGTATTGCGGAGGTCTGGGCTCTGTCAACGGAATGGCAAAGGACAGTTGACCTTAGAGATTTTTGTTGCGAAAAGCTGGTTTTCTGACTTATGGATTTACAAGTTGTATATGCAGTAGGTCTTTGTCAGTTAGATATAATACAATGTAATATAATATAATATAATGTAATATAATATAAGATAATATAATATAATATAAGATAAGATAATATAATATGATATGAAATAATATGATATAATAATATAATATAATATAATATAATATAATATAATATAATATAATGTAATATGATATAAGTATGTATATATTTATATATATATCATTTAAAATACAATATATCTAATATATCGAAAATATGAAATATATCATATATAATACATGAAATATAAAATATGATATATCATGATATGAAATATATCTATAATTCTATTCATATTCACCGCTCGGCTCCTGGTAGTTGTGACAAAGGCTGTATCCACTGAGACGGTCACCCGAATCCTGCAGGTTCCTGGCATCAAAATGCAGTGTACATACCCGGCATAATCCCAAATGCAGTCTTTGTATGACAACATATTTAGATATGTATATACATACATACGTATGTTTATCATATAGTAATAGCATTGTCATGTAATGGGATACATGCAATAATATGTAAATTTGACAATGTATACTGAAATGTGTATTCGTGTAAATATATATACCTATATCATCATAAATATGTGTGACTATATGATGCTTAATATGTATTTTAATTGCATATACAATACATAATTCACAACTCATACAATAAATGCAGTGCTGATAACATGTAGTATGTGTATGATACATGTTGTATAAATATATATAGAAATACACGTATATATACGGTATATATTGACTAATATGAAGTCGATATATACTTTTATAAATGGGGCTATCAGATTAGTTGTAAATGGTAGATGGATACAAGTGGCAGTTCATCATTTCAAGATTCCCCTGCATAGATTCTGTTGCAACATCATCTAAGTCAAGATCCCTGTGGCCAATCCAACCCTATTCAACATAGACATCTGCAAAAAGATATCGGAGGCCTCTTGTGCAACACGTAGTACTCGCTGTGCAGAATGTCCTGCGTCATGTATATTCATACGTCAAATTGATTTCATATATAAGACATTGTAAGACTTAAACAGAGTGATGGGTGTTAATAGGCTCACAAATCTCCAGCGTTGAAAATTCAGTATGTTAATGAACATGGTTTCTTGATGCTTCTTGCTGTTCCACATAACATGTGTCATGTCAGCCTGGGACTCTGGATTCTCCACCCAAACCCAAAAAGGTTCGCTGGGCCTCGAAAGTCAATGCTGACATCCCAATCTGTAATCAAACTCAGTCTACGCCCCCACGAAAATTAACTTGGAACCTGAACATGATGCTTTCCAATAGGAATCTCCTTTTGCAGGGGTTCATCTTCAGGTGAACCATGTTAGTTTTCGGAAGTGTAGTGAAAAGACTTGGTTTGCATCATTGATCTGGATCTGGAGCAAAGCCTTGAGGACTGTAAATCCTTGAGTGTCTGGCCCTGACCAACGATCACTCCAATCAAAATCTGGTTTGATGGTTAGAGTGATCCTGGCGAAGCATTCGGATCCAATGCCACTGTCTTAGATTTGATTGGAACATTTCTGAATTTACAGGAAATTAGTTTAAGGGAATTTACCATACAGTTGAGCAAATTGATTGACTGAGAGTAAAGTAACAACATCAAAATAAACCATGATAAAACATTGCTTTCGCGTGTGAAAAACCATCTTTCAACCTGAAGAACCTCACGAAGGATCAGCCAATGGAGTGATCCGAGCACTACTGGATTCTTAGATGCAGTGGGGTTGACTTCAAAACCAAACCAGCTTTCCCACTGATGAGTAGATATTTCCCACTGATGTCCCATAGATTCTTTCCCACTGGAAGAAATACCGAATCTATGCCAACCAATAAAACCCAACACGTCCGCGCCTCATGATGGTGGATGTGATGGGCTGAATCTTTGCACCCAAAATCAGATTTGGCACTCGCCTGCGGAGAATGTAAATTGCTTCCAATCTTGAAGTGAAAACCCTTCCTACCTGTGTGAATTCATTCAGTTGAATGAATTTTACCTGCAGACTCACCAACAACACCAACACTGTTCCCGTGCTTGTAGATTTGGATACCCCGCGGGTGCCCTCATCCTTCCTCACACAGCCATGTATATCTGGAACCCAAACGATCCTGGTTTTGATTGGACCAAACCTTTTATTTCTCGAGGTTCAACCTGCCAAAACCCAAAAAATAAAATGGAATCCGGGTTGATACTGGGTTCAAAACGCGCCTCATGTACTTGTCCACTGCCTTTCCCCAATCCTTGCTGCCAGTGATGTTTGTCAACTCGCTCACCTGCAGTGCTTGAAACTTTACAACCACCACAACAACAGCAACAACAAAGGAATCAAATCAAAACACAAGGTCACAAGGTGCATTTAGACAACATAAGATGACTTTCAGGTTTCAAAATTCGATATCAAAAATGGCAAATAACAAACTTCAAAATTCAAGATTCTGATTGTTCAAGTCTGGACTCAGTTCATGTTGATCTGATTTTTTTCCGTTTGTCCCACCGTCATGTTGCTAATGGTCCAGTAGTCGAAATTGGCATCCTGGCGACATGGAAGAGGGTAACAGGAGTAATAGATTCAAAAGAAATGATGCAGGAACACATCATAAAGATCCACAAGGAACACTTGGCATCACTTTGGGGAGTCTCAAGGAATCAGAAGATTCTGGGTTCATTTCACAGGTCTCTCGGTATGAAAAATCAATTCAACATCATTAAATCGAAATGGTGAAGCCGGCAACTGCAAATTCTGGTTGGATGGAATTGTGAACAGCTGCGAGCGAGAATCAACTTCAATCGAGCACCGTGCAATGCAAACATTCAAATCGAAGCACCCAATCTTATTTTCCTATGCTTTCACAGTTATATACCCTCAATCCAAACAAACTGGCCAAAACCACAGACCTGGCCATGGATTGAATTCATCTCTTCCGCTTGCAACCAGTCCGTTTGTTGTTTGTTTAGTGCCTCCAATTTCTTCACAATTTGCTCCTTTAACACACCACCTTTTGGACCTTCATCCAATGATTTGCCACCCTGGTTTCGGTGCACCGGGGGCAGTTGGATGGGTTCCACCGAATATCTTGAATAACAACATGCTCCAAGTTGAAGTGAGTTACATTGATAGCTTAATGGTTGTATGATGTTGTATGCTATGGCAATCAGCGGTTTTCTGGGTGATTGAATGCTTGCAAATCATCCACACTAAAAGAAAGCCACTGCCACCCCACGAAGTTTTGAAATTCACTGATCTTTCCAAAATTCAAAGGGGCAAGTAATGACATTCACTAAGTCTGAAGGACTTGTCCCACCTTGTTGCTATTGGCACTTCCCGGAGGGTAGCAAAAATGTCGCAACACATGCTGACCTTGGATATCAAAAGCCGTGTGGTTTTGTTGCTTTTGTCCAGCATCACAAAGCATTGTCTTAGTCCAGATTACGTGGACATAAAAAAAATGGGTATAGTAAAAGTGTACATGTGTGTATCACAGTCTTCCAGGAGACTGGTTTTTGCACCAACAAAAGCCTTGACAGTTTCAAGCTTCAAGAGATACAAGCTTCTCATTGTCAAGGGGTTGTTCTTAAGAATAGAGAAGGGTGTACAGTATGGACTCTGTAGATATTGACTTCTTTAACCGCGATTCCTGGACCACGATTTCTTATTTTCAAACTTTGCATGCCTGATTGCCTGTACCTGTTGCCTATGTTGCCTTGACACTGGACTTGCCGAGTGGAAGAGAATTAGTACAAAATGAAGTCACATGTTGAATCGGATATAGGAACATCAAGTCCAAGGAATGTGATACAGGTTAGATTTCTGTCTTTGCAAAACGGCTCCTAGGAAAACCTCAGGACCGAGCTTTGCCACAGCCTCTGGTCGATCATCTTGCCTCAATGTCTGGACATTGCATTGATATCACTGTATCACTTCCATTCAAGACCTGACAAGTTGCATGTGCGACTTGGTAGCTGAGAAGTACTATACAATGGGAGTCTTCCATCATGATTGGCTATGTACTTCTGCAGTGAAGTCAACATATGTACTTCTGCACTGGCTATGCTGCCCAAGGTATTTTGAAGCATAGTTTTGGAAGCCCAGAGATGTGGTCAAACCCATGATATGATAAACAGAAAGTATACAATGGTTTTAAAAAACATATCATATGTCTGTAACTGTCTATGTATATCATGCATGCACAGGTCATATGTATACTATGTAATAATCAATATATATTAATATATACATATATGTATTAGATACATTTCATATCATTTCATCATGTTCAATCATGTTCGACACAATGTGACCTGTGCGCAAGACTACTGTGACTATGGAAGGCAGCTATGAAGTGGCCGAGACAGTAATGAACAGCCAAACCCCTGCGCAGTAAGAGTCCCAAAGGAGTGGTTTGCTTGTGAAGCAACCAATGTGGCATGACATGGAACGACAAGTAACGTGAACCAATACCTTATCCACTTATCCACTTCATCCTATGAATGTATGTAAAGTATCCTAAACAAATACAGCGGACCTGTGGGGTATTTCTGAGTGTCCCTTACACCATTCGAGCAAGCGATCACTCATCTCACTCATGTTCGTGACACGAGTCCTTGGATGACTTAGAATGGTGGTGAAACATCGTGAGGTATCAAGGCTTCGCACAACAATGGCATTTGGAATGGCATGTGCAGTACCTTGTGCTTCCATAAAAACGCACAGTGAAATGAAATCGGATGCAACATGGAAATACTGATCTGGAAGAATTGCAATCAATATAATATGGAATGTAGCCCAAAATTAAACATGTTGGTTTGGTTGTGCTAGAAAGTGGTGGGGATCTTAAAGAGACCTTTGTGCAATACGCTAGAACATACTCACATGTACTTCTATGCATACCAGCAGTATTTGTAATGTTCTGAATGTTCTGGTACAGCATGATACCTTGAATTTCAAGTCTTCGAGCTACCATCATTATGCTAGCAATTTGTTGGTGCCATGCGAGCAACCTGAGTGGGAATTGCAGCATTTAGAGTATAAAAGCACCAACTTAATGTTTGAATCAAAGTCTATGAATCGGAAATTCTGAATGCAATCCATAGACATGCTCTATCAAGTATTCACTCCGGCTTCTTTGATTCCTCGAGCTGATGATGCAAGGCTGGAATGGGTTTGGATCACAAGAACAACCCAGTCTGAGCTGCTCCAACTCTTCCAACTGGGTTCTCAGACATCGTAATTTCAAACAAGGCACGGAACAGCCTGGCGGTAATTGTGTGTATGTCAGCACACAAAAAAATCTACACAAATCAAATGTACAATGCTCAATATCTGTACGCACTGGTAAAAATATTCCTTGCAATGCTATAGTATCACATCATATAAATCGACGTAATCGAGGAACATGATATATCAATAAATATATATATATATACGCGCAAACCGGGACGTTCGCCGACCCGACAGTCCGGTGTTTTAAGGCCTTTTTTGACTTGTGCACCTTCGTTAGATTTTTTTTGGGTGTTTCAAGAAGATTTTTCTTCTTGCAACTCAGAATCAAGCCAATCCAGGGCATCAGGGTGAAAAACAGTCCATTCCGTAGCACTTTAAACAGGGNCGGTATATATATATATATACAAAAAAAAGAAAAAAACCCAAAAAAAAACCTCCCCATATATATATATATCATGTTATCATTCAACAAATCGACAGTAGGGCTACCGTTCAGAAGTTTTTAGACCCGACTTCAGAAGACACATGACAACACCGTCCCTCTTCCCCACTCATCTTCAGCCAGAATATCGATGAATCGCTAATCGTATCAAATCACTACAATACTGCAAATGGTTGGGTATTTTTATTGATCGTAGTGGTCCACACTATACTATCAATAATGATTTACATCAAATCATTGCAACTCCACAATGTTGGAAAGCATCAGCGTCCCTATCCAAGAAATCAGGATTTCTGGCCAAATACATCTTCTTTATGTCTGAAAAGAAAAAAGACATCCTCCGGAGGTATCCCATTCCACTCCTAGATGCGTTCTGCAGGACGTAGTTGCAATCACTCACCAGGCTAAAGCCCTTGGTGAACAAGTCAATCATCACTGATATCCCCAACGCATCCTAAAGCAAACACTTGCGAGGGTGAATTATTTTCAATCAATCGACTATTTGTAGAATCATCACCAAAACAATGACGTTTGCCATAAATCGATGTCGCCATGAGACATCAATGTATCTCCGACTGAGGTAGACTTGCAACAGGATTGCAACCTCCAAGCTGGCGCACATCAAACCAGCAGGAACAAAATCTTGTGACACGTGACACTGCCCTGAAAGAGGCTTATCACGATTGGTCATGATTTGTCCAGGATATTACAATCCATATTGCAAGTACCTGTGCGACATGCTACAAGAGATGAAAAAAAAATCAATTCGTGGTTGTTTAGGTTGTCATGCTCAAGTTAAGTTATGTAGACATCTCTTGCAAAGCACGATCATCCGTAAAGAGTACTGGCAAAGACCCAAAACCAAATTGACCAGCCACTGCAGGAATAAGGAACTGACTTTTTCAATCCACGTGAAAAATAAAAACAAAAAATGAGCAAGCAGCAAGTCACAATGTCCATGTTCATGTTTTGCATTCTAGTTCCAAAAAAAGATTAAAAAAAAAAACATCTCCATGGATTGCAATCCCTGCCCCAAGCCTTGCCGTAAACATTGTCTGTACCACCCAACACTCGTACTGGGCAAACCTGGACCGCTCAAGGTCTGTTAAAACCATGTTCCTACATCAGCAACGAAAATCTCATGGTCGCAAGATATCAACCACTGTTTCAAGAAGTCGAGGGTATGTAGAAAAAGAGAAAACATTTAGTTTCAAAAACAATATGATAGAATATCGTGTGGTCTGTATCATGCAGTCAGCACTAGTCAACATCAGAATAAACACATCAACAGCATGTGATATCCTCGTGTGCTCCACTGCGTCATGGTACCAACGCAATGATACGTACAAAAACATCAGCATGCAAATGTCATCAAAGTTCTTCTCCGCCTGAGGATCCTCCATCAAAGTTCCCAGCTCCGCTTGTTCATCTTCGCGGCTCTGGTAGCGCAAGGGCGGATCAACACAACAAAACATGATCTGATAACACCTGATACATCAAATGAATTTCAAATGAGATGGATACCCCATGAATACTCCAAGTATCTACTGAGACGGCGCAGTAAACTTGAGTTTTTTCATCGGATTTCCTACAATCTGGAAAGGTGCGCATACGTACACCTATATTACAGAGTATACTACACTACTCTTGTTCCTTTCCAAACGAACTGAGGAATGTATTCATCTTGGCTTCATCTTTCCAGTAAATATTTCCAACAAAAGATACTAGTAACATGGGTCATGATGGCCCGTTGAAAAAAAACAACATCCCAGCACGGTAATCCGCAAACTAAATGAGCGCAGCTCATGTCTGACCTGAATGTCTGTCACGGAATCATACTTTCATGAGCTTTTCATGAAAAATGGGTTATGTTTAAACAACTGAAGAAGAAAGCTATTTTCAGTGGCTGAGACTCATTTTTGAAGCAAGTGTTTCAAGGCAACATCCGTTTAAACAAAAAAGGGATACGCCAAGATACCAAAATATGGAAGCCTTCCAAACACTTCTGCCAATCCAAACCCACCACACTTATCAAGCAGCCTGCCAACATGTGCCAGCCCACCTTGAGCTGTGAGAATTCATGGGCTTTTCCAAAAAGCGCTAGGATCCTGCATACAAGCTGTCTGGCACAGTCACTAGATTCGTCTGCTCACCAAATGTCCTGACTCTTGACACAAAGCAGTTCATCCTCACTGATTTCATACACATCTTTGCCTTAAGCCCTTTGAGAAGGTGCCATCTGCATGGGATTCCAATTTGTACCTTTGGAATGTCTCTTTTGTACGGTGCCTGTCATCACTCATCTCTTGCACCAAGCCCTTCGAAAAGGACTCCGCTGTCTCCCAATCCACCTAAATCTCTGTCCAACTCCAACAATAACAAGGGGGGCAAATGGCATTTTATGGCATGTTTTTTTTCCGCCAATAACAGCAAATATCTGATCTTCAGGCAGGACAAGCCTTGAATTAGATATTATTCAGCTTGCTAAGGCCCTTGCATAGAATCGTGCTGCAACACGACCCAAGTCTGTTGGATTGTAGTTGCCTCGATCTCAAGCAATTGGGACTTGAACTGCTCACAAGAACAGCCATTGAACATGAAGAAGATGTCTTGCTCCATCACAATCCCAACAAGACTCTCCAGTGATAAGATGTGATAAGTATATGCAATATTTGACATGTTGATATTTAAGCGTGCTCCCTAGCCTGTATGTACGGCACGGGGTACCCTATATCATATGAATGTAAAAATGCTTTTCGTTGATAGAAGGGGTACAACAACCCAAGAAATGGCGACAGAAGCAGGCCCACACAAAAGACCATGGGTAGATTGACACAGTTTCTCCGGATTTTCATTTTGCTATCAACGCTTTAATGAAACACACCCTCATTGATCAGCAAAAGCGCCCAATCAGTGCTCCCCCGCGATTGTTGTCGATGCGGATCAAGCGAGCATTGCATAGCTTAGTGGCTGCCTGGATGATTGGAACATCTATAAGTACCATATAAGCATCTCCTGGACTAAAGTGCAAGGGGCACATGTCTGGAAATGCGATTCGGGATCAAAACTTACAAAGAATCATTCTCGCTGCTACCAGTCTTCAACATGTCTCATTAGGTTAGTCAGCAAGTCCCACAAGCATACAATGCCTGCCTCATGAACAAATTCTCGTCGCTTTTTCTCCAAAGTTGGATCTGTCTCGAAATCCTTCCAGTCAACAAACAATGGGAACATGAACACAGCCGTCACAAGGATTGTCAATACATGTGCATGCATGAAAATCCAGCGAAGTATTGCACTTGCGTTTGCCTGTGACGTACCTTCCATCTCCCTTTACTATAATCCTGGAGTTGACAAACTACAGACGCATAGATCCCTAACATGTTGTGGTGACGTGTGTTGACACTTCTGTGCCATGACACAGCAATAATTGTTCCTGCTGGGTGATGCCGAACTTCTGCGGAGTCCGAAAGAAGCGGACAAAGAGATACGAATAGCCTCATTGTCAATAGCATAGATGGCAAGGTATCCTCTAAACAGCTGCACAAAGGCACAAAGAGTCAGCATCCTAAACCATTCGCAATTTAAATCTGAGAGAAAAACGTAGCCAGTCAGCTGCATCTTTCTCGCTGGAGACATTTCCCATGGCCTCCAGGTCACTTCTCTTGCGGGCTAAAAACATCTGAAAAATTGTCCAATGGTGATCGTGGGCTAGAAAGACCATGATAAACTCCTTGCAAAAATCTTGACAATTAGGAGCCCTGTCTGCAGGCACGCTGAAAATCAGAGTAGTACATCAAAATGCCACAAAACATATTCAAGCTCTGTTTCACAGAAAATCATGTTCAAATAGACAAAAGGTTATTCACCTTCCATAAAATGATCTCTTTCAAACCGGTACTATACTCACAAGTTCTAAGCAGTTTGAAGTAGGGGCCTGGCAGCCATGGCCCCCTATTGAAAGAGTTAAAGGACAACCCATAACACATTATCTTTGGAGGTACCCCGTGGATCAATTAGAATTTCCAACCTAGTCACATTGTCACATTCGAGGAACGAAAGTTTAGGGGAATCAATATTGTTTGCATGTTTTTGCCAGCGGGCCCAAAACCGCGGCAGTGATTTTGGGTTTTTTCACGGACGTTCGTTTTCAAAGTGCATACTTCACACATGCCCAAACCTGTGATGTAACTCGTGTTCAAAGTGCTACGCAATGGACTGCTTCGGTACATACTTCA
>DF239665.1:19673-124674 GCA_000507305.1 Breviolum minutum Mf 1.05b.01
ACTGCTTCGGTACATACTTCACACATGTCCAAACCGGTGATGTAACCCGCGTTCAAAGTGCTAGAAAAACTCTGTTTCGTGACGACAGTTTCAGGCCCGCCGGGATGTTTTTGCTTAGCATTCGGCAACGTGCATTGTGATGTATCGTTATACATCCCACGTAGCGAAAATGAATGCTAAATATAATAATTTGTTCATAGCTCATTTGAAGCTGTCACAAAAAAAGTGGTGCATCATGATGCGTCATTGTGCATCACACGTGGCATAGACTGAAGTACAAGGAAAATTAACATTGAAACAGCGATGCATCATGATTTTTCGCACTACATCTCGCTGGGTACTTGAACTTGAAGCTATTAAATCAAAGATAATCAAAGATGTAAATGCTGTTTTAGGAAGGCCCACGAAAACCAGGCTTCCACATGAACATCGAATCTATAACTATCTGTAATTGGATGTTCCTATCAGCATTGGCAATGCAACCTGAGATTTTCTGAGCTTCTTGAGTTTCCCAACAATTTCAGCATTTAATGCGTTGGCCATATTTTCCAAAAACCGCGACTCGATGGGCATCTGATGCCTGTGGGTTTGTCACATAGAAGATATGTGTATTTATACTTGCACTACAAAGACACTAAATCTAGAACATTGTTGGAACTTGTAAAATTTAATAGCATATATATTTCGAATATAGTATTATGGACACATATGTATAATCTAAGCTATACTGTAATTACACGAAACATAGATGTATATATACATACTTGCTTTGGTTTAACTAATATATAGGGCCTTAATTGAAACTGGACGACTGGAGCACTATCAGGAAAGCAGCGACGACAAGAAGATAGTTGAAGAAAAATGATCAGGAGAAGAACAAGCGAGAAAAAGGCATACATGGTTGGTCTGTGTCAATAGTGAGCTGCTCATTGTATAGTAGCCGTTGGCTTCAATGTGAGAGTAAGTAATATGTGAGAACTGAGAATAGTATAAAATAGTGAGAAGGACCGGGCTACTGCAAATCTCACGCAGCCTCTCCTAGCCCTGTTTTTGGCAATGCTCTCAAGTAGATATTTCTATCCTTTGCTCGACTTGTTTGATGGAAGTCAAAGGTTGAGAATCTCCAAAGACTGTCGTGGCTTGAGGGATGTCACAAGCTGAGCAACCCGACAATAACAGTCGCAAATATTGATTCAGCTTGGCATGTTCGGTGATCCTGACAATCATCGGCTCATTGTCCAACGATTGCTTTTGCATGTTCTGTGTTCTCAGTTGTTAAACACCCAATATGATCTGGGTATATCTGGGTAAATTATTGTGAATTGAAACCAACACATAAGTCCATTTGAAGAGAATTGCCACCAAACACTTTTTTTGTCAAGGTCAGCCAAGGTCAAGTAATAGTCATAAATACTTTCTCTGTCAAAAATCTACCGTTTCAACACCGCAGCATCCCGTTCACCTCCACTCAACGTTCCCGGACCGTTTAATACATGGCAGTGTGGCAACGTCGCATGACCTCAAATCGACCCACCAACAAAACCTATGAAATCCGAGGATTCGAGGATGTGATCTCATGCGCAGCTTCCAAAGTCCGCCATGTTCACTGCATTTTGGCATATGTTCGCCATAGGTAGTAGCTACAATATATAAGTTTATGATATATACGTGTCTGTATTTTATAATATATGTATATATATTGGGGTGATATCCAAAAAAAAGAACCACAAGCTGCCACAAGAGAACTTAGTCAGGAACCTTGTGTATCAAAGCCAGGTCGTCCAGCACGACCAAAGATCTGTTGTACATCTAAAATGCCCAAATCCTCCAGGTTGTACGACTTCAATGACTGTTGATAGAAGAAATCCGGCTAACCAGTTGAGGTTGGTAGTTTATGCAATAAATTACAGGGTTTTATACATTCCAGGTGGTGCAGGATTTCTTCCATCAACAGTATTCATGAGTCAAATGTGAAGCAATCCATCAACACAAAAAGAGTTACTTTCTTGTTTTATGAGCCACGAAAAAAACCCTCTTACTTTCTATTGTACAGATTCTTTACTAGGGATCCTCAAAATGGTTCATTATAATCCCTGTATACCAGTAACTGGGTAGTACAACTCCCTATATACCCGAACAGCCAGGGTTTTCTTGATTACTCACATGTCATGAATGATCCTAATTGATCCTCACCCTAATCGATCCTGAGCCTAATTGATCCTAATTGAAGAATAGGCCTGCCTCCCTTTTGTGAATTTCACCCACTTTTTGGACACACAAAAATAATATGTCCATCAAAATCATCTTGATCTTTCAAACGCATTCAAAAAAGCGTCATTCAAATTCAACCCATCAGGAACATTCAAGGCCTTGTACCCACCAGCTTGTGAGTCAAAAATGGATGTTCCTTTGATGATCACACTCCTGGCATCAAAGCGTGTGTGCAACACAGGGTCATTGAAATCCTAAACGCAAACGTCTATGAAAGCTATGAAACCTGGACATGAGGCTCAGCAATCCCTGCCTTGCTGGCAAGTTCACACCCCAAGCCAATGTTGCCTTGGTTCGTAAAGAAAGTCGCTTTGCGAACGGGACAAACCGTGTTGGCATCGATGTCATTTATTATATGATATATTCACATAATTGAATCAAACTATAGTCAAACCATTTCACACTTTCATGAGCCATCTTATCATCTTGAACTGCAGTAATTATTGGAGTTTCTGTTTGGCGACCTAGCTTTTTCATTTCTCCATCTGCATGGATTCACTAAGTCTCCCAACAGTGCAGCACAAAACGGGCACTACTCCAGCAAGGAACATCTTTTCCGTGAGTGTGCGGTCTGACCGCAACATGCCAGCCTACCCGGTGCTGGGCCAGAAGTGTGTGCATTGGGTGGCATGGTAGTTGCTCGATTCGACTAAAACTCCAGCAGAGTCTCTCATGGTTGCAATCTTGCAGTAGACAACAAAAAAATAATCTCAATATAGGATAATTTCCTTCTGAAAGATTGATATCATGGAAAAGGTACAAAAAAGGTCCTGGAAAACAAGAATTCAAAATGCATTCACCCGGAACTGGGGGAAGTTCTCAGATTTGTTCCATGTCATTTTAGTTTGAAACCCGTTGGAACCCAAGGCACTGAAAAGTCTGGTGAGTCCACCCCACACAACAACCCTTCAGTGCTGGAGTGCTTAAGGACCCGACATGGTGTATTCCAAAGCCTTTGTCAAAAATCATCTGCACTTGTTCGTTCCTGGATTTCTGCACCTGCCACATGTGCTGGCTGATTTTTGGACATAAAGCGAATGGTTGCAGTTGAAAAAACATCGGGGAATGCGATATGGCTGGGATAAGCTTCGCAGAATACCTACAAACTCTTTGTACAAGCTTCAAAGCACATCTGCGGTCTTGCAGAAGCCAGGCAATGTCGAACTGCTTTTGTTGCCAAAGTGGCCCGGGAAGACTATGCAGTGTTCTATCATGATTAAAGCGAATCTATTCCCACTTAAACCATCTTAAACAAATACACATGTCAAATCAAGAACAACCAAAGGTCAAACACTGCATGTGACCAAGAAAAAACACCACCCTGATGCAATCCAGCCAGTCCTGTTGCTGGAAGTAGGCAAATTGCATATGGGTACCTGGCAGTTTGAAGGAACATCAACAGAACATCCTTAAAACTATAGACAACAACTCTTATGGCATTGTTTGAAGGCGGCATGTCTATCATGTCTACCGAATTGGCCATTATTGTTGTGAAATGTGGGCTCATGCAACAGCTGTGAACATCTGATGTCATTTCCAGTCAGAGAAACTGTATGAGACACTTGTTGGATTGAACTCTTAAAGCAAAGGGGGTTCAAACATATGCTTTTCCAGCATGAAGCGTGCCACAGCCATTCTGACTTACGGTTGTGAGATGGAGTTAAGCATACTTAACGCATAGTTAGCCTAATCTACCTAATCTCACATCATAAAAGAACTACGTCACAATTTGGCCATGTTCCAGCGGCCAAGAACCAAATCAAGGCAAGTTCGGTATCACTGTGCTTCTTTATGGTGGTTCTGGAATTGAATCTCGGGGAGGGTTGAAACCTGAACCATGCAGTGAATCATGTTGGCAAAAGGAGTTTGACAAGATCATATACAACCAAACTGGAAGTTCCAAAATATATAATAAAAACTCAATTAGATATCATTATCATGTCAACAGATTGCTAACATGAACTGATTGATACATACAAACCACCAACTGAAGGTGGTTTGATTCAAGATGATAGAAATTGATGACCACAAAACATGTTGTTCAGTCAATTGTTTGTGTCACACCCAAAAACACACACTCTTTATCCAGGTGCCGAACGCATATCAAAATGGCCCATATGATTCTGGTCGTTTGCCATTTGGGCCAAGGTATCTGCCTTTGCAAAAGCAGCGGCTTGCTGTGGGAACTTTTGGGGCGTCAACTGTAGTTCCTGTGCTTCCACAATATCACTGGCTAGGCTACAAGGATGGTGACCTTTGACTGTATAGTCATGTCACAGCTAAATGGATACGTACATTACCAATCTGGAGATGCCTTAGAGTCTAACTTTCTTGTGTGAGTCGATGAAGGTGCGCGGCAAAGACTTTTACCATGTAGAGTACAAAGCCATGAACTTGTGAAAAAAAAACAAATGCCAGTCAAATCTGGTCAAATGTATTCAGAAAAGGTTTCGCTTTTCATCCTTTCTGGCGATTCTGCAGAATTGAATCTGATAAACACATGTAAGATAGGCACCGTTTTGAAGGTATCACCTCGGGAATGAACGAAAACCATGACCTGGTGTCCTGCGTCGTCAAAGCTGAGAGTAGCTGATGGATCAAAGAGGTGGCGCAAACAAAGGAGTAGCTGAGTAGCTGTTCACCATTGCTCACAGGTGACAACAGAATGCACACATGAAGTCAAATGAAGATTGAAACACAAAGTTTGAACAATAATTGTGATATTTGATATGTGGCTTTGAGATGCTTCAGGGTAGACTAGAGTTTCTGATGTCGACTTTTCTGGCTTCAGCTTCAATGTGATTGCGTTTTACAAATGCACTGCTGGTTTGCTCATGTGTGTCTGCCAAATAGCAGCTCCAAAAGCAGCTCAATGGCTGGAGTCCTTTTCGCACTTGTTCAATCACAGCCTCGTAACAAATCTCATTGAGCTTTGCCATCTGCTTCACCCGGTTGGTCCTGAGTCCAGTCGAGTCCAGTCAGGTGGGCAATGGCATGGCTGGACAAAGTCATGCGCTATAGGGTTTCATGGTTTCATACGTGCCAAATAATGCGGCGCTGGGTTCGGTCTCATGTATCAATAAGACAGTGTGTTTTACCAACAGACAAACTTGAGGTTTACACTTCACCAATCCTACTTTAGCACATATTTACGTGAGGTATGCATACACGTCTATATGTATATACACACACATAATCACACATACATATTCTGCACCAAAAATATCCAAACCACATATATGTATATACGTACACATGTACAATCTACATATAAACATGTACATAAACTGGAATGATGTGCTCCCGACATTCATAGTAACTCAGCTTCCAATTTCAAATCCTGAGTCAAGCTGCTCTGTGATTCCCAGGAAGGATGTCTCCAGTGGAATGGGTCGATACGACGAGTCAAAGTAGAACAAATTCCTGAGCCAAACGAGGTGATGCGCTTTTCCTGGTAGGTTCATATTATCTTATCGTTATTTAATCGCAAGAACACATAGATGTCAACCCGCACACTAGGTCATCTTGTGATAGAATCGCTCACCAGTTTTCTTCTGGCTCATCTCAATCAAGGCATGATACTGATACTTACTCTGTAAAATATGAAAGTAAAAATGCATAGAAATGCCAAAACTCCCATATATCCAAATACCGTTTCGGGAAGAACCGTTAATGTTGGATTCCGAAGTGCATCCCCTCAGCCCCTTCCAACTACTCCAGCTTGGTTCCCCAAGCTCCCCTTCGACTCGCAAGAAGGCAGCCACATCCTGGAAGCCATCATGTCACTGGGCCCCCTCTCAGCATCTCAGATTTTGTTTTGCACTGCGGCCATCAAAAAATGTGAGCGGTCTCCGTTAGGCTCACTTCCTCGCTAATTTGTAGACTTGATCGGTCCCGCCATGCTGATGCATGATCAAAAAATGCCAGGATGATCCAAACAAGAACAAAAGGAAACTGAACTTCTTGGGTGTCCACTTGCGGCATGACTTTCCGTCCTGGTAGTTTGGAAGTGTTGCTGAAAGAGCCACAATTCCTTAGAAGACTTGTGCGGTTTGCTTTTTTTTTTCGGCAAACTCAGCACCATGGATGCTTCCCATACATAATATTCCACTGAACAAACAGGTAGGAAGACTGAACAGACTGCTTCAATAGTATGATATGGGACATGTTCTAGCCTCTTTGTCTGTGACAGGACAGCGTTGTTCCTTAATTACTCAGAGCTATTTCCAAAATATCAAGAGCCATTTCAAAACAGAACAGATCATTTCCAAAGCATTCAGGGCTGTTTTCAGAATATTGATCAAGAGTTGCTTCTAAAATATTCAAGGATATTTCTGAAATATCAAGAACTATTTCAAAAACAATTTCTGGATTTTCAGGGTATTTCAAAAATATATAGGGGTCTTTCCAAAATATCAAGTGGCTCAAGTTTCGAAATCCCACCCAGCGTGGGTTCGCTTATCATGTGTATGTTTGTTTCAAATTGTTTCATTGTTCATGTTCAAGTCACGCATTGAATTTTCTTTTTAGATGATCACTACTGCCTTCTCATTTAACCCCGAACGTAATTTTTTGTCACCATGATTCATGATTGCGTTTTTCTCTATACTCGTTTGGGTAAATGTACCTAGGTGTGCTTACACGTATGCATATATTACCATACACCGTGAAGAACTTCAAGAACAGAAGTACTATAAGATGTTCTTATCAGGTGCGCTGCTTATCTATGGGACCATACCCGTAACACAAGGAAAACATAAACATAGAAAAACCTTTTTTCCCTTCAGGGAAGTGCCTCGTTTTTGTTTCTAAAATGGGGATGGTTGCTTGTGCGTTCTTGGGCGCTCTTGCAAATAACACATCATGGTGGGTAGAAATGAAAAAAAGCCCTCAAGAGAAACCTTTTTGGGCTTGTGGGAAATATTGGGAAATAAAACTGGTTTCATATGGTGGTTGGTTGCATGCTCATACCCGCTTGTGCCCCTGACGCGCCATGGCCGATGAAAATTTCAGAAAATAAACCTTAGAAAAGAAAATAAAATCCTGGGGGAAATGAAAGGAAATTGTTGTGACAGGAATGGTTGTTTGCACTCTCGCGCTCTCGTGCAATAGACACACCCTGGTCGGCGTAATGCAAGGGAAACAAAGCAGACTTTTGACAGGTAGGGAATGAAAGGAGACTTTCAACCGATGCATGACTGTGAGTGGAAAGCCAAGAAAAATCAAAGAAACATCACACAAACCTTGATGCATCATATTATAGGAATTACTCTTGGCCCAGTGGTGGTTGGTCACACTGGTGCGCTCGAATGATACACACCATGGCAGCCATATGGCAAGTGGAAATGGAAGTTAGGGAAGCCCTGAAAGAAATCTTTTTCACCTGTTATTTCTTTTATTTTTGCGGCGCCCGGTAAAGAATCGATGAGAACTTGAGAAATAATTCCTCCTGCCAATTTGTTGTAATAGTCCTGGGTTCTTTAGGAATAGACTTGAGAAATCCACAGAGACACCAATTTAAGAGGATGAAGCAGGTCTTAAGGTATGACAATGTAAACAAAAATAATAGATAACTTTTTTGGATGTACTTCAAGGACATGCTGCTGCGCCCCGCGGCAGGCATGCCAATACTTTCAAGCTTTATTCCTGCTTTCTCAGAATTCTCCTCCTACCACTTCCAACTTCACACTTCCAACCACTGGGAGCCAAGTCATTATAAGCTTCAACTATGGAAAAAAAACAACTACTTAAAAGCGTGTTTCAAACACATGTGAAAGGCTTTAGAGAAACCTTTTTGAAAATACAATGCGGATACAATGAACATACAATATCATTTACAGGTCATCCTGTCACCCTCTTTGCAGTCAACGTACGCACTGGCTGTCCACTAGTCTCCTGATCAAGATTGACTATGGTGGATCCATGGTGGAACCTTGCAGAAAATTAGCCAACCCCCAACTCCTTTTGCTTCAAGCACAATGCACATTGGGATAGATTAGCACAAACATCTCTGGACAACCAGCTCATATTCTCTAGAGCGGTCAGTGGTCAGAAACAATTCCCTCCTGCAAGGTAAGATGAGTATATCCTTTCATTGGTCTGGGTAAACTGGAAAATCCTCTACTAGGGTTACTAGCCCAAAAGTCAGTGAAACTTCTCAATTTAACAAATTAAAAAGCCTTTTGGTCTTTTGGATTCTTTTAACAACACCTGAGCAACGTTCAAACCTCTTATGACATTCCATTATACTGGTTGGTTTACAGGTATCCTTATAACGGCTTATCATAATCCGATATAGCTGATTAGTATAATCCCGGCAAATAACCAAGTTCTTGGTTATAGCCTCATAGCTCACGTTGACTCCTGGAAGCGCAAGGAACGCGCCACAACTGTCTCGATGACAGCACCACGTTCGTCGTTCAGCAGGTGCACCTCGTCAATGATGATTAACCTCGGTGCGAAGCGGCCAAGCAAACAGGTTGTGACATTGTGGGTTCCATCAAGCTGATGTACACATACCCACGTGACTGTATGAAATACTATACTATGAACATCCCTCACATTGGCATCCGAAAAGGAAACGCTCATTTTTCATGACGATTCTGTGTCCAAACCAAAACTCTGTGTCGTCCACAAGGGTCGACTTGGAAGAAGAACTTGCACTGCCATTCGTCAGCAAGTTGTCGTGTCAGAAGTCGGAGGTCATATCATTTGATATCATTTAAACAATAAATATTGAAAATTTGCATAAATTAAATGATCAATGAATCAAAAATATACTATTAAGTTATATTGCAATTCTATTGTTTGTCGCTGTAAATATATCTTGGCATATCTTAGCCAAAGTCAACATTCTTTTCCAAAACAAGAAGTTTCGACTAAGCTCCAAAACTGTACCAACTTCTGAAGGCTATCGTCGCTCCTGGGAAGCCAGCGGAAACTGCGCCGAGATTCACAATTTGGAACATGAATGACGACATGGAAACCCTGATCCCCATACATTCATACTCCCTGAAAGGCAAGAGTCTGGCCACCACCACAGGCAGTGTTTCTAGTCATCACATCCTGAGTGTGGTGTCAGAAAGTTGGTGAAACGGATAAACCGTTAAAGCTGTATCAAAGCTCTCAAGCATGCTACCATGTGCTGAGGATCATCATGAATCCCGTGACTTCAACTCTACAAGTGTATGAGTATTACTCCAAACTCCATCAACACAGCCAATGGTCCATGGGTAAACCATATTAATACAACACCTTATAGCACATTGCCATTCATCCAATGCGATAGGATGTCTTTCATCATAGATCTCTGAAACACCCGAACCCCCAAAAAATATCAAAGACCGTTTTCCTTATTGTCCCTCAGAACAAGTTGCAGCCTCAACACCCAACATAACACAACCTGCCACCTCACCTTTGGTCTTTTGTGACTGAGCTCATCACCCACTTTTCAGGCACTGTGACAATTACATGTACCTGGCAGGTTTGGGGGCTAATTGGAAATCCATAAGTCATTGCAAAAATATAGTCCCCATCACTTTGTAGTATCAAGATTTGTAGTTCATCAACATTATAGACTACGTTTATACATATTTTATAAATCTGAAGTATCAGTGGGCTTCCTTTCTCTTTCCATCTCGATCGCCCTACCTGCTCCAGCTCTTTCTTGGTCAGATTCATGTCCTGCCAGCAAAATTCCACCACAAATCACCCAGAAAAGACAGATATATGTTCACCCCAAATCCATTCTGTTTCACGTTTCTTCGACTAGTTGGGTTTGCTACTTCAGTAAGATAACTATGGAGGGTGCCCACATCACCCGGTAAATCCACCACGATCCAACCAACTCGGTAGCAAGGTCCCCTGTGAACTCGGCTACATTGACACCAAGGGGTCCAAGACCTCATGGCATCAGTGCAGGATTGAAGCGCTAAGGAGAAAGCTGGGAAACGGGTCATGTTTGAGAAAAGTATGAAATGATATAAAAAAGATCCAAGTGTCAAAGTTGACATTCTCTGAACATGGCTATTTTTTTTGGTGTGAGCCAGGAACGGGATGTTCAAAAGCTGCCCCTGACTAAGCCTTTGACGTTGCTGAAACTTTTCGGAGACTTCGCCCACCTCAGTAAATGCACCAGTCAATATACGTCAAAATTCCAGACATGGCATATTTCAGTATGGCCTTTATATTTTCCTATATTTTCCTAACAAGGGTGGTTCCAACCCACAACCACAAACATCCCAGGTTGCATCGCATCACGAGGCCCCAAACCAGTGCCTTCATGGGAGCCATATACACCACCTGGAGGCAATTTGTAATCAAATGTAAAGGTAGTTATATAAATGTAAGATTGAGCAACAAACAATGCAGAGTTTAGATTACTACTTTTTCTACTACACCACTTTGTAGGTCTGTAGACTCTTTTTGTCTTTCCGTAGGCAGGGTTGAGATGGTTTCGTTGTGATGACTAGACTGTGGGGTAAAAAGACACCTCAGGCTTGTCTCCAGTGAAAAGACTGCGTTGCACATTTCTGAGAAATTCAGCTTGCATGAATGGGTTCGATAGGTTCAATGAAATGCTCCGTGTATCTTTCAGCCAAGATGTGTCTGGACTTCTATCACGGATACCAACCTTGAAGTCACGGCCCAAGCCACCTGTCTATGTTGGTGTTGTGGTTGAAACTTGCCCAAAGGACATGAAGAGATCTGAATCTGCAGTCTTTTTGCTGACTGTGCAGAAAAAAGACTTACCAGTACATGGTTGGTCAATTTATGTCAATTTGATTCCTGAACGTGTTTTATCAAAAAAAAACTTCTAGGTATCCGATCCATGCCGGAATAACAACTGTCTATTTCAGGATCAGAGCTGTGACCAACCTGCTGCATCCATGTGTTGTCCGATGAGCCGCAATATGGTGAGCACCGCAATGTTGGTCTTTCCAGCACCTGCAAAAATAGAAATGGGACCAAACACAAGTTTATTCAAGTCAGTCTTGCAAAACTGGAGTAAAAGCCTGAAAACCTCTTCTCCAGAATGTGTTTCTTGCAAAAGTTTCTCAGATTGGTCAATGCCATCTGCAGCCATAGTTTTGCTACCTTTTCTGTTGCCTGCACCCCGAAGAGGGAATTGGATGCAGCTCCAGTAGCATTATATAAAATATAAAATAGATGTCAATCGTTTGCTTCAAACATCTCCTTGACCAGAAAAAGAATAGAAAAAGGGTCATCTCTGAACAGTCTCACTCATAGTTTCAATTTCTTCATGCCATTTTTGTCATGATTTTAATATGACTCTGCCACACCTGTTGGAGCGCAAATCAGCAGATTTTGCCTGAAGGTGAAGGTCAGCTTGGGCTGCGTACAAGGTGGACTACATGTGAGAAAGGTTGGAAATTACTGAATCACCTCAGCATGTCAACCTTGCTTGGAAAAAGACATCCAGAAACAAACTCGGTCTCACACGACCGTCCAAAGGCTGCATTGAAGACAATGGATTGGATTGTGTTGAGCCTTGAATCGCTGGACAACAGCAACAAATGCTCAGTAATCTGTGTGCTGTAAAGAACAACCACAGCCGCAAAACCACAACTTCACGCTGCTGGAGGCCAAAGGGGTAAAAGGAATTTGAGATAGACCCAGGCTACTGCAACTCATTAAATTGACCTAAACAATGCAGCATGCAAAAAAAAAAAAGCTTTCCAATGCCAATGCAGCAAAACTACAGCGTGTGTCAAGGCACATTTATGAGCCTATGTTACTCTCTCCAACTGGAAATGCTTAAAAAGGCACGAAAACAAGAGATTCCTTCAGTATCCAATCGATGGCTAGAACATATCCCTCCGTATAGTGTAAGGGTTCTCGTTCTCCAGGCGACTTCGCACAAGAACTAAGAACGACTTGACCCTAGAACCTTGTACAATCCGCGCTTCAAACACTATCGGACTTTCAGTAATATGATGTTGGAGAATCAGTTTTAAAAAACAACACCTAAACAAAAAACACACAAAGACATGTATCAAACATTATCATATATATATATTTATCATATACATCTGTTAAACATTCACCAATGTCCAATGTTCATGATGTTTCACAAATCCCAAAAAGCACTGCTCTTTAGGTTTCCACACTTTTCAGTACCTTTGAAGGCCACCTGTGCCCATTGAGGCAAATCCTGCAGCAAAATCTTGTCATCAAGGCACAATGCCAGAGGCACATGGATGAATAATGATAAATATATAATATATATATGCCTAATATACATAATATACATACAATCCAATGATATACTCAATATAACAATATACAACCACATTGTAAATTGTAAATCATGTAAATCAAACCTTGGTAGGCAAAATCAATATGGTGAATTCATATCGTCTACCTCAAGGTTACTTTTGGCCCCGAAGTCGCCTTTTGTCAAAAGGGACAGCCCCCGTGTAGAACATTGGCAAGCGTTCGTCCTTAATCTTCACATAGTTCACCTTGCCTTTCTCAGGGTCAAAGGGAGGTGCCTCAAATCACAAAACGGAAGTTGTGTTCAGTGATCACTCATGGCCCGCCTAACCATCCTAACCCCCACAAGAGATGAATTGCCCTACAAGAAATAGATTGAAATAGCTAGATTGAAGACCTTATAGGACATGAGAAGCCGCAGGGGGACCAAAGAAGTGGGTCTCTCCTTGTTTCAGCTGAGATCAGGGCAGCAGGTACGTCTACGCGTTCATAGCCTGATGCTGAAACTCTGGTTTTTTTTTGTGGACTCTGTGGCCCAACTGCCAAGAATCACTTCGGCATGTCATTTGCATGATCTGAAGATATGCTACCACACATCTTCTAAAATAATACATCGACTTTGGTTGCTATAGGCATGTTCAATGAGAGTCTAATAGCGTAATAATAGGAAAATACCTCTTCAGTCTTGATACCCTTGAGATTTCCCAGGCTATCTGGATGGTCCAAATCTTGTCTTGCAACACAAGAAGTCCCACCTTTCATGGTCTTCCTTTCCGTACCCTCAGGCAAGACCAGCTTCAAACCTGTGAAAGGTGGTCAATGTTTCCAGGCAATCCATTCGTAAACTCTGAAAGTCAGCTACTAAAAAAAAGGCAAATGGAAACAGAGGTTCTGCACAATTCATACAATGTGGACTGTACAACAATCAATAAATCTGTGGAATGGACTAAGTGTATTATCTACCCTTTCACAAAGTGCATTCAGTTATCTATGAAATCAAATGGCACCTGTGAAACCTGGTCGCATGATTCAGAATGGCCATGCTTCTCCAACAAGAGACACATGAACTGCCATCTTTCTACATAAGGTCCCAACCCATTCCAGATAAGCTGGACTGATGCACATTCTTGTTCTTGTTTTCACCTGAATTTTAATAGACCGTGTTTCGTCATTTTCCAACCCCAATGCATTTGGCAACTCGTCTTTGCCCATTCACCACACACCAAAAGCTGCTCAGCATCTGCATGTGAATTTACCACTGCTGGTTTGAGGGTTCAGGAAAACAAGTCCACAAAAATGCTTGAAAAAGGTACCTCCAAAATTCTGAGTTTAGCCCTCAGCCATCTTTAAATTTGCTCGGCTGCAGCATTTGGAGAAACATGCTTTCACTTTAGGTCCAAGCTTGCAGGCTTTGCCAAAGGTTTCTTGATTTCCATTTCGGCCTTAGAATCTCAGGAAGTGTAACCAGATGTAAGGGGTGACCATTGAATTTAACGGTTCATGCCATTCTGGTAAGAGAAAGACAAGCAACCCAGGGGTGCATGATCTTACAATCTCAGGACCACTCCCGGCTTGGGAGGGACCCTTCTGAACCCCCCAAAAATGCTTTGTTGAAAGGTCTTACAGAAAAAATAACTCAAAAAAATCAAAAAGTCCTTCTTTGCTTTGTCTTTTTCTCCGCTTGCCAGTACTTATATACAGTATATATATAAACCCGTTTCGTGCATAACATCGTTTCTCAGCTACTGTGGCAAACATGTGGTGTCAACGTCCTTTCCACGACGAAATCATAAAAACAACTTGGACAGGTACAGTTCAGTTGCAGGCCCAAAACACGTTAGAAACAGCTCCAATACTGTGCCACCCAGACTGGCTCTTCAGTCAAAGTGGCCAAAAGCCTCATCAAACATTGAAGAACGAAAGGACGTCTGTGCCTTCAGATTCAATAGAAATCACGGAAATCACTTACCGTTCCTATACGTTCCTTTATATTCCCTTTACTTTCCGTGAATTTCAGTTCTGCACCGCATACATGTTGATTGTTGGGGTTTCTTGTTTGGATGGGCCGTGGGCCACACCCTCGTCCCCCTAGAGCTGTATAAGCGTGAAAGGTGTAGAAAACCATTATATAATGGTTTATACTTACATATTATATACATGATTATATGTTTGTATAATACACGTCATTGCCGCATTTGTCCCTCGCTCCCCTGCAAGGTGGATTTGCAAGTTACACATCAAAACTAAAGCACACAGCATCCAAACGAAAATGACTATCTTTCATTATCTTACATGCCATTATGATAGGTGCAGAATCGCTCTCAACATCACTTCAATTTGTGGTTTGTTCTAAAAATTGATCCTTTTGATGGGTGGCAATTGATTTATGCAATAATTAATTCATCCATCTTCCACTGGGTCGACCCCCGCTGGAGAGCGGCAAAATGGGCGGACCTGCTACAGTTTCAACACCAAGAGACTGTGACAGTTTTTTCCCATGTTGGGAGAAGGAAAAATCTGTGAAGATCTGACAAATGAACAGGACGGAAAAACTTGGAAAAACTTGTCCATCAATTAAAATCTTGTAAAATCTGTAAAAAGATCTGTACAGATCTCTGAACTTGACAATACAACATCAACTGTCCATGCTGTCCATGCTGGAATTGCGTATCCAAGAATGTTGCCATGGAGGGTAATGCTAAGAATCCAGACTCTCCTGTGGGTCGATTCTCTCGACTGGCTGCCTGCACCACACTTGCAGTCAACGAACAACTTGTGAAGCATTGAAAGGAAGATAACTTTCAAATGTGTGGATGACATCTGAAGATGAAAGATATCACTATGAACTATGGACTATAGATATCTATAGATTGCATATGATTACATATATACTTTTTCTGAGTTGCTCTAATCATTGAAAAAGTGTACAATGACGAGTGTGAAGCAAAGGCCGACTCGATGTTTGTCCTTGCACCAGCATCATGAGTATGTCCACAACGCACTTCTCTCCATGGCCGTCCGGCACCCTCCCTTTTTCATCCTTTTTATGTACGACTTACGGACACACATACGAACAAACAAAGCCCCCAAAAAACAATCGCAAACACCTGACCCAATGAAGTCATCTTGAAATCTCTTTGCAGTCATCCATTGTCCGCCTTCTTTGATTGCTTGGCATTTCGCTTCTCACTTTCTGACATCACAGAAATTCGCGGGCCTCAGCCAGTTAGCAAGCTTTATGCATGTGATTCAACACATATTTCTGGAACTATGCCACTGCAAATGTAACCCCAGGTAATGCAATGGAATTCATTGTACTTGATGAGAGCTCTCGAATCATGGGTTTCAGCATGATCCAGCATTTCAATTAACTTCAAAGTCATCCATCCAATGAGGTGGATTGAAAAAAATAGTAAGTACTAAGTATTATTGAAAAGTAACCCAAGTCTATCAAAGACATATATCCAATCAGGTGGCCGTTCCCGTGCCATTCAGCAACCTTTTTCAGCTCATGCAATCCTGAAAGCGGAAACCAACTTTGGGTTCATGCACCAGGAGTCCTGAATGCCGCAAGTACTCGGATGTGTTGCTCAGTTGGAGTAAACAAAAACAAATTGACGCGGAAGACTAACCAAAACAATTTCATCTAGTGTTGATAAATCATATATGCATATATAGCAATATGGCAATATGCATACGTACGTATATATAAATCTTTTGTCTCACCTGTCTTACACAGCCTAAGCTCATGACCAATGTACCATCACGTGTGGAAAGATTCTGACTCTACGAACAATAAGGAAGCCCTGCATTCCACAAATCTACGTCATATCTTGAGATTGTTCCATTACAAGACAAATCATTCGCTGAAAGTGAATGGTATCCTTGCCATCCATCGGTGTTCTTCAAGTTGGAGGCCTGGGCAGCATTCTGGATATCAAATCTGACAGCATCTCAACGTCAAAACTCATGGAGATCTGCTGCCCCAACCGAGTCGTCAATCAACAGCATTTCGTTGAAAGGAACCTCATAGTGTTTTGCCTCAGGGGGATGTGGCACTCAAAAAGGGGAGATTTTGAAAATCACAAAAAAAACTTTTTGGCTGGATAATGTTGCTGGGTTTCAGCTTCCATGTTCAGAAATGCCTCTCTTGTTGCTGCAACAAGTTTCAGGAGTTCCAAGATGTTTGCTCCTGTGTTTCCACGCTATGATCTGCATATGCCTCGACTTACCTCAGCCAACAAATCGGTGCTAAGCGTTTTGAAGCCTAGCAACTGATGTGAAAAATTGAAGTTCACAACGGTGCAGGTGGTACTTGGATCACATGACATGAATCTATTGACAGAATATCTGCGGGAAACATCCGGGCTTTTTAACCGCTAAGGTCAGAACCCAACAGCTTGGGTTCATCATGTAGGTCTTGATCAATACCTACCATGACCTGACAGCAATCACCAAAATAGATTCAACCAGTTGAATTGTATGACCAACATACAAAATCACCAATTTCATTCTCTGAAAGTCTCAGTACTATATGAGAGTCAAAAACTGAAAACAGCGGATAACGTTTGCAAGAAGTCTTGGCATGTGGGAAGATTATTTAAAGAAAAATCACGAAAATCACCAGTGGTAAAGTGAACATCTACAGAAAAATCTGCATGGAACGTCGCTATTAGGGGAAATTTGGAACATGCAAAAGTGCAATTGACAAGAGAGTAGGAGTAAAGCAGGTGGAAACATGTCTACGGTCTCGTCACCTGTCCCTGCCAAATAGTTTGGCTTGCAGCTGGCAAATCAGATTGGATAATACAAATTGCTCCATTTGATTGCATATCTGCATGTAAAAAACCTAGGCAAGATTCTATGCGACACAGCCTGCAACATGATGAATGATTGGATGCTCTAGGGAACACATCTGCGAAGAGTGACTTGTGACTGGAGGATATATGATCTGCACATATGTTTCATTACTACGAGTATATTACACATCCATCAAAGACGACAGGTTCTGCCTCAAATTTTGGCAAAGCTTCTTTGCACCAGTACTCGATTAAAGCTGTTGCCTCCAACAACTGGCTGTGCATTCGTTGCGCTTCAGTGTTTGACGTTTGCTGTGTTTGTTGCCCTTCTTCAGGTTTCTAAGTTTCAAAACACTTCAATCAATGATATGAAGTCCATATGAAGTCCTTTTACAATGATGACCTGGTTTCCACCTCAATACATGTAACGATTGCCGATATCTACATGAATCATACATGAAGTAACGACTTCCGCAAGATCCATAGGCTCAATAGACAATTTGATTCAGATCTCATGAAAAACATATGGACTACAATGGAAATATGGGAAAATACATGAAATTTGTCTCTTGATTATGGACCTTTGAAGATCTATATGTACCTCCAGTAATATGAGTAACCCACTGTTTTGGTCGCGTTGGTCGCCAAAGAGCTCAGGTTCCCCTACCAAATCAGGCCCCAGAATGTGAGTCCTAAGGTCGGCACTTAAAGGTAAAATGTTCGAAAAAATGACTATCTTCCCAGAAAACACCATGGCAAATGACAGTGCATATACACAATTCATGTCATGATTTATACAATCATTTCCACATTTCGGATCTAATCAAATCATAAACTGCATTGCAACGTTATGATTAATTATGCGTTGTTTTTCCGATGAGCATGGTTGGAAATCCCAACACTTGAACCTCACAGAAGTTGTCCTCACTTAAAAGTACAGCACATTCCACCAAGTTTAATCACTAGTATGGAATCACGCGCGCCCATTTGTTGGAGAAAACCGTTGAGTGGTTAAAGAATGGAGGGGGTAGCAACATCCTCTAGGCGGGCATCTGGTGAACAAACAAACTCTCGAGTTACTGTCATCAAATGCTGGTTTCATTCAAACTTAGAAGGACTACGACGAAACTACGAAATGATTATATGAATACATCCATGATAAGGCTTCCACAAAAAAAAAACTTGTGCAAGCTATCACACAACAACAAAACAACAAAACACACATCCAAGGTCAAAGCAACATGAAAAACAAAAGAAATCCAGCAACTAATAGTGGCAACACTGGATCACTCGGCACTAGATGAGATGATGCAATACATTAATGCTATGTGTCAAAAAAGACAAACCTGCCCAACTTGACTCCCTTTGCTTAAGCTAGAGACTGTCGGCTCTGACCCGGCAAATCATATTCTTTAGGATCGCCTGGTTGCACAGAGAAGGGGCTGCGACATGATTGGAACATCTGCAACTTCCCGAATATCTGAAAACATGATTTGAAACATGCATGGAAACCATTGTTTTTGGGGGGGGATGATGGGGATGGGGTGCAGTTGAAGGACTTAAGGGCGCGGCCGAACAACTGAATTCATCAAACACTCGCTTGCCCAAAACCTGTGAAAGAAAAGCCCCACCCTTTTTTGGTGCACTCTCAAGTATATCTGCGAAAAGTAGGGGAAAGCACCATGTTCATCCACCAACAAGTAAATCTATGTCATCTATGTATAAACATGTCATGTTTATATCATGTAGATTTATATACATGTTCAAAGTCATGTCATGTCATGTAACATATTTAGATTCACGTGTTACAATCACGTGCGTTCCTTGCCAGGACACTGTTTGTTGCAACGGCCAGCTTGAAATTCAGGAGATGAAGAGCTCGAACAGCCTGGACGACGCCACGGAAAAATGGAGATGACTTCAACCATGACGACCAGTGGTCACCTCCACAAAATCGGGGCTCGCTCTTGCAATGTATTCTCCTGCATGCTCCTGAACGGGAAAGCATGTGTGGTTTCAAAAAGTATTGAAACATCATGAAACATCACCATATACCTTGATCTTTGATTGATCTTTGACTATCTTGGGCTCTTTGATGTACTTTTCTCAAAGCTCCTTGAATCGTCTTGTTCTCAAGCACTCTGGTATACTTTTCTGAAGGGATGCTGAGGGAGCTTAGGAGATACATCCAGAAAAAATGCAGCGTCAAATCCATTCATTGCTCCAGCATCCGTCAACTTCACAATGCCCTGTCCTTGAGAATTCCTTCACCACAATGCCCTCCACCCATGGTCAAATCCTGCTGGTGGGATGAGAGGAATTTCAAAACAAATAAAACACAAGCTAATTCAAGTGCCATCAAGTGACCAAGATCACCAAGGATCACGGTCTCTGTCATTCATTTAAAACGACAGCACGGGAAGTGGTGCGAACATGCGAACACTGGGAAAACCTTTCACAAATCATCCACCGCAGACTTGCATTGCTTTTCACAAACAAGGTATACGGTTTCTCCGCACAACGACATAGTCATGGTTTCTGGAGTCATCTGGGATCAACATGTGTTGATACAGTAGCACTTCAATCATCTGAGAAAAAATAGGCCAAGTCCAAAGTGCTGTTGATTCGCAGGTAATCATGCGAGGGAAGTGTTTTTCAGATCTTCAGCGGATGATATTGCTTCACAGCCGGCTGTGTTTCTGTCAACTGGATCCACAGTCAAAATTCCTAATCACATACACAATATATCAATAAATATAGTATAGTAGCGTATTACACAAGACATACGTCTACCGCCGCCTCCTATCAACATCTTTGGAGATTGCTTGATCACCCTGCACCACAGATGCGGTCCATGTCAAACACCACCACTTTGATTCCTTGCTTCTGAAGCCAGGCCTAACGCGCGTTGCAACAAAAACTCACCGGAGGATGGAACACTTCAGATTCCCGGTGTCAATATCTTGAATCCTCATGGGCTGCAGGTTGTTAAGTAGATGTTTGGTCCAACAGGTCAACAATGAAGTACCAATTGGAAGTGCCAGTCAACAAACGGAGATGGAAAAACCAATGAACACACACAAACCAGGACGCCCAAGTTGAGATTCAACTTCAGATACTTCAGGAACATGATCGCAGCTGCAAGGAGTCAACTGATTCCATAATTCCCGTCGAGCAGCAATGAAGCCACGACAAGCTTCTGAGAATCCTGCCTGCGGGCTGAGACGCTGAGCATCGCTAAGAAACTGAAATTGAGAAAATCACAGCTACAAAAACTTGGACTTATTGAAGTCAACCTGCCTTTACTTTTGCTACTGCCCCCACTTACACTATCTTGCTCAATCTTTTGAGCTGTCATTCCATCATTCAACAACGCAACTGGTGTCACCTATCAAAAATAGCGCGCCTCGATCGGCAAAATCTGCCGGCGGATCAAGAATCGACGAATGCCTCGATCTGCAGCTTTCCAGAGGTTCTTTTGCAAATGTTGCCTTTGGTTCCCCAACTGAGTGACTCTGAATCTAGACGTCTGAAATTTTGCCTGTTTGATGCCTGCTAAACAAACATTAACCAAACATGTTGCATATCCAAACATATTCAAACATCATGTGTTCAGCAAGGCCCAATAGTACCACTTCCGCTCGGAGCGCAAATATGTAAACACAGTCTCTTTGGCTGGGTGCTCCGACCGCTGCCACACATCTCACAACAAGACCTCAAGGACTGATGGCTCGACGACACCGACCGAAAGCATGAATCAGGAACAATTGCTTTATACGACTATAATTATACAGTACAGCATACAAACAATTTCGAAATGGCTCAATATGCACCAAAGTCTGCCAAGATGCTTGGGAACACCACGGTTCATTCCACCTATCAAAATGCCGAAAGGTTCATGACATTTGTCTGTATACAGTGCGAGCATTCGAGTCCGTGAAATCTTACAGTGTGCTATTCATACAATGACAGGGTGGAATAGTAGTACAGTGTAGATTTACACTATTTTACAATCACCATCAGGCCTTGATGGCATTCTTCCATCCCACTAGCAATGACTGTACTTCACCAAGCATGATGGGCAACTATTTCACCGATGGGCAACTCTCTGCACCTCTGAAGTTTCAATCGCTCGTTGCCGGCGGTCTAACCGTCTAACCGACAAACAAATGGTTCTCTTGGCGAAGGTAGATAGGTCTGGAGTGTCCTCCTTGTTTTGTTGTTGTTGTTGTTGTTGTTGTTGTTGTTGTTGTTGTTGTTGTTGTTTGGTGGATTCTGATGTGTGTTTAATAAATGTCTTCGTTTTCTGAAAGCTGTGCATACAGGTGTCCAATCATGGTATATTCTATTGAAAGCTTCAAAATCGCTGGTTGCATTTAGAGTATTCAGACTGCTGCATAAACAGTCTCGATGATGTTCTGGACGTGCCCAACCAGAAGAGTTTTAGAAAGTATCATTGTATACATTCGTATTCAAATACATTATAGTCAGCATGCACGCGAGACTGTCAAGACAAGTCACTCTTTGATCCAATAGGCCACAAGTGTGCAATGAATATGGCAAAATATAGGCCGGGCTCAAAACAACGAACGGCCCTGCCTGCACTAGGGTACTGATTACACCATCTTCCACTCATATCCAGTTGCTTGTTTAGTGAAGGAAGCGATCGAGGTCCAGAATTTCAACAAACTTCAGAAACAGAATGGCCTCCCGTGACATATTTGGTGGAAGAAAAAGTCCCCAGGTTCCAAATGTTCCATTTCAGCTCACATCAATTCACTAGATTCAAATCCAAGATGCCGAAACTGGTGCCTCGTTGTTGTGGTTTGTTGCTACCTGGTGTCGCCTTGGCTGAATTGGATTGAGTATAGGTTGTATTTGTGCAGAAAACGAGGTGTTCACTGCCAAGGACTATTCTGTCTGCTAATGATTCTGTTGCTGTGATTCACAATATACAAATATGACATATATGAAAAATATGCCCATATGCAAAAAACTATTTAAAATCATACCCCTCCTGGCAAAATAGAAACAGTATCCTGGCTCCTTCACAAATCTGAGACGTTTTAGGGCCTCAATCGCCCTGTCCCTTATCTTGCAATTTCCTGCAGTACTGGTCTTGCAGGAACAACTGTACGACTACCCGTTGAGATTCAGTCAAGAACGTGCCAATAGCAGGTACCTTGTTGTTTCATCAGTTCTATGATGTGATTACCCATCTCTTTATCCTTGTTTTTTCATTTATTTTACAAATGTAATATCATAATGTATTATATAAGTTTATATAGAGGATTCTAATGGATTATATATATATATATTTATCATCCCGTTGAAGGTCGGGAACGCACCCAAGCGCCGAACCTGTTTGGAAATGATTTCTGAAGCTTGACGCTTCAGATCCATCCAGTCCTGAAACGAAAAAATGAGCTGAAGATCAAAACGAAAAGTGAACTTGTAACAGAGGTATACTTGGATGCATGTTGGATGGGTATGTATGTTGGATACATGTTGGATGTATATTCACCCTTCTCTTCACAAGAAAGGGAGGATAAAAGCAACACTCTTCGGGAGCGGCTTGGAAGATCTTGGGAAGATGGGGGAAATCATCGCCTACAGAATCCATCTGCAACCATAAGACAGAGGGTCCTTAACTAAACAAGTCTGTTGAGAACCGAGACCTTGTATTAAGCACCATATGTATCAAACAAATTCAAAAAGTATCTGCAAAAGAATCTCTGGGTAATGATTGTGACTCTGCAAATACAATCGGCGAGCAAATACGATACTTGTATAATTGCTGATTGTGATAACATCCGGTAGCATTGGTTTCATGCAACAGTACTAATCTCATCAACATCATCCTAATCAGTAAGATTGAACCCTGGCTGAAACATACCACACCACCCTGCCGCCCATCAAGATCCTCCATGATTCCTTTCCGCCGGTCAATCAACTGGCTAACAAATTCAAAGGCCTTGCTTGAGTGTGGGACAGTCATCACCAAGGTGGGTTGTATTGTCTGCTTCAGCTTCATGTGTCAGGGTCGCAACGCAAAAATTGTATGTTCCTTACGATCTCCACTAGCAGCTCTTGATTCAAGCGATTTCAAGTAAAAGTGAGAACAGTAGTGGTGGATCTAAACTCTTAACGCGCCGAGGCAGCAATGTTCAGCATGCTGTGTGTCAGAAGTATGTCAATGTATCATCTTTCCTTATGAGCGAACCAACCCATTTCATTGATCTTCAAATCATAGATACGAAAGTTTCAAGTTGAACAGGGCGCTTTACGCAACATTCCATGCCACAACTTCGAAACCAAGTCTATGAACTCTTCAAAAACCTCAACGTTGAAATTCATTTGGAATCCCTGTTCCAAAGCCTCGAAACCGAGGAAATCGATCAAGGCATTTTGATCTGTGTCCTGCCAAGTAAGTGGTCACTTGGAAAGCAACTCTGTCAGGAAGAAAACCAAAATGAAAAGGAAACATAGGCAAAACACATGGAAGTACAACTCTGCAAGTGACAAATAAACAGAGAGAAACACAAGCTTGTCAACAGATTGAAAGTGGCATAAACATAGAATAGAAGCCCATCCAAAAGACAGCCATTTACCAATTCCCATCTCAACATCTCCTCACCACTCTTGTCCAGCCTGGCATACCAGTCAAGATCTCACATCTATTGATGGATTGATTTTCCGAATATCAGCAGAGTACCGTAGTGATGTGCTTCATGTATTGTCAAAGCGGTTGCGACACAAACACCTTGAAAGATGAACAGTGGCTCAACATATTAATACCTATTTGATTCGATATATTAATTAATGGTGCCAAAAGGTCGAGAACCACTCACCTTTCTTGATCCAGCTACAGTAAACTTGCTACTTGGCTTGCCTTGCGTTTGGTTAGTCAAGCCCATCAGCTAAACCCCGCATCCCTTTCAACTGTGGCTGGTCAACGTCTCCAGCAACTGTCCCATAAGCTCTTCAACCTGGGCCGAATGGATGAGACAGATAGTTGTGATTGCCTTGTTTTCGGGTAAGGCAATTGCATTTTTACACAATCCGGGCTTGGAGTGTTCAAGAACACTTCAAAGAGCGGCTGGAATTTTGCAAAGAGCTCAAGATGATTACTATTCCATCACCCCCATGCCTTTTCCCTGCCTTAATTCCCCAAATCGTGTTAGTTTTTGTTGCCCTTTAGGTGTTTTTGTGGCCCGATCTGCTTTCCAAGTAAAGCGTGCTTATGTTACAATGCCACATGGGTCCCTGTTCTTGCTTTGGATTTACTGCATGCAGACTTGTCTGTTCTTTGTGGAGCATCACTTGCACATGTAAATGTTCAACAAAGTACTACTGTTCCCTGAAAGCTTCCAGCAGGTCTGGTGCTGTTCACTTCTGTAAAAAGGTGTTGTTGAGCTGTATCCAGAAATCAACAATAAGTGCTCCTCAAAAGCACCTCAAACAAAAATTGACGATTCAAACATCAAACGATCCATTGAAAAAGGATGAAAAAAGGCACGCTAGAGTAATAGCCCAACACAGACTCACAGTATCTCAAGATACACCTGAAGGACAAAGATCTTTGGAGTCACTTTTCCCATTCAGACTCCCAACCGTCATGGATCCAGAAGATGAGCCAGATGAACCTGGTTGATAATATCGTTTTTGAACATCAAGGGCAAGGAGCGGCATACAGTAAATGCATCGGTTTGGGAAGAGGTGCGCCACCTACTATTTGAAGAAGTAATAAGTAGTAGATATCCATTTAACTAATAAGTTGTATGTTTTGTTGTTTGGAGATAAAATGTATTTTTGCGCTTTGTGTTTGCTGCAAAGCATGTTTTTCCATACAAGAAAAACTGCACATAATGGCTTCGACCATGGCCACTCTGACATTCGATCCTCCCCTTCACCGGTTTGTCCTGAAGCTCGTGACAAATGCTCTTCGCAAGCATCACGAAACCAAATCAGCTCCTCGTGCACTCCGCCGAAGGGCTTGTGCCCATCGAATTCCACGAATTTTGTTTGGCACAACATCTTTCAGAAGGTGCTTCAAAAATGGGACAAGTGGAATTGATTTGCGTTATGCTGAGAGAAACTCTATATGGAATACGTGGCATCCATTCCCACGCATTACGAAACATGTCACCCAAATTCACAAATAACTTTGCTGGTCCTTCCGCGGAGCACTCCTGGGGGCTTTCGCCTTTGTCGCCTCATCATCACGTGGAAACCCATTCCAAACTGTGCATTTTCGGGGTTTGCATGCATGCAAATCGATTTACAGTCAGAGAGTCGGCCCTCGAAACCCGTTTCTGCCCCAAAAGCATCACGTACCAAGAAGCACTGGTGCCATTGTCTGTGGCCATGAGCGCCTGTCATTGTTTTCAATCGGCTCATCACGAGCCGGCAAAGTGCAAGTAAGGATGAACCTTTCTCCGGAATTTCATGGAATTTCCAAATCTTCCACATCCTTTCAATGTCTCTTCAACTTTAGACATAAAAATTATCACAAGCCAACTGTCATGTTCGGCATCTGTCAGTGATGTCGAGACCCCCCATCACCTTGGCTCGATTGAAGAAGAGCTGCTCTGGTGTCTCGGTTGGTTCTGGTTCATCTGGTGTAAGACGCCAAGCAGACGACGAGGCATCTAAAGGGTAGATGAAATCCAAGTCAGAACCAAACCTGGGGCTGCTTAGTTGGCTGAAAATTCTGGACAAATCTGAGTGATGGTATGGAAGTAGACATAGTCATAGATAGAACAAAGGATAGATAATAGGATAGATATAGATATAAATAATCACGGAAAGGTTTCAAGAAACTATACAACAAATCACTTGAGTGGATTGGATTGGACAGAATAGTATCGTACTGCTCAAAATTGTGATACTGTGAAAGGCAACTGTTGTGAATCCTTCTGAAAGTCCCGCTCAAAAACTTTCGGCACTCAACAACTTGAAAAAACTGACATGAATTGCACACAGCGAATATATTCTGTAAATCTCTGTAACACTCGTACGGGAAGTCTTCAGCGATCGGGTGGTCACAGGTTGCATTTACAGTAGGTAACTACAAAATTAACATTAAGCTTGAGGTATCTTGATGTATCAGAATGTTGTTTTGTAGATTTGACCCAGGCACATGTTTTCGTTCATGGCAGCTGCTATTTATGCACCCTACATCACCCCCATTATGTACAGTCCAATTCACCAGCATATATGATTCACTTTTATCAGCTGCTGTCAGCAGTTTCATCAATCTGCATGTTATTTTACAAGGATACTTCCATTGCGCACGCATTTGGAAGATCATCTCACCTTGATAAAACGGTGCTATATCTGTATCATTTTAAAGCAAGTGGCTCATACTCCATCTCTGTCTGCGGTTTTGTGCTGCTCTTTGACTTCTCGTCCGTCGCTGGGAAGCGATCGTACCTCGACAGGTTTACTGTTCTTGCTGAGAAACATATGGTTTCAACCCTGCTGAATTATCAATTCAAATATATCTCCCAGTAGATAGATGGAACATATTTGAATATATTTGATATATTTGGCTGGTTTCAAAACAACTGCCAAATACCTCCAATAGCCCACTATTCCCACTTCAGTGGGATGCCAGCTGAATGGTTCTAAAGTAATAGGTTGATTCACACTGGAATTTTCCCCACAAGTACAGTAGAGTGCAAGCCATCAAGTATGACTAAGGAATTGGCTGGGTCATCTTGAAGAAACATTACTTGGACATGCAAAGTCATGTACATTTGATACATGTTTGCATTCCATATTATGCCATTAAATCGCTAAAATATTAAATGTTGTTTTTCTTCTGACTCCGCGCCAACCAATAAAAAAAATCAGCGTGTCACTCCCCAACAACACCACCATCGGACCCCTGCCGCTCATTACGGCCTGAATAGCTTCTGTGCCAAACCTTTGAGACGACTGAAGTCTTGCTTTGTGAAGGTCAAAATGATCTGCGCCAAATGTGAAGCGGTTCCAAAAGATCGCGAATGTACAACAAAAATCACACGAATGTTTTTTCTTCAATTTTTGTTGGGCCAGCAGGTGTTGGGGCAATCATTTGGATTTCTTGAAATTGAATAAAGAAGAAATATCATGATTTCTGCTTATTATCGGCTTTAAAATGTAATGAAACATACCAAAAGATGCAAGGAACTACATACGAGTACTGTACTCTGACTGTGATCTTAAGAGTCATCCCTGTCCTGAGAAATTGCTAGAACATGTTGTAGAACAGCAACAGCGGAGTCAAATTGCAGAATCACAAGCAATCTGGAAAGGGTTTATGTTGCTTACAGTATTGCTTCCTGAAATGGCTTGTGGCCAATTCCAAAGCTTACAAACAGCTTCTTCCGAACACAAAGTTTGGCTAGCTAAACCATACTCACTGCAAATCCAAATGCACATGCGAGATCACAAGCATCAACATGTTGCAAGGAAATTGATCTCCAACTTACCGTGACAGCAATACTCAGGTCAGACTTCCTTTCAAAAAAAAACACCTGCTTGATGGCTTCAAACTGCTCATCCTCATTCATTGACATTCCCTGGTGGCAAGGGTTGCACCAGTGCCAGGAGTCGTAGCACACGTTGCAGTGAACTTGATACATGTTGGTGTAAACTAGTGTAAACCACTTCCAGGGCAGGTTCAAATCAAGAGACATCAACAAAACAAATGCATGAAATCCAAACCTCCAAAAAATGCTCTCCGTGTTGATGTTTATTCATATCGTGAGTCTATCACATACAATCTACGAGATCTAGACCACAGAAAGGATGGTCGTTTGGATGATCCACTGGATGATCCATACAAAGTATTCCATAAAACTGTATGGCAAAGTTTGGTCTTCGGACCTCGGACTTCCTGCACATTTCCCTTCCGGAAGATGTCATTTGAATTTTTATATTCAGGAGCTACATTTCTAGGTGATGGCAAGGGTATAAAGGTACTGCCATGTTAGTCTATGTCTTTGTCAACACGGCAATATAGATAGATAGTCTTGCATCAACTGTCATCACTGCGACTGCTGACAAACAATGTCCGGCGAAGCACTCGGGATCGTTAAAGTACTGTTGAAGCACAGAAAAAGTTTGAGGTATCTACCATATTTGGTGCAAAAACATGTACGTAGTCGAGCTGACTGTCTCAACTCTCAATTTTCTCATCCCTTCTTTCTTGGCAAGTAAAGGAACAAGTGGCCTTTCCCGCCGTAGTGTCGTAGACAAACTCTGCTATGCTTGTTCGATCAACCTCATCACCTGCTGCATTTAGAGAGTGGGAAGTTGAGATGGATTTACATCTATGTCATCCTATGAATTTATGCCAATTTATGTCAAACACTTTTGTCTGACAGTATTGTGCAAATTCATGATAAGATAGAATCAAATCTGTTTACAAGTACAACTACACATATATGTTCGCTATGCATCTTTGTCAACATCCTGCCAGATTCATGATTGGCCTTGACAACAAACAAAGGACCATGAGGTGTTTTAAAGGGATGAAATCATGAATTTAAAAAAATAGACAGTACATGCAATCACGAAGATCATATTATGCAATCCTGTGACTCAACCTCCAAATAGAAACTATATATGGATCCCTTTGCATGTGTTCAATACCCTGATTCGAAGGGCTGATGTTTAGACTCCGACTCCAAACTAATTGTCGGGTACTCTTCCCTACAAATATCCTTTGGGTTTTGGATGAGTATAATCTTAAGAACTTCAGAACTATCAGAACCTCAAAAGAATGCCCAAGAGATCCTAAGAGCCATTTAGAACATCCAGTAGGTTCCTCTTAACAGAAAGATCGTAAAATCGTAAAACAAAAAATTCAGAAAATGGAAAAAAGAAACATATGAAGAGACAACTTTAATGGTAGAATGTCACTTTTTGGCCATTATCCCATCAACTTTATGTCTGTTCAAATGAATATATGAAAACTTGAAATCCGAGATGGCAAGAAATTCATAAAAATCCAATCCATCCTGAAATCCACATCATCCACATCCGTTCCATTGTGCACCTGCAACCTTTCCGCATTGGTTCAAGAAGGAATTGAAGTACTGGCGAGCGTCGTGCTTGTCACCTGCCAATCCTTCTGGTCGAACGAACCTCGCTGCAAACCGCATCTTTTGATTAAATTTTGTCTGGTGGTGGGCCAACACTTCCAGAGTATACTTGAGAAAGTTCAACACACCCTCTTTATGATGAATATCACATCGTTACACGATGTTGCTGTATAGAATGTATATAAAAAATTAATGAAAAAGGTGAAACAAGTAGATTACAGAGAGAGAGAGAGAGAGACAGAAAGAAAGAAAGATTGAAGGAGAGAGTATATCTTGAGCAAGGAAAAAGCAAAAGAGTTTGTCAAAAAGTCCAACATCCAAAACTTTTTGGCACTGAAGCACCCGTAGCACGTAAGCTGGACGTGAGTATATGACTGTAAGGAATTGTAAGGAGTCTTGTGAAATATTCTGAGTATCCTTTTCCATGCCGCGGGATGAGTTGTTTGTTGCAGGTTCATTCATTGCCAGGTGTAATCACAATGGTCCTTGGACCAAGTCTGACGCAACCAGTCTGGACATCAATTGATATCCTGATCTTAACCACCAAGTAGCTTCTGCATACAAAATCCGTCTTTCGCGGTTATTTTTACGTCGCCATTCTTTCCACGAAGCTTATCCAGCGCCTGTTTTTGAGGACACATCGGCAGCATTCAAGGAAGATTGAAAAGTCATTTAACATAACTCCCCGGGCTGCTGAAAAATCTTCCTATTTGAGATTTCCAAAACCAATGTGAGTTTTCAATTGGTTAGAATACAAGAAGAAACTTCCACAAACAACTGCGACGCATCGGTGAATCCTCCCAACACAAACATTGGATGTGATCCAATGTTCGTGAGACAAAAGGAAAAACAATCACAACATATCACAACTCCGTGCTGATTATAGATTTGCAGGAAATCGTTGTGTGATCGCTTTATCTGTAATGTTCCTTTGGTTTGATCATTGCTGATGTGTAACTTGTAGGACCAGGGTTTGGCACATCTTCGGCTCCGCCTGGTAGCGCACGATGGCCTCACTGTCGACGTCAAAATGTACACGGTCCGCAGAATACAGGCGAGCTCTCAGCATGCCAGTAAGCCTCAGGAAATCATGAAGCAATTGAAAAGGAAGTTCATGTTGGGTTGTGCATGTATAATCTACATGTATATATATATGGCCCTTTCCGAAAATTCCGTGCCCAGCAAAGCGTGTTGCATCAGGGGGTATGATTCGAGGTATGTTTCGGAGGTATGTTTCGGGGGTATGTTTCGGGGTATGTTTCGCATTCCCTACGGTATATATGGGTATGATTCGTGGTATGATTCGCGGGTATGATTCGGGGGCATGATTCGGGGTATGATTCGCGGAAATGCAACATGCATGTGATCATAAATTTTGTATACGCCATTTCTGGAAACACTCATATATGATATTATAATTATATATATCTATAAACATAATATATACAATGCATGAACGAAACATATATCATATCGTATCATAGTTTTATGTAATCATTGTACGTCATGCCTATTGAGGTCCTCTGATTTGAATCCAAGGGCAACATGTGGGTATGTCAGGACGTCTAGATTGCAATTGGATATTGTACTGATCATAAGAAACTCAAAATGCATCAAAATACCACATAATGCTACCACGTCCTTCCCACGTACGGTGGATGGCTGCAATCCTGCACCATCTCAAATGTAGAAACCTTGTAAATGCATCCACAACCCATCACCCAAACCACCTGGGTCGAAAAATGCTGCATTGGGCGCCTTGCCTTAGTGGACATCATTGACTATGGTTTTGTGGTCAGAATTTGTGGTTCTCCTAAAGGGGAATTGGCACAATTAGTGAGTCGGCTCTCGTTTTGCATGGCATGGTGCAATCCGACATTTTGGATGAGCACTCAGAGACTGCTTACATGAACGTATATTCTGAAGGACAATCAATGTATACACAGAACAATGAATACATTAAAATATGCCACTTGTATAAGTCTATACTGTACATTACTGTACCATAATCTTCACACATGGGCCAGGCTACCCAACCGCAATATGATTGGTCATTCCACAAAAGTTCAGTGGGCAACTCTTTGAAGGTCTTGATACACGTGAGTTTAAGTGCGGTACATGTTATGTTCAAGTAATTACTTAGCACCTCCAGGGAAACTCGCCATTAAAGAGATTCTACCACGCTACCCTAGCTGTCCCTTCGCAGAGGCATCCGTCATGCTGGGCCAAACGAAGGCAATGCAAGACTGATTCAAAGCGCCTGGTAGGATCGGCAAATAAAGCATCTTTGACTCCGAGGAATTCCAAGTTGAATCTTGATTGATTGCTACTTTAGATGTGTACATGGCAAATGAACGTAGCCATATGTAGCAATTCCCTACCAATGGTGGTGAACAGCTGCATTTCTGCTGTAGCAACTTGTAGATACTTGTAGTGTCTTTTATCTGTTGAAACTTGCTGCAAATTTGGTTTCGTATTACTTGTTATCCAGCTGTCATCAAGGGAACGGCGGTGCGCGGCAGGTGCAACGGTAGAAGGAACAAAAATGCTGTTCCTAATCCTGTACCCAAAGCGTTTAGAGAGCTCACCCACAGATTCACACAGAATTTGCATGATTTCTTCCAGATCCTCTCAGGTCTTTATTGACATCAACTGCCCACCTCCAAACTTATCAATCAGTGTCAATCAAGCATCAATTCTTGAATCTCCTTTCAACCTTTGACGACTCGTTTTGGGTTTCTCCAATTCCAACAACTTTGGTCGACTTCCGCGGAGGGGTAACGCACCAATCTTTGCACCTTGGCGGCAGGTGATTCAATTCGTGACCTTTTGGAGTTGGAGGTCACTTAAGCTTTGGAAATGATCACTTAACGGGTATATAATGTTATAGTATCATGTAACTGAATAGTTCAACTTCAAAATTACACGCAATTATAATTACGTAAGTGATAGCTGTATATAGGTAAACTTGTAGACTTGAAATGACTTCAATATGTAACAAGCCTGGCATGATCGTGAGAAGGCGTACAATACTACACTTGCCTAAAGCCTTGAAATCTGGAGTCTTACCTATGCTCAAAGGTTCTCGCTGACTAATAATGTTAGGTATAGAAGTATATTATTCTCGGCAAATCTGTTCAATCAGTTTGGAACACACTTTGAGCACACCTGAGCACAACATGCTGAATATAGACATCCTTTTTCGTCAGAGTCACCGTTGGCAAGCAACATCTGTTTTCTGACGTTGGCTGAACGAACATGGGAACACATCAAATAATTTGGCGATTGGTCTCTTCTGGAGACATTGCCATGGCTCCCATGAAACTCTCAAAATCTCAGAAAGTCCGTGGACGAAGAGTTGGATTTTTCAACCTGACAAATTGCATGAACATCCGGCGGTGGTGGTGGCACTCAATCATTTCCAAACAGATACTGTAATGCTATGGGCCTTGATGTTGAGCATAGGTGTAGCAAGAACCTCAACTTCATGGCATTGGGAGAAGGGCATGAAACTTTCATGAAACATGTACCTGGCCCGTTCACTGTTGGTCCTGTTTCTTCGACCGGGAAGTAATCATGTGGATCAGGTGCCTTCATGTAGAGAGATGGAACAGCTTACTTCGAGAGTCGGGCGATGGAATGATATGGATGGAATAATTCCTGACTAAAGCAGCAAGGAGATGCCTCAACGTCCACCATCCACCACGACATAATCGTCCAATTCACTCTTTCCTGAGACTCCAATCGGACTTTTGGTTGAGGTGCAAATGTTGCTCAAAAAATCTGGGGTTGTGGCATGCTTCGTCAACATCTTAACTAAGACAAAACAAAATGGCATAAAATCACCACAAAATCAGAAAGTTGAAAACACTGATGTGAGTGCCATGAGTGCTTATGCTCATCACATGTGTTCCCTGAGATGTTTTCCTCTTAATGGCATATAATTGATCCATGGTAAGACTCATCAAAGTCACAAACAAAATAGATATCTTATTGGCAAAACGGTTGAGTGCATGCAGCCATTCAGCACATGGCTACTGAGCTACTGAAGCTGGGCATCACCGGCTGCGAGATTTTTCGAGTCTATCTGTGTCGTTTTCATCGTGTTTTTTTTTGACATGCTACCATCATCCTTGAGAATGCTCTCCCGTAGTTCTGCGAAGGCAGGTCTCATCACATTGCGAGCCTCAAAAGGATCTCAGTTTGATTCAAAGAAATCCAACACAGAAGTCTGTCATGTTGTGTTGCCAAGACAGCCTGAACATTTGGGCAGGGTGTCATGTCATTTAGTCAGGTGATAATTTCCCTATTTTACACAGAGAAACAGAAACAGAAACACGTCAAAACTGAATGCATACATGACATGATAATAATAGAAATTTATGGATGGGTAAAAGAGGGCTTAGAGCCTGGAAATCAGAAACATTCAGAAACCCTCGACTATATAGTAGGCGAGTTCACAGCAATGATTGACGCGCCACCGACGTGTCATGCTGAAGGGCTATCTATCATTCCGTGCCCAACGACTGAAGGAAAATGCCAGTGTACTAGGACTGTAGGGTCTTGGAAGCACATGTCTGGACTTGGGCTTAGTGCGAACAGGACAAGTGATTCACAAAACATCATCGGAGTATACAATGCCATCCTGCCATTCAGTCCCTAAGCTCATCACATTTATCACATCCACTTGCTGTGTCAAGCTGTTGCACAACATCGTTCACCCCTTCGTGATCCGTCCCCTTCTCCCCGTTTTGTTGGACGAGGTGCATCGACAGAAGTTTGTTGTGATTCAAAGGGAGCCCACAGTGCTTCCACAAAGCCCAGCCTCTGGATGCTGCCAAAAAAGGATTCCCAGGAGATGTATGGAGGGCAGATAGAGGGATAGTATACTCATCTACTGCAATCTCACCTACATAACTCTCATCATAACCTCAAATCCACCAAGTGTATCCAACTGCTGGGCGTGTGTTTTTTTTCTTTTTTTTGCGGCTCGTGAAGAAAGGCGGATCCCAGTGGTTTTCACAGTGCCTGTTTTCAAAGCTCCAATAGGTATGGTGCAAGGTAACAGAGGGTTGAGTACTGATGGCTGTCCACCACCAACCAGCTGGAATCCTGAGATGGCAGTCCAAGGGTGTTCGGTGTCTCACTGCGACACTGCTCCAGTACGAATCTGTGCCAAGATTGCCAAGGAACACTAAGGATTTGCCTTCGCCAAGTAGAGAGACTTGCGCTTGGCACTTTGCAAAAAGAGGATGTCGCTTCCTCACTTCCAGGCCAAATGATCCACTCGTTGTACAGGGTCTTGTTTTCATTGCCATGGTCATAGATAGAGCATGCAACGGTAACAAATGCCAGTCCAGTCTATGCCATACTTTGGCTTTTGAACCACATGTTCTGTTGGTGTATGCTATGTTGTACGCTTATCTACACTTCGTATCTTCAGTAAACTGGCGACAGTTTTGAACAAATGCTGGTGGAGGGCTGGCTGGGAAAGAAGACGTTCACCTCGCTGATGTGTGTGGCATATCCGAAACTGCCATCAGATCGAGCTTCATCGAAACCACCTGGGAGTGATCACTGAGAGAATTGGAAAAAAATATTAAAAAATCATTTGATGAATCCCAAATGCTCCATGCATTTTCCCATAGAAAACCGCGTCAGGTGACCTTCTCTCCAACAACAAAACGATCTTTTTGTGATCTTTTTCATCAATCAAGTTCAAATCCGTTCCGACCCATCTCAGGCACCCATCAATTCGTAGATGTTTTCGGTCTCCTCCGGAGGGAACAAAAAGACCAGGCGTTGACCTCGAAGCTGCTTGAATGATGCAGTCACGATTGAAGTAACTCAGTGTTAAGTAGAATTAATGTTGGTCTGACACATAGGCACCCATCTTTGAATCGTACAAAAACTTGAAGAGTTTTTACTTAAATGCTGATCTTACCATGCCTAGTGCTTATATGTTTTATGTCCAATCATTGTCGAAAAAACAAACATGCATCACGCAGTATATCAGCTGGCGCCATGATCAATTTACCTGATCCGCACCTTCCATCTGAAGGAGCCACTCATGCGCCTGGTGGTTACTTCGATGTAGTCTGCTCACTGCTCCTATGACATGCCCACGTTGCAGCGCTTGATCACAGATCCATATTCATTCCCCTTCTACCGTGTTTAACAAATTGACACATCAAAGGTTAATCAGCTCCTCCTTATCAAGTTCAACAAAAGTTCTTTTGGAAGTACTGGGTCTATCTTGTCATACTACAGATCTAACCTTCAGATCACCTGGCTTCACTTGCTTCACTGCCAAGTCTTCAACAAAAAGATACACAAGGAAACGACTGAAATGGATCAACATGGAAACAAATGCCGCTCCTATAACACCAAAATGGAGCCGATAGAATTGAGCGAGCCTTAGCCATTTCATGCCATTTCAATCCGTTTTCCTTTACCGACGGGGTGCAGAAATTTCAGGAACTGCACGAATGTCAGGATCTAAGCCCAGCTGAGGCACTGATGAATTGGATCCTGCTCAAAAATAGAGCCATAGATCCTTGAGATTCATTGAGGAAAAAAACACCCAAAAAAATGTCATGAAGTCATGAACCTTCCAAAATGTCTGATGACTAACTTGGCATTCTTGCGAATTCTCTGTTTACCAGCATCATCCTAGTATCAAATCCTTTGGCCAAGGGTCTCACACCAACGAGCAGTTAGATCTTCCACCCCAGCTGGAGTCCAGGATTGCCAGTAATCTCTGAAGAAACCTGGGCTATGATGAATCAACGATGCCGATATCTATGTAGAATTCAAAGCGTACTTTCCATGTGTTGCAAACAGCCACGCTTGTGTTCACACAGATTTGGAATTTTCAAATGCAACCCTTTAGATGATAAAGCTCAAAAATCAACAAGAATTATCGATTGAACCCCTTTTTGTTTAGCTGGAATCTCCGGAAACAAAAATCGTAAGTTTGTATGGAAATTTCATGAAAGTTGGTTTCTGGGATACAAACCTTGAATAAAGTTTCTTCTTCAGGAAGCTCAAAGAATTTATCTCCACAGCAAGTAGACTGTTTTTGGGAAAATCGATCCATCCCATCCCACCATGGGCAAAAAAAACTCAAGTCAATAATTGGATAAAACATCTTATATAGATATGATTCCTTAAGTAAAATATGTGCATAATATCATGTAAACACAGTTTTTAGAGTAGCAAATATCCCACCTCTGCCAAGCTACGGCTACAAGAACTGATAAACGGACAGAAGTCTCCAACCTGTCATTGTTGTTAGTTGATTTCTCTTTTGAAATCGTACCTTATTGTTTTTTTTTGGGGGGGGATGATTAATTATGTAGTAGCATGATTATAGTCCAATTATGGGACTCCCCTACTGTCCAGTAAAATGGGATTGGATTTGGAGTTTGTTTCTTTTTGTGCAACGAATGTAGTTCACCCTCATATGTTCAGGTGCATGAACATGAGAAATCAAAAAAGATGGGGTCCAAAGGACTGTTCATGGGAGTTGGTCAAGCAAGTTCAGTTTTTAGAGGGATGATGAGGGATCAGCAGCATAGTGAAATCTTCATAGAAAGCAGCAACACGTCAACACAGAAGACAACAGTTTTTCTTTGGCATCCATGCCCAAAGCGAAAGAAAATGGATCTCTGGTAAAATGGTATTAAAACGATCATAGAGGCTGCGTGCCTGTAGTCTGGGAAAGGCCAACGCTTGGTCTTCCATACAAGCTGCATCCTGAATCTCTACTGCAAGCATGTACTCCTCAGAGATACCAGTGCTGGGATGTTCAGTCCAGTTTGGGGTCCTTGTGAAAGCTGGTTGATAGCGTGAGTGAAATTGCACGTGAAAAAGGTCTGAGATGGAATACACATAAATCCACCACTTTCTGCATAGAGATCAACAAATCGTGCCCCTGCTACCGCTTCCAAATTGCAATGAAATTACATTGGTAATCACGCAGGGAACATGAAAAGATTTCAAGATTTCACAGAAATTGCAGCAAACCGCAAGTCAGCCTGCGCATATTTTTCGGCCAGCGTCTAAATATTCCACAAGTCCAGCTTCAATGCACAGGGCATCCATTCCTCGCAAAAAACCAGGAGTTCACCGGCTTAACTCTTCGGGTTCAAGGCATCGACACTAACGTGGCCTGAATCTTGTTCGAAGGATGGCCACCGAGTGCGACAGTTGCAATATTCCAAACCGCAGGCCTCCTGACAATCGAGAAAGATCATGAATTTCATGTAACTGGTGTCAATGATGACATAGATGAAGATAATGTAGCACAATGATGAAGATGATGGTGATGCTGATGATGATGAAGATGAAGATGAAGATGAAGATGAGAAAGAAACTGAACGAAAATGATCAATGGTAAGGACACTCTGCAACTCCCACCTTCCAAAAGCTGATATTCCAATGACGCCACACAGGGTCATGGCCACGTTTGGGTACCAAGGTGCAGGGTGCACTTGGACCACTGGGCACCTGGCCGTCTTTCCACGAAACGAACATGACAAGCCGCGACCGAGCCCTTCCCCGAGCCTGTCGAACACGTTGGACCGGGCTGCAGGATGCAACTGCAGGGAGGTTACAAAAGTTGCCTCGCTGCTGCCTCCGACTCAAGACAGCTCTCTGAAATGTGGAAACATGAAAGTTTAAGTCTCACAAATGGGATAAGAATATCCGTGATCTAACAGTTCATCTGTCATTCATTTATGGCTGCTGAAATAATACATCTTACAATAACTTCCTACATCCTGTGACCTGGGTGGGAGCAAATGCTAAAACAACCGAATCAACCAAGCACGTCTTACTTCACTAAGTGTCACCATGAAATCTGATGTTGACGGATGTCAAAGCTAGCCCTGGCCTGTGGCGGCAGTATGATATGTACCTGTCGCATTCCCATCTTGTTTGCGAAAAAAGATTGAACCATTTCCTGGAAATTCCAAATGATTTACCAAAAGTATCAATGTCTCCCACCATGTCACCAACAAGTGAAGCTGAATGCTTGAACGCGACCAATCACCGCTAGTAGCATTTATGGTAGATCAAATTGGAAACATGGCGTCAAACAATATCACAACCTGTCACAAGTTATTCTGGGCACGATCAGAAAAACACAAGGCTGAACGTGTGGGTGCAGATATGTTCTCTGACAATTCGTTAAAGCTGTCTGTTGTTGAAACCGGACGTGATGCGTCAAAGCGATGGCATTCTGAATGCCATTGAATGACCACCGGGAGCTATTGATTTGTTCCATTCCGGGTGATGGACCACGACGATCTAAATGAATAAAGAACGCAACATGAAGTAGAGAAACTCTCAAACAAGAAAGCAAAAACCTGGCCAAGTGACTCTGCAGTAGCCTCCTCAACTTTAAACTCTGCTAGCTTGAGCCTACCAGTGGATTCATGGTTAACATGGCCCTCGGTCTACCTCACGCCCCCACAGCAGATGAAATGATAATTGACTCGCTGGGAACATGCAAACTAAATATCCATTGCGCAGTAGAGTGGACAAGCCAATTAACAAATTCTTCGCAAATCATGGAATCTCTATCAGCAGCACCTTGCTTTGGTCAGCAAACCACAGTTTACTGGTGCCTTCTTCTCCTCGCCCAGGTCCTTACGGCGTTGATCAGAATTGTTTCAATGGATGAAGCTTTTGTAGAACTTTGGTTTCTTGAAGTGCTTGAGGGAGGGAATAATGATGGACAATGGAAAGTAATTGTTAAAATGCTGAGCAAAACGAGCAATATCACACTCAGCGTTTGGACAATCTTCTCTGACACGGCATCCAATGTCGATGTTCAAAATGTTTGACCAAAGGTTTGCCCTCAATGACATCCAATCCACACGCGAAACCATAAAATACGGTATTTCATTCATAGTTGCATTCGGAGACTTCTCAAAGAGGCGCCATTCTACCATGTTTATCAGTGAGTTCGCATAAGATGAAAAACAGCAACCCTACGACTAATATCTGCATTATGTAGGTATATACAGTAGGCTTGCATGCAAGAATTCGCAGCACATCTTCGGCACAACAAGGTACAGAACGGTGTCCAACATCCACCAAATTGTACACTTATCCTCGGAACTAACATATCCCTTCCCAAAGCACTTGAAAAAAAGATGCGTTTTTCTTTTCCCAAGGCGGTATATGGTGGGATATCTGATCGTTCCCCGGAAGGGTAGATTTCATATGAAACCAATCCGACGAACCCCAGCCATGTATCAGTAGGTTTTCTTTGCCCATTGCTGGCAAGGAAGGTTTCAAGCTCTGCCTTCAGGCATCATGAGGTTGGCTGAACCCCCCCCCATCAAACCATGGATGTTTTGTTGTGAGACAACCTTAAGATTCATCAACCAAGATTCATGTAATTCTCAATTCTCAGTGCTTGTAGCTACAAAAAAGAAAATAATTACCGTGTCATTGATTGTTTAAGGAGAGATATTTGAGATATCTTTGATATCTTTTATTCACAGTTGAGAAGTTGATTCTGTAATAACCATTTCCCATGGTATTTTTGCATCGTTTTTTTGGGGGCAGCGTGCCTCAGTCCATAAGCGCGCCTCTGGCGGTATTGCTCCTTTTTGGCCACCGGACAAAGAAAGCATCCGTGCGGATACATAACATATATATCCATATCTATTGGTTGATATATTTTTAATGAACATATGCTGGGTATTCTTCGATCAAAATATGAAGAGTCAGAGTATTGTATACTGCAAATAGATTCGCAAATACAGGCAAATCGATATATTGCTCACAACGCAACTGACTAGAGATGATATATAGAGGAAATTATGGAACAAATCCCGGCTACCAACGCAAATGAAGGCACATGACATACAGAACAAAGCAAACAAATCAATCACAACTCATAGGATCCATGTCAGGTGTATATATACCTACATTTGGTTGAATTTTATGATCAAATATAGCTATAAATATACCATACATAAGCAGGTTTCTCAAGTCACACCCATCCCCGTTGGATCTCATATTTCAAACCCAGCCGGTGCAACTGCCTTTGAATCGTGGATACTTCCGGAGCAAGTCCTGTAGCCCGGAGCAAGTTGGGTTTTTGTGCATGTGAAGCTGGGAAATCCTGATATATGTACATTAATATATAATGTAATGTCATGTTGGTGGAATAAATGCATTTTGATTAAAGGGTATGGGTTCCACCACAAAATACAACATTGAGACAAGGGGATTGTATATATATATATATATACACTGTATGTATACGATACAAGATCGACAAATTCATGTTATACAAATCTGCACTGAGAGGAACAAACAGTGCCAAATTCTACATCAAACAATGCTACGAGTAGCATGTAAGACCTTAAAGACCCAAGTTCATCGTATCGCATGCAAATCGCCAAGTCCAGTTCTGAGCTCTTGGTTGGTGTCCTATGCACTGATGCTGTGTCCGGAACGACTTTCCTACTGCAAGTGTTTTTGCAATTGGACATGATGCGGTACAAAGCTGTTGCAAACCCGCTCAATCCATGTTTGCACTATCTTTGTGTGTGTGGTATCTTTTTCTGGCGGATAGAAACTGAATATTTACAAGAACAACATATGATACATGTATGTTAGGTATGTAAATACAATATGATAATATGTAGCTGATAGACAATACAGCAGCTCATCTGTGCTAAAATTTATTTTCACAGCTAAAGCTTAATTCAGATTTGTGCGAATCTGTCGTGAACCAATCGATCCACAACAACGACAACAACAACAACAACAACAACAACAATCACAACCACAGGGTTTTCCAAGCCATCACATTCCCATGTTTCTTGGCCTCCACTTCAGTCTCCTCTAAAAGAGGGCCGCCCAAAATGCTCATCTGAGGCCGTGCCCACTGGGTTTTGCTGTTGGGAATATGCTTCGAAATATCTCAGAATGATGGTGAAATGATATGATAGTATCTAAAGTTAGGATGAAATTGATTTACAAATTGCAATCAAACGCTGCGTATATATATATACATATATCATTCACATATCATATTATGATCATACATATCTTCCAATTCCATGCTACATAACGCAAAACTAGCGCTGACAGTGAATGCGAGAGGTCAAACGATGACAGTACATTCAACCGGAAGAATAACAAAATAACAATACGCAAATAGTACCCTCCAGGGAATTAACATATCCCACCTTGGGAAAAGGAAAATAATCTTCAAAATGCCATTTTGGTGGGATATGTTAGTTCCCTGGAGGGTAATACAAACCAAAGCAAAATGAAATGAACCCACACTGAAAAACACACAACAAACAAGAAAAGAAGGTGGTGGAGACGACCGGTGATGCCTGCGACACACACTTGGAACAATAGATAGCTGGAACAACACAGGAATAGTAGCGTGGCAAGTCTACAACAATCAGAAACATACATCTTAAGTTATGTTAAGAGTTGGGAACATTATGATCCTGAAGTCTGCACAGAATGCCATTCTTTTGAGATTGTGCCCCTCTTACTGATCACAAGACAAATCATATTAAATCTTAAACCATCAATGCAGCATATCTACTCAACCCCCAAAAGTTTTTCTTACATACGTCATGGATTCTAGTTGCTCATGGTACACATAATTCGATACATCTGCAGGGTACACCTTTCCCACTCAAATCACAAAAATAGGGCAAAACATGCCCTGAAATACAATACTGACAGGACTCAATTAATTCCCGTCAGAGTGTGTCCAGCCTATCATAGCCAATACATCTACACCCTGCTATCCCAAGTACCAGTAGCTCTGGATATCCCAAATTCGACGTTCCCCCACACCTTGCCATTGCAGCACGCAGCCGCCGGCTAGTTGAGCCCAGTGGCGACGTGAAGGCGTCATTCAAACAACCACCACCCATTGAACTGTTGCTTCACCAACATGAAAATCATGAAATCACAGTACACTATGCTATGTAAAGGGGGTTTAAATACAATGCACTAGAGCCTGGATAGATAGTGCAAGGTTTGAGAACAGCAACTGCTGAGGCTGCTGAGGGCACAACTCCAAGTCATGATCCTCACTGAATTTACGGGTTGTTCGAAGATATCTCTCGCATGTGATCCAACTTATTCATTCGAAACCGTTGATACGGCACAGCTGTCATTTCATCAAACGCTCTGTGATTCTCACTGCATATATCGTCAGTTTCAAGGACCGTTATGACTCAATCCTCTTGAGGGTAACTTTTGGGGGGGTGGCCTCCACAAAATCCTAGAAGCAGTGTTGTAGAAATTTAATTCAAATCTATCACCATCAACATCTATCAATATCAGCGGCATCTGCATATATTTGGTATGAATCAAAATCCATCCGTCAACCTCCATCCACCAGGCTCCTCAAATATGCTGCATTCATGGCATCTTAGCAATCATTCATTTGGATGTGCTATGTGCCATCAAAAGGACTCAGCAAGTAAAGGATGTTGTAATGCCTGTAGCAAAACATCATCTACCTTCATTGTTTCCAATAGAATGCGTATCATGTCAAAGGTATCTTTGAAAAAAAAGTCATACAGCTTTGATTTACAATGATTTATAGATTCACAGCTGCTCGTTGTGTTCAAGGTCTTTTAGTCTTTTGCTGTGCTCAGCCGGCATCCTGCACACAGCTTACAGGGCAATGGGCCAAAACATGCCGCGGAAAGCACAATTTTGAGACTCTGGAGGCAAAGGGACCATGCAGGGAAATGTAGGTGAATACATATGCTGTGCATATTGATCACCTGAAAATGTAGTGTGTACATAATCTACTTCATGTACATGATATAAATGCTCCAGTTTGCGGAGTGCAGTTCAAACCGTTCAGTTCCATTCCCCTGCTGATTTCGGTCGCAAACTATTTTGTATTATTTTGTTGGTTCAGATTGAATCTGGACTTGAGAAACATCGAAAGTCATTCATGGGCGAAAGGCTGGTAAGAAGATGTAAAAAGAGACTCTTCTGGGAGGACTCTTCATAATCTGTGCCTTCTTTTTTAGGGCCAGTTTCGGCATTCGATAAAGGTAGATAGCACACGGCATGCATTAGTGAAACTCTTCGTGTGCACTTTCACAGTTGTCATCAAATCTTTGGTTAAGCTGCCAAGCATCAAGATTGTTCACGATTTGAATGAAGTTTGCAAAAAAAAACTCAAAAAATGGAAAAAAGATGAACGGTTCCATCTCTATTTTTTGAGATTTGAGAAGTCAGCGATCCATGCTATTGGAGAAGCTTCCACACAGGACGCATCCCCAACTAGCACCAACTTACGAGTTGAGGCCCAGCTGTCTCAGGGGGTGAAACCCATGGGTGGCATCACTGCATAACCTTAGTGTTTCACAATGTTTCACATGGGGTTGGGAACCCAAGGCTGAAACGCCTTGAGAACTCTCATGGGTCTATTCGTTGGTTGCGTTGATATCATGCTACAGGATGCACCTTGACAATGATTCAATGATCCATGAGCACTATGATATTGTGGCAAATGTCATGCCACAGCACAGGAGCAGGGGTGTGCGGAATACAGTGACAAGGTCACTACTTTGCAAACGTTGGTTTCTCTCCGCCAAATTAGAAAATGCAGCATTTCAAACCGATAATAATCATATATTGATGTATAAATATACGTATGTAATGTATAATATTATTATCGAGAAAGGTTCATTGAATATGTTTGTAATTTTGTATATTGTGTGATGTATTATATATGATCGATGTACACAACATCTCGCAAGAAAAACCGATTGACAGGCTCTGCCGCCCAGTGCAACTAATCCTCCACCCAGTTCGTGAACCTTTTCTTACAGACTATGGCTGCTGTCTCCAGGTCTATGTACAAATCAAACCAAACTTTGGTTCATTCTGAAATGTCCAACTCTTTGCCTCACAATTTAGGCAAGATTTTTGTCGAATGTTCTGAAATATAAATGATGTGTGTACTGCGTGCCGAAGGGATGGAACATCAATGAACATCCCAAGATGGAGGTCCAGGTCAGCCCTGACAAAATGTGTTGCAGCACGGCCGTGAACCACTCAGTTTTTTTTGCAGCCTTCACCAATGTCAGCGCCGTTGATAAATCCAAACTTGCACTGCCTCGCAATGCTCCGATGCTGACATGCCATTTTAAGACGTGATAGTTGATGATAGTCCATAATCAAGCTCAAAGGAGCGGCTCAAGGAGGTTACTAGAGAAGCCTAACGCTTTTAAGCCAGGTGTTCTTGTGGTTACAAGATGGACAATCTAAGAATTGAGTGAGCCACGTCCGATCTATCATGCCAAGTCAGAATCGTTCGTATCTACAACCTGCCGAAGTAATATACTGAGTCTGCTTGTCTTTGAAGCAGTTTGTTCTGACCTTCCAGTTGGTGAAGCGTGAAGTAATTAATGCCAATGTGCCAAAACAAAATTTAAGAAACACACCAAAAAAGCGCAGAAAAACCATGGAACATCATGGAACACCAGACCTTCTTGTCAGTGAAGCTGAGCAAACATGCATCGCCACGGACATCGAAGTGTCGCAGCAGCTCCAAATCGTCGCAAGGCAAACGTCGGGCAACGAGCAACAGAAGTGATCCTTTCCTCAAAGCCATCTGTCTATAAATGAGCCAACATAGAAACAGTTTTATATATGCTTTGATATTTTGGACATTTTTGGACAACTATTTTGATTGTGGTCTAACGTAGAGTGAACGAACCAAGGAGTAGTCGTTGTATGCATAGTATCTTACAGTGGATTCAGATTGGGAACATATGAGTCAAACACTTCACTAGATAGCTGTAATCACAAAATCCGTGGTAGACACGGCAATTATTGGCCGCAGGGACTGAGCAGCCTTACCGCCAAAACACGTTTTTTTTCTTGAGGAGATATGTACTCAAATACAATATGTAGTATCATAATACATTATATATACGTATATGGGTGTTTTCTTAAATGGTGATACCCCCAAAACACCCCAAAATGATCATTTTTAGTAGGAAAACCAATGGTTGTTGGGTACCCCCATTTAAGGAAACCCCCGTATATAGTTGTAAAACACCGACATGTCAAGTTGCATCAATGCTACCAAGTGTTCAATCCTGGTGAGTTGGACATTGACTTGGATGATGTCACTTTAAGAAAACCACAAATAGGATCCATGACATGCACGTACATCCGAAAATATATCTACTAAGAATTCCTCAACCCAAATTGAGGCCATCTTTTATAAGGTTTCCCTTAATAAACCACATTTCAAGTGAGAAGACCTGAGGTCCTTATCATTTGGTTCTTCACATATCCGCAGCTTCCCATCCACACCAAGTCTCTTCAGCTTCAATGCCATTTGTCCAATCTCTGTCAGCAATCCAGTAGGCCAAGTGACTCCATTGGCAAAAATCACCGAGGCATTACCTGGATAAAGATGTCATGTGTTTTTTTCCGATTCATTGAAAACATGTGGTACTTGTGAATGGCCAAATATTATTAGTCATTGGAAAAAAACAAGGATTGTTTGTTTATGAAATAAGTCAATATTACTTAACAAGCAGTTGCGAGGTTCATTGACTAAGCACGAAGCCTCCCTAGTTTTTAAATTGACGTTCTTAGGTCAAATGAATGGAATGGATCTGGATCAATCAGAAATTAAATAATATATTATAAACTCATAACAAAATACTGTAGATCATTGTATATTTGTACAAAACAAAAAACCTTGATATCTGTACATTCCAAATGTTTGTAGGTAGTACCATTCCAACCATCCCCCCCGTTTGCTTGCCAAAAAGTGACACCAGTTGCTCCAGCTGACAGGGTGTAAGAAATCTGAAGCTTCCAACCTCCGATCGGCTCGTTGATGTGGTTTCACGAGGGGTTGGTTTTAATATAGGGGCGTGCAAGGCGTGTTGCACCACCAACTAACGAGGTATCTTAGGGTTATGTTGAAGATGACCAAACTGATGCAACCATGCAGTTAGACAGTGAATAAAAGGTGAATCTTGGTGGCTTATCATCCTCAGAATCTGTGCACAAGGAATTGAATGACCTCACCGGAAGAGTCAAACACCAAGCATCATTGAAATTGGCTGAGTGGAGGTGAGAAATAAGATGGAAAAAAGTGCAGAACTACAAAAAGCTAATAAACAATGGTTTTTCATCTAAGTATCTTTCAACACACTTGAACACTCCTCTACAGCCCGACCGCCTGAACCCAATGATTTGCATTGATTCCCTAGAATATGAGAAAAAAAACATCTAGACGATGAACATCGATAAACCATCAAATACCTTTTCTACCAAGATAGTTGTTCTACCTATGACTTCTTCAAATAACTAGAATCATCCGCAGGATCAATCTTCTCTCTTGCCAATCGCTTCTTGGATGCTACACAAGATACAGCGTTTACAATATGTTTGCAAACAACACCAGGTTGTCTGCTCAAGTGCCAGTGCTCTCATATTTGTTTGGCATACCAAGTATAGGAAAAGCCAAGAAACAACTTGAAGGGATGAGCTGAGGATTTCGCCTTCGTCATCAATCCACTCCTGAAACCCAGTCACCAAAAACGAGAAAAAACACATGACTCTGCAAAAAACAGAAGTGCCACCTTCCTTTACTTCTTCAACTTGGAGTACTGCAAGTCAAAAACAGAAATTTACAGTGGCAAATATTCATTGAATATAACTGAATCAAGTGTCTGGACATATTCACGCATGGCTGTTTGTGCTGCTTCCATGGCTTCTCGATCAATCTCATAACCTAGGTGCATGGAGGGCGCCACGTCGCCCAAAAAGGCGCACGGGATGATGTTTCCACATCTGTTTTGTTGCATTTGAAGGGCTCAATTTGGAACGACATGTGTTGAGCCTCAAAAGGCCAAAATCAAAATATACCGTGGAGAAAATCAAAACTAAGATCTGCATAGGTCTGACATAATTCCAACATTCCTTGAGATACTGCATATGCCCGGTGACCCACACATTGTCGAAACGGAAAAAGCGCATGCGCCACCAAAACGGCGTGTCCACGTCCAGAACCCAAATCTACGAAGCCTTGCAGTCCGACGAAGAAAATGAACACATTGTAACTGTGATCATCTGTGATTCTTATCTTATGAATATATAGTAATTCCAACATTGATACTAATTCTAATATCAGATCATCCTGTTGGGCAGATGTCTCAAGTCCATCAACGGAATTGCGAACATTCAAAACTCTACATGCTGGGCCTCGAAAAATATCTGCTGCAACATCGGCCCGACGTGTCACACGTTCTAAAAGTTCCTGAAACGCGTCAAGCGTGATAGTTGGCTGCACCGTTTTCCCAATTTTCTTGGTAGATCAAAAATCCAACCAAGATAATACCAAGATTGGTCTCCAAGTAGGTTTAACACATCTATTACTTAGCCCAGAACACAGAAAAAAAACAGAAATCTTTCTGCAGTAACTCTACCCCTATGAGTTGGATCTTGTCAATTGAAAGTGTCAAGGAGGTTAGAAAACTCGCAAAGGGTCAAAGACTCGAAAAGGGATGCCCTTGAAGTTCAAATCCATCAAATCCTGGAAAAAACATCTGAAAAGTATTGAACAGTTGCGATCTTGCACTTGAGGAAATGAGAGCGTAGTCTGAATGCTATTTGCATGATTGTATTAGAGAAGCTATGTCATACACATTCAGTTCAAAAGAATCCAACACCAACCCATTCTCCTCTTCGCCAAGGTGTATCAATACAGGAAAAACAAAGGAAGACCACTTATGATCAGTGTGAAATGCATCATCAACCCAATGATTCATACAATGAGATGCTGCTTTCCGAGGTTCGGCAAAACTCAAGATGTCCACTGATCCTTCGGTAAATTGACCTCCTTTCTTGCCAACGTCATTCCTCAGTAAAAGTTATTGAGATACTGTTTATTGCTTGCATTAGGGTAGGAGATGAGTGAAGACAAATAAGAAAAAACAAAACATCATAGTGCAAGCTTAAACGATCTTTTATGCTATAAGGGACAAACTCAAATTGGCCTTTCCATACCCTTCACAGACTTACTTGTTTCATCGGTGTAGGTTGCATTAGGTTGCAATACGTGTAAGCATGTCTTCGACAAAGGCAGCTGAATCAACAGATTCATCCTAACTTCAACTTCAACTCAATGCAGTGCCGAGATTCCGACAGTGCGGAAGGATCTGCTCAAGTTCCTCAAAAAAGTACAGGATGGTAACGGAAGAGAATCACAGTGTCTACAAGGATCAACCAATCCCTGCACAGTTGCACCCAATCGAGTTGAGATGCAGCGACAAAATCCATATGGATGTGGGACCCTTGGTCTCTCTCTTTGGCGCTGTCTGCAGCGCTACCAAGCCTTGGTTCTTCAAGGATTGTGTCGCCGTTTCATTTCCATTGCTTTTCAGATTTGGTATTCCATCGGCTTGTTGGGCTCCGCGGCTGACAACCCAATTGCCAATATTACAGTAGCATAATTTGAATTTCAAGATATGTCAATCAAGATGCTGTTCTTTGTCGGTTCACAGAAGTCCACAAAGTCTCTGAACAATGACCAAAGAAATACAGAGCAGTCTGAAAATGCAAATGATTCATAATTCGTACTTCACAACTGCATATCTTTTCGTAACAAGCAGCTAAGAAAGAAATACTATCAAAGAACTTTGAGAATCTAAAGAGTCCCCCCCCCCAAAAGGAGTATCAGTACTACTATTAGTATTGTTGGGAAATGTTGGTAGATACATTGCGAATGGTATTTAATCACCTTCTTGACTCCGGACCCAAGACACGTGAAAATGTGGGAAGCTGCTGAACTGAACGCGGAGAATACGGCCCATTGAAAAGGTCGACGGATTCCTCGCCAAATCTCCACCTGAATATTACAGAAAACACAATGAGGTTTGGTAGCCACTTAAAGAAAAAAACATTGTCTTGAAGTTATTGTCATTCAGTCATTCATTCATGTCTATGTCTCATATGTATATTATATTATATAGACATCAATGTGCAAAAAACTACTTCCGCGCAACTCAACTTCCAGGGAGATCTGATTTTATTTTTACATGTGGCATCCACATGTATCTACATCCATCCGGTTTTATGGGAAGATGCTGCTGATGTTTGGTACAAGGCACTAAGGGAAAACCTTGAATCGATGCCCATGCTCTGGTCTCCAAGTCCAACATGTACCTGCTTTGTCAGGTGACAAGATTCATAACAACACACAGGAGGATGAAACAAATCAACATGTGTGAACTTGGTAAGTAGTAGATATACAACAGATTCATTCAGAATCTTCTAACACAATGAAAATTCATTTCCAGCTATGTGTTGTATGTGTTGAGGTTGTAGTTCATTATATTGTTCTAGTTCAAATGGTTTTAGGATGTTCTACGTTGTTGAGAGACAAACCTTTCTAATGCTTGGTAGCATAGCTTGGGGGGGACTAGCAGACTCAGAAATTTGGATAAGCAACGCTGAGAGAAACTGGAAAATGTTTTCTGATGGTCAAATCCAGATGATGTTTCATATTGATTGTTTGGAGTTTGTGAAGCTGAAATGTTGCGTTTGTGATTCAGGGGTCTTGTATGATGCATGTTTAGTTAATATATTGATATATGGCTAGCTTGCATGACTTTTCAACCGTTCAACTAGCTGTTGCAGAGTAGATGTCTAAAGTCTGTTCAACCAGTTCGCAGGAAACTTCAAGCAAAATATAAAAACAGTGGCGTTTTCTCAAGCTTTCTAAACTGAAAGTCATGTCCAAAAGGAAAGTTGATTCTCCCCAAGCTTGAGACGAGATACAGGATTTGGCTGGCCAACAACGCAATGGGATCATTGTCAAAGTCCTTGCTGCACATCGTGAGGCTCTGCAGAATTTTCAAAGCCCTACACCTCGACTCTGTATTGAACAATTTTCATGAAATGCTCTACCTTTACCTCTTCCTTACCTCCGGTTGCTTAATATTTTCGATATTTTTTGGAGGTTGAAGTATATGATGTTGGATTTCTGGTGCTTTCCACCATCTTTCCATCATGTTTCAATGAAGCCCATCTGCATCAATCTCTTGCATACCAAGATGCTGGTCGACCCCTTGGTCGTGCTCCAGGGGAAGCTTCAGTAACAAGGGAACCACCCAAGAGTTCACGGAAGACTTCCACACGTTGAGTCCCATCCTTCGCGATGAGAAAAACACTACAAATTCAACAAAGACTCCTTGTCTTTGTGAATTGTTTTTGACATTGTTGGTTCAACATCATTCTCACATCACTAATCAGTTCACGTGCTTTCAGGTTTCATACCCATTGGTTTAAAAGAAAACAATGTGCCAAGCATCAGAGAAGGGGCGGACTCCACATGTGCAACGGATACTGTCAAGATCAAAGTACTGTCCTAAGAATAAAAAGGGAAACAGGTCAGAATTTGAAAGGCCTTTGAACACTGCTCCAGGTTGGCATTGGATGGCATGGATGGCATCTATGTTAATGATTACCAACAAAAAACATGGCTGACATTCCAAAGTACATCAGCTCGTTCGAAGCGTGAATTGCAAAATGGATGAATTGCTCCCATCATGTAGGATGTGGCAAACTCTCTCATCCATGCCCGTGTTCTTCTTGACATGTCTGCCAACTAGACTGAGGTTGACAACGCGCCAAGAATATTTCTAACAAACTGAATACAATACAAAACCATGAGATTCCATCTGCCTCTCCCTCTTATTTCTGTTGATCAAATGATCCACCAACACACGGTAGTGTTCCATCAAAGGTCTTCAAAGGTATTCGTCTCTTCCCCTTGTTGACAAATCTACATGTCTTTATTGAATATGAAGAAAGGCTCTAGCAATGCTGGATGTCTCACAACATGTCACGCCAATTTGTGAAAGAATCCAATAAAGTCCAATTCTTTCTCCGAAAATATAAGGCCAACCGCCTGGAATCTGAGGCGATGGTCGATGGTGTTTGAACCAAACATGGTCCTATCAGCCCTATCAATCACTTCCCACTTCCAAAAAGGACACCCACTACAGTCGAACCTTTGGAACGGGGTTTTCTTTGTAAATAGGCATCTCGAACGAATACGGTCTTTTCAAAATTGACTTTTCAATGTGTGATTTCAACATTTGGAATCTAAAACAATGTTCCCAGTGGTGCGTTCACAAGAGTCTCAGAGTGTTCCAGAGTTCCCAAAATAACTCAAACATATTCAAAATGTGCCAAAATATCCAAATTCTCAAAAATGCATTAACATGTTCCAAAAAAATCCAAAAAGCATGGTAACATGTTCCAAACCTGCCCAACCATCTTGCACTTCTCTAGTGGATCTGACTCCATTGCCCACCACGCCTCTCGGATGCGATCACAAAAGACTTGTAGTTGCCATTTTGGAATGCCGGCCTCGCCCATCGGAGTCCTCAGTGGAAGCACCCCAAGCTACCCTTCAGCAAGGAATACAATCATGTCAAGGAGATTGTTGACATTAAGGTATTCATAGGTATGCTTAATAGGTACATACATCGCTTGACATATTCCTGACCTGTATGATTACCTTACATGTACTGGATTGATCTGGATTGTACTGGTACGTATTGCCCAGAATATCATGTGGGCAGGGTTGGCCAAGGTTCTCTTCGCAAACATGGACAACAGAGCGAACTTTGCTGTGATTTTTGGCCGCAAACACAGGGCCAGGTTCCTTAGGCGGAAGAAGGTCGTCACCAAACAGCTGTTGTTGTTGTTGTTGATTTCACCATCATGTTATGTCATGTTGTTGATTATGTTGCTGATGTTGTTGTTGTTGTTGTTGTTGCTGCTGCTGTTGTTGTAAGTTGTTGCGGGTTGTTAGTTGCTAGTTGTAAGGTGTTGCTTGCTGAGGGTTGGTTGTTGGCCATTGCTTGCTTGCTGTTTGATTATGCCTCATTGTTCCTCAAGGTGTTGTTGTTGTTGTTGTTGTTGTTGTTGTTGTTGTTGTTGTTGTTGTTGTTGTTGTTGTTGTTGTTGTTGTTGTTGTTGTTGTTGTTGTGTGTGTGTGTGTGTGTGTGTGTGTGTGTGNTTTTTNTTNTNTNTNTNTNTNTNTCTCTNTTTCTTCTTCTTCTTCTTGTTGTCGTTGTAAGTAGTTTTTTGAGAGTTGCCCGTTGTTGGGGGGTGATTGCTTGTTGGTTGCGGAGGGATGGTTGTTGGTTGTTGGTTGAGTGTTGTTGGTTGATGGATATGGTTGCTGCTGTTGTTTGTGTTGTTGCTGTAGTTTTTTGCTGTTGGTGGTGGTAGTGGGGTTGTTGGTGTTGGTGTTGGTGTTGCTGCTTCACCTGTGCCGTTTTATGCTATGTCACGGTCTGTTTTCTCATCCTTTGGGGGCCTTTATCGTTGTGTTTCTCTTTTCTTGCTATCATTTCCCGATGTTTCCAGAAGAAACGAGACTTCAATCAATTCCTGGAATGATAGGAAAACAACAATGAAGAGCATAACCTCACCGACAAGTAGTTTCATTGTGATCCATGAAATGAATCAAAATGGCAATTCAGAATACTTCGTCGTGCAATTAAGAGGCTATCGAGCTGCCCCTGACAATGACCTGTCAAAGAAACTGAATGTGATGGAACTCCAATAATGCAAATTTTGGAGCACTGTGAAAGTGATGGAACACTAAGATGTACAAACAACATCAATCAACACCCATCACCAGACACCGACAACATGGGCGAAATTAAATCCCAAATGCGTTTCTTCATCTCACCTCGGTCTGCTTTTTTGTTGCATCCCACTCAGCGTACTCGTCGTCGAACAAAGGTCTGAGGCCCAAAGAGAAGGAGGCTGAAGAGTTTTGCACCTATCATTTTTGGCCACGCAGCAGCTCCCGAAAGAAAAAAATGACCTATGCGGCGCCGTCAAAATCTACTAAAACAGCTCAGTATTAGAAAGAGTTATGGTCCTTGTAAGGCCCTGTGATTTTACAGTGTATAGCATACTTCACAACCTCCAAGCCTTCAACATGTAGCATTGTGTGGTATAAAACCTCTGAGAAACCCAGCATTTGGTTTAGAGTGAAAGGCATTTTGTGAAGAGTCATCACATAAGCTAACAGCTAACATCGCCTTTACTATCTTTATTTGTCTACGATGATCATGCATCAACAATATGGTCCTCTTCCTGACTCAAACACTGTTTTGACAAATTGGTTCCCTTATCGTTAAGTTGATGGTTCTCGTTTCCGATCGGTTTATCATTTCCGGTCCCTTAGTTGACCGTGGTATTGCATGGTCAAGATTGGCCAAGAGACACTCCCTTGCCAAACTGATTCCTCTGAGAAGTCAGCTGTAGAAAAGGCAATTTCACGCCAATGCTCACACATAGGCAGTGGTAATGGTATGCCTCACCAGACGCCGGTTCTATATGGTTCTATCATGAGATATTATCCATCTGCTTGATGGTGTCTGGCTAAGTGGACTTGGTGATTCTTTGGGTGCTACAGTTGTACTGCATAGGATAGTGCTATGATGTGTTCTGATGTTACAAAATCCCCATGGGCAAATCCAACTTGCCCAAGAATTTGAACCCCATGGATTAAATGGATTATGATTATCCAAATCACATCCCACCTTGTTGCTGAGCTTGATTGCCAGGATCTCGCCAACGAAGTTGTCCAGGCCCAGGACAAGCATCCAAAGGGATACGACAAGGGCAACGGAGTGAAGATGCCATGGCTTCCTAGGTGAGATATTTGCACCACATTTGCGAATGTCAACATACATGAAATTTCACAATCTTGAGGGGCATGATGGTTGGCACCTTTTTTTTGGATTGTCATCCAGGCTTTGGGGCTCCAGGGGGTCAAGCACTCTGAGAGAATCCATACAGGATCGTTAATTCCCAAGCGTCCGTAACCTCCTTGAAGTTGGCATCCAAAATGAGTCGCACACTTGCCTCATCTTCTGAGAGGGAGCTCAGGCAAGAGGACCATTTTGGAAATTCAAGACAGCAGAAGGGGATCTCAAAAACACAACTTTGAAACATCAAAAAGAGAGTTGTTTCAGATCTTCAGGCTTGCCGCCACTGCCCACGTATTCGAGGTGTACTTATCCACACGTTCTTCATGACTTACGGGGCGTCCCACTGTGCCATCATATTAAACGAAACCTTCAAAACAACACGATGATCAGAATATCTCGTGTTATCTTATCCCTTTTGCATCTGTCCATCTCGCTTTTCCATCCTTTTCCAAGATTGCAGTATTGATACAATTTCTTGATACCTCGTCTCCTCAATCCATGGATCTTGGTCAGGTGTGTTTCTCAAAACCAAGCGAGGAAGAAGCCTCAATGATTGACAGCTCTGCAGCATGAGATGCCATGGGTGATCCCAGTATTTCGTTTCATTGGCATAGATTTGATCAAGCTATTAGTCTTGCTGGCCATTGGGGTATGAAAGACTCTTGCATTTAGAGAACACAGGCAACGACAGAGCGATGACTGCTATTGAGGACTTGAAGACTTGACCCCAAAACAAAGACAATCACAGCGAATTGCCTACAGTCTCAATGTACCAATAGATCATTTGTACATCATGAATAAATCATGACAAATATGAGATTCGGATAGATAGGGAGGAAACTTGGTACATGACCAAAAGGAATGACAGGATACGGTGTGACCACATTGGTTTCCAATGCAAGAGTGCTTTTGAAATCAAATGTGACGAACCCTCTTCCTCTTATGTTCTGCATTTCTAAAGATTTTGTGGAATATTCAGGGTATTCATATATCACATACTATATCCCATCATATTTCAAGCAATCTTCGCTTCATCCGTGGTTCAAAACGTCCCACCATCTTCCACCCCCCTTTTCTTATCTGCGTTCCCAGGCACTCAACCAATCTGGATCCATTCACTTCAATACCTCCAAACTGGACGGAAGTTGATGGAATCCGCCAAGCTCTGATTTTGTGCATGAGATCTTTTGTGGAAAACCCATCTGACTGGAACTTCACACACACACACAAAATGTGTGGAAATGAGTGGAACTTCATGCATTGCAAAAGTGTGTTTGAAGGATATCATCACCCTTGAGATGTGTGCGAATGTGCGAATGAGTGGCTGATCCAACCAGCTTCAGGACCCACACCCAGCAGTTTTTGATAGCATAAACCTCAAGGATGCCGGCCACCAAGATGACATTGGAAATGCTCAACAAAAATGTTCATCAAACAATCGATTCACCCTTCATTCTTGGTTTGGTTTTCCGCAACATAGAAGACTTAGGCACTTTGCTCACTGCAGCTTTTCCAATATGACAGAATATCACTGCTTCCCTCGCCATGCTCAGTTCAAAATAAAATGCACAACTCCAATAGTTCAAAAATTAGACACCTCGAAAAAGTTGTCTTTTGAGTTCCTAACCCTCAAAGATTGCAACATATGGTTAAACCTGGGGTTGTGATGAGCTTTCGTGGATTTCCAGCACCGTTCCTCCGATCTTGATCTTCGGAACGATCGCACGCGTTCACTCCCAAAAGCTGCTTCTCCTGGATGCAACGATTTCTTGGCGTCGCACTGACAAACATCTGATATATACACATTATTATGTAATTGTCTCATATGTTTTGTCTGTGTCTACACCCACAAGTTTGATATATAAGTCATGGATCATAGTATGGTAGCTTTTTGTCATGCCTTGTCAAGCTCACTCCTTTCTCCAACCACAAGTCACAAGCGGATGATAGATGGGAGATAACATGCAAGTCAAATCAGGTAGCATCATCCGTATCAGCCAACACGTCATGAAAATCCAAAGCCCGCATAGGCTCTCTGCACAACATGGGACCTGTGTTGTTTCAGATGTGGCTCCTCGACAACCGCTCCAGTGGCCAAACGATCCGCAAATGCTTTGGCGGTCAACTCTGGCCCTGGGTCCACAACAAATTGCTGCCAGGCGCAAACAAAAATGACTTTAAGATACTTTAACAACATGAATCTCATCCAAATCTTGCCATCAAAACATTACCCACATCACATCCACTGACAGAATTCGTTTCATGCAACTTTCTACAAAATGCCACCAGTGGCTGCTCCACACTGGCCTTGCCGCACTAAGAGGCCGCCAGAACCGCCTTTGCCGCCAACCACTTTCCATCGCCGCCGCATCCATGATGGATTTTGCAGCCGATGAAAGGCTCGGCACCCACAAGGAAGGTTTATATAATAACTGAAAGGGTCCAAAGTATGTTGAAATCTGCGCGAAGTGCCTATATAATCCTATATACGTACATAGGACATGTTTTGCAAGCAAAAAACAACGATGACATTGTTGAAACAAAAACATCAAAAGCACAACATATTTGATATCGGATAGAAACCCTTTCTCAAAGATTCTCAAAGTGCCTTGTATACCAGTAACATAATATATCTGTATAGGACTTTGGATCTTTTGCGGCCCTAAGAGGTACCACGTGTTCTTTTTGAGTACGCAGCTGGTTAGTGGTGCATTTCCAACGAATCTCTATCCCTGACCATGCCATTTTGGAACATGTGGCAAGGTGCACCTGAGGTGTGAAGCCAAGACGTGGCTTAACCGTTGAGCCAAAGTCAGAAAAGCAGAAAACATGAACAATTTTTTTGCAGTACGAATCTTCATCTTCTTACTGCAACAAAATCCAAGTAAGACAGATATGCGTTTGGTCATTTGGTCAGCATGTGGACATCCTTATCTCTACTATGATGGGTGCCTGGACTCCGGCAAGCTTCTTGATTTTTTTCCGCGTCGAAGTCCACTGTCAAACCTATGTATTTAGAGATCTGCCAAAAAACGGGTGGTGGACATATTGAGAGCTGCATCACCTGAAACATTTTGCCCTACTTGTTGATCAAAGACTTTTTGAATACTCGGATTTGTCTGTATTCGAACCGGTGGCTCAGAGACTTCAATAATCTTCTGGATGATTACGTCTGCAACTTCTTCCGGTGTTTGGCCAACGGCTCCTGATTTGCCATAGGCCGTCATGGTGGATTGCATGGGTTTAGCATACTCAGCAGGCATGGACGACACATCTGGTACTTGAGCATTGCTCCAAAATGCAGACTTGATCGCTCCCGGCTGGACACAGGAAGTATAAACTCCAAAGGTGCGAAATAAAGGCGCTTGACTTTCCACCATTCCTTCCAACGCAAATTTGGAAGCACAGTAGATATCATTGAAGGGTTGACCCCAAATACCACCCACCGACGAGATGTTGATGATCTTCCCGGATTTTTGTGAACGCATATAGGGAAGCACCACTTTGTGACAGCGAATCACACCAAACCTGAGCTTCCCGCATGAAGGGATGTGGCTGTTCGAAACGTGTTGTGCGATTTCGTCAGTGATTTTTCAGCGCAGGATTTTTTTGGGGATGTGATTTGCTACACAACTTATCTGATTAAAACTACTGTGGCAATGTGAACTTAAGGAAAATCCACAAATGGTCAGGCAGTCCAAAATCACATCTTCAGCTTTCCCGACCCCCAAAACAAAAACAAAAACAAAAGAACTCCTGCCAAGAGACAAATTGGTTTCAAGTTGCGCTTTCATTTGCTCCATGCTCATCATCTCAACGCTGCCGGCTTGGCTGTAACCGGCATTATTCACCAGGACATCTACTCGTCCAACATCCTTCAAAGCAACCGCCAAGCCGGAATCCACAGAAGCATCCTGGCTGAGGTTCTCAGAACCTGTTATTTAAAACATCCCTTGACAAACAACGACGCCTCTCTTTCAACAAAGGAAAAAATACCAAATGACAACACATCACAAACGTTCTCTCAACCTCTTCACAAAAGTTCGAGCCCTTGACACAAAATATATTCTTGAGCCTGTCAGACAACAAAAAACACTAGGTGAGTTTTGCTTTTTTTCTCTTCACCAAAAAAGATGCATCCACCAGACATGACCCAACTCCATTCCCTCCCCCACCGTGTTCACATCCAATTCCAAAGGTTTGAGATTCTCAGCGACCGCAGCTTCTACAGCGGCTTGCATTAACATGTCCTGATGCAGGGGATTTCTTTCCCCAAAAAGGCACACCCCGCAAAAATTAATTCATTAAAATTGATGACAATGGAAAACGAACAATCCAAAGATGTATCTCCTATTCAAAATGGTCACGTTCCATTGCCATGTCATTTCTTTTTGGCACCCGCGGGGGCGGGGCAAATACCAAGTCAAAGCTTTGTTAAATGAAACTCCGTGGGAAAGTTATTGGCTACACACTACCCTGCAATGCGACTTTGTTGTAGTTGACTTGGATTGGTTAAACAAATTGGCAACTGGAAACTCGGGATTTTGTTCATTGCCAACATGGGTTGAAAACCATGATACCTGGCAATATCTCATCCGGTGTGGCCCTGGAGGGTTGGTCTTGCTGACCTTGGTCCAGCCACCTGGTAGGATCCTCATTCGCCTCTTGTAGTGGTTAGAAGCAGTACTATTGGCTATTGGTATTGCACTAGTGGTATTTCACTAAAAGTTCTATCACTACTACTGCTGTACTGCTAGTCAAGTAGACTATTGGTATTAGGCTCATATTAGTGGTATCTGTACTACTGTTGATTCTACTAGTATGAGTACTAGTTGTGTGTGTGTACCTTCTCAAAAGAAGTAAAACCTGTACTCGCTTTACTACTTCGATCTGACCTTCCACAACCCATTCTTGCAAGCAGGGGGCCACTGGGGAAGTATACAGTCAGTGGCCAACGAAGACACTGTATGCTTCCTGTGTAAACGTACCTGCTTTTGTTGAAACTGTTGACCTTCGGTTCTGTTGATGGGGTTTGTTTCGTAACTAGCTTCGGTTTGAACTGTTGACCTTCTGTTTTGTTGATGGGGTTTGCTGCGTAACTAATAAAATGGAACATCTTCTTTCATGACTTCGGCACTTGATGCCTTAGTTTTTGTNTTCTTCATCTCCGTTGTTCTCCACCTCTGTGTAGCCTGAGCTGTCATCCTCACCGGTTCTTTCTTCTTTGTCAGAGCGGAGGGTTTGCAGCCCTACTGCTTCCTTATTTGGGAGGGGTGGCATCAAAGGTGATCTTCATCTCTTTGCTCAACTTATTCTTATGCACTACACTGGTATTGGTCTATTTGGCATGGTCTCCTTGCACTACACTGGTATTGGTCTATTTGGCATGGTCTCCTTGGGTATATTTGGGTATACATTATTACTATTTGGATAAAGGGCTCTCATACAGCCAGCTACAATTTTGGTCTAAAAAGTAGCCTTGAACACCCAGCCCTCCTGGCTGGGTGTGTGTGTGTACCTTCTCAAAAGAAGTAAAACCCGTACTCGCTTTACTACTTCGATCTGACGTTCCACAACCCATTTTTGCACGCAGGGGGCCACTGGGGAAGTATACAGTCAGTGGCCAACGAAGACAGACACTGTATGCTTCCTGTGTAAACGTACCTGCTTTTGTTGAAACTGTTGACCTTCGGTTCTGTTGATGGGGTTTGTTTCGTAACTAGCTTCGGTTTGAACTGTTGACCTTCTGTTTTGTTGATGGGGTTTGCTGCGTAACTAATAAAATGGAACATCTTCTTTCATGACTTCGGCACTTGATGCCTTAGTTTTTGTTAAAGTGTGTGTGCATGGACCGTAGAAAATGTGGGGGGGCAATAGCAGCATGGAACCTGCATGTGGCTACCCACGTATATGTTAGACCCTGCAACCACCCTGTAAGAGTGAGCTGACCATTATTGGCCCAATTCTTGGGCCAATTCTTAATGCACATGGCGACTATTTTGGGACTCGTACAGGTGAGTAGGGCAGGACCCAATATATGTACATGTAAAGATACAACTAAATATGCATTGAAATAAGAAAGATAATATGTTTACAATGTATAGTTTCACTATTTTTGGGCTGACATGGTAGGCTGAAGAAAAACAAAAGACCCTTCCGTAGAATTTTCACATCCTGGGTTATATTTGTATGATTCCAACGGATCTTGTTGAACTATTGCATCCCAACTACTCATTTCAAAATGCTTCAACATCTACCCTCCCTGAAACTAAAATATCATCTCAAAATTGGTGGTTGGAAGACTACTGTCCTTTGGGAAGATCCATTTTCCCAGCATCAATCTTCCTAGTTTCAGGGAAGGTAATCCATCAGTGTTTTAAACAAAACAATTGTCCACCAACTTGTCTCGCATGAGAAAATAAAATCCGTGAGATACCCAAAAACAACCAACAATTTTCTGTAAAAATTGAGCGGTTGAAGATTTGACGCTTTCAATCTTCACATGTTTCCCTCTTTGTCCTATGTTATCCCTTTTTGGCTAAGGTCCTTCTTTGCCAAACTGCGCATGCCCGCAAAGACCAAATGATTTTTGGCCAACTTCACTGACAATGCAAGGCCTAAACCACTGTTCGCACCAGTCACGACGGCCACGGGCAAAGCCATCACGGGAATTTGAGGAGACCAACAAGGTTATTGTTTTAGAGTTGCCAAACTAAGCCCAAATGCTCGGTGCAACATATATACTTTTTCGAGGAAACGGTCGAAAATCTAGATGAAAAAATAAGAGTGGCAAAGAAGTAAAGAATAAATATGACAAACAGCCAGCTACTAAATTGCCAAGCTGTAGCCCATGAGTTTGTGAAAATCTGCAGCAATTTCAGGAGTCTGCGGCTTCATGAGATGCAAGAAATACGGATCCAATGATTCTCACAGCCCCTAGGTGTAGTGCATTGCAATTCATTGCTATTCACTTTAACTTTAAATGAATCCAAGATGAAGTTTCCCATTCCAGTTTGGTTCATTCTTTCATCCGGAATCCGGCCAAGATGCTTCGAAGATCAACGGGAAACCTGACAGAAGTCTGCACTTCAAAAAAAAACAAAGTAAAAACATGAAATGCTGGCAGGTCCAACACGGTCCAACTAACTGCGTCAATCTCATCCACAGAGAACAACAATGCTCGTCTTAGTTGGCAGCCAAATGAACTGCTCATGACCTGGTGATCCTGTTGATTCCTGAAATCAAATACCTCAAAATGCAGAGTCAACACTTTGGAGATTCAACACCGATCCGCATAGAATTGGACAAGAAGGCATGATTCTTTTGTTTCGTTTCTGCGGATCTCGTCGAAAGCTCCGAGCTTTGCCCTGGAGCAGAAATGGACGCAAAAGAAACATAGAAGACTCTAACAACGACATACAACAACCTGCAAAAACTCACTAAAAAACTACCACTGTGTGACATGTTTTATCAGAATCATTGTCCTTCCTAATCAACAGTGGCTTGCTGCAAGCCAACAAAAACAATGTGCGGTGAAGTGCTTGCAACAGATTAAATGAGAATGTGTGGAGGTACCATTAAGTGAATTGCTGCGGTAAATACGCTGACATGGAGAAAGAAAAATTGAAAGAAAGCACTGCTTATTATGCGGGCTGACTGCGAGTCAAGGTTAAAACCATATTTACACATCAATTTGACATGATCACATAATAGAGTGGAGCAGACCTGAAGCAGGCCAAAACACTGCGCATCATCTGGCTGATAGCTGTTTTGTAGCTCTATGGGTCATGATTTGGATTTTCAAACGATTGACACACCAAGCGAGGCATTCGGACTGAATGCGATTGCACCTGGGTTGACCGTGCAAGTTGTGATGTCACAACTGTGACATGTCATCCCATGCAACGCAACGGCAGCTTTTTGAGTCACAGGGAACTCTGGTGACCAGCTGCGAAGGCGAGAAAAAGAACTGAAGGGAGTTGGCTTCCAACTTATGTTGGTGAAAATGATGATATGTCTTTGCGGCTGGAATGAAAATCATATATTGTTTACAATAGTAACTTAAAATTGTGTAATATGCTTGCTAACTACAAAATATTCTATATTTATGTAATTTATGTATATTTCATAGTATATACTAGTAACATGGGTACAAACACTTCTGAAGATACTAATCAAAGACTGCAATTCCAACATGGAAAATCAACAATCTGTACCCAAAAGCCTGGATGCCACGTGTCTTTCCTGCAGCTGAATCGTCAAATGGCCAACTCCATGCTCCATTTATTCATGTTCATCCAGTGGTTGAGAAACTGACATGTTGCACAAAACCAATCGCTGTGGGGAACTGGTTGTCAATTGCCACACTTATCATATCGTGGCACTTGTCCCAAGCCACGACAATCCTCTCATTCTCATATCCGGTAACGTGCTCTTAGGAAAGCTTCATAGTGTCACAGTGTGTTGGTCCTGTTTTGTCTTTGAATTTCTCAACTTACATTGAGCTCTCAGAGCATTATGGCCATGTAGAGACTCTACATCGCACCCGTTTGGAGCTGGAAACTGGCAGATTTATTTCCCATTTTATTGGCTGTTCCGCATCTTTAAGGAAACTGTGCCGGGATGATATTCCCTCATCTTCTCTCCATATTTCACACAAAAGAACGGTAAGAACACAACTGAAGAAAGCACTGGCGGAACATGTGATGTAAACAAGAAAAAGTGGTATTGTGGCGAAGCTCGTCGTGCCAGTACTGTAGTCGAACCGTCTCAAACTTGTTGCAGACTTGAGAACCTCGCAACTCACAGCGTGGAGATAGCTTCGAGCCTCCACCGTAGTGAAGTCCAAGGGGTTTCACACTTGTGGATGGATGCAGAGACTGAGGTACAGACATCATCTTGTGATTCTGAGTGGTCTACTCACAATCCTCTTTACCTCTCCAACATCTGTCATATAGGTATCCATCCTGCAAAAAGCGCTTCAAATAGAGCAAAACAAGACTGCAATGCGCAAAACTAAAGCACGTTTTTGTCTGGAAAGTAGTTCTTATAGTACACATGAATCTTCTGTAAGAGCTACATAACAAGCAAATTTTGCAAATTCGAGTTGTGTCAAGTCAACAGCAGTTTTACTATTGTGACACCTCTGACTTTATTGCTAGGGCTTCCGCCATGTCTTAATGAAATTGATAATTTGACATGTCAAACAGCGTCCTCTCTTGAAGTTTCGTAAGGTCACGCTTGATACTGATGACATCAATGGACCGAGCAGGCCTTCAGACAGCATCGTGGGATGTTGCATGGTTAAAAAAAAAAACCGCTGAAACAAGTCATATGGAATTGCAAATCAAGTCGATTACGTTTTGACCTACAGTAAAATAAACAGCACTATGAAGGTAGAGTGATCGACAGAGGATATAATTTCATGTTAATGCGTAATTCATAAGCTGTGGATGATTCAATGTCTACTTGATAAGGAAGGAAAACAAGATCGTGGAGGAATGTCGAGGAGCCTGTGCTCAATTTGAGACAGGACTGCCGAACGAACATACTTCATTTAGTGATTCAGCATGGTGGAAACAATGCTTGGACAACGCAAATAGTTCGGGTTTGTCAACTGAGGTTGGAGCCCTTTCAATAACATGCATCCCTCCAAAAATTCATCCACATTGACTTCTGCGTCACCATCACGATCAAGCTGGGTAAAGAGTGCCCAAGCGTCCCCTGGACGAAACCGCAATCAAACATGGTGATAAAATCACACATCACATCGTACGTCACTTGCCACGGACCAGCTAATGGTATTGTTGTATTACAAATATTCAGCATCAATAGAAGTCAATAGAGTACATCCTTCCAGGACATTCCAGGACTCCTTTCTTGGAATACCAGGACCCAGTTTTGCTGCACCTGCACTGATTTCAAGAGCATCGAAGACAGCATGTAGAGCTGGATCTTTCATAGCTTGCTTGAACTCTTTGATTGAGACGCCTCGGGACCACGACTTGCTGGCATCTTAACAAGAAATTGAACAGTCTAAGGGGAGTATGTCTTGAACAAAATAACAAGGTTGAAAACACCGGGCAACAACACAACCAAAACCACAAAGTAATTAAAACTAGTACAACAAAACATCCAAGAACTGTGATAGTGTACAAACTCGTCTGAGATGTGGCATCCAAAGGGATGCCGATGAGGGACCTTTCCTGCTTCAGGCAAAAACAAGGGCCAGCTCCCTTCTTCTGCCTATTCCCTGAATAGCTAGACATGAGATTGAAATAATTATTGACATACTTCAGCACTTATCTGTATAAAATGGGGACATGAAGTCTTTGATGATCTCTAACATTAATACTCTTAATTACTCAACTGTCACATGCCAAAAAAAACATCTACCATGCCTATGCATTTGTAACTGCTTCAAGCTGTTCAGCTCTCACCGTCCGGGTGCCTCCATCACCATTGCGATCCAACTGCGCAAAGAGGCGTCTCACCGCACGGAAGTATTTAGCCTTCTCCTTGAAGTTGCTTGAATTGACACAGGGAAGTCTTTGTTTCAGGAAAACGTATAAATGGCAGTGAATGGTTAAAATGAAAAAAGGGGTGAGAAAGTGTGATTCAACGAAGAATGAGAAAAACGACAATTTGCGAAGCAGTGATGGATCAAGCTTGGATATCCCATGAGCAAAAGTACCAGAAGCATCAACAAAGGAAGCCAACGCAGAGCTCGAGAATTGTCTAGGATCAAAGTTGTCCAAGCCAATTTTTTCAGCTTAGTAAAACAGAAACTTTCTTCACTTGACTCATTGACAGAAACGTTTTCCTGTTGTTTCTTTGCCAAGATGCATGTGCGACATTCTGCAGAATTAGCTCATGATCTCGTTCAGCACTCTCAATGGCTGATTGGCAAAACCTTTAGCCAGGCTGCGACTTCCCAGAAAGAAAAAAAACAAGTAAATGCAACAAAACCATAGCACCATACTATACAATCTACAGTATACAATTACCATCATGCCATCGCATACCATAGCATACCCTAGATCAGACATGTCGCATTTTTCCAATGTCTTCCAATGTCTGTGAACCTTGAACCTTGGGTCCCCGACACTCCTGTCATTACATTTAAGACCTGATTCGCTAAGCATGCAAACCAATTGAGAGTCAACAGGGGAAACAGGTCAATCTTGGTGATTGAAAGGCCATCCTGAGTTGTGGACTGCGAATAGGGAGAAGGCAATATAAACCTGCAAATGGCCACACTGTTACCCCACACGTCAACTGATTCTAGAGCTGAACATGTACAACAGCCAGCTTTCTAGAATGCCTATCAAATGCAAATCCATGCCTACAATTGAGTACCCAAAATTCACCTATTACAGCATATAGTTTCAGAGTCTTGGAATGAACAAGTCTGCTTGAATGCATGGTTCACAATGCAAGTCCAATAGTTCAAAGCTGGCTACTCAGCTGCCAGTACTTGATCAGCTGGCTTTTCATATATCGCATCGAAAAAATACAATGTTGATTCATTTCATCAACATCCACGAAATCACTAACATGTTTCACATTTCCTTGACAGGCCAGAATCGGACAAAGCACCTCAAAAAGAAGCTGCCAAATTGGTGACACCACTGCCAGCGCATCACTCACTTCCACCCATGTTAGACCGCCTGGACGTGCTATGACATGTCGGTGCAACAATGCTAGGACGTTCTGGAAGCAAGTAGAACTCAACAAAACCATAGGATCGGCATGCCATGATTACAATGATATATATATATATACACACACAATATATATATATATACATATATAACATGAAACTGTATGCATCCTTCAAAGGTATATGGTTGATTCATAATGGAATCAACCTAAAAACCTGCGTTCTGCAACTGCTCCGAGCCTGTGATGGCAGCGAACCTGATGTGTGGACCCATCAGTCCCATCAGTAATTTGTGGCCGCACATGTAACCACCCTGCTCCACCAATATTTACCCTTGGTAATGCTGACATTCTGCATAGCTATAGTTTGCATGCCAGTTCATCAGATTTTGAAGGGCCATCGATAGATCTGTCCATGCTACCGGAGATTGGTTGATTGCAGCTTAGAAGCAAGGTATGCATGGACAGGTCCAACGATCCAAAACGTCTCCTGAGTTGGACAATCGATACCGAGACATCGAGAGGACATACTTCAGTGTATCTACATGTAATACATTCCATAAGGATGTCCCCATGGTCGTATGATATTGTATTATAAATTATATCATATACTATCTATATACGTGTCACGTAATATTGTACAGAATTATATAGTGTAACATCCAATCAATAACATAATATGTATCTATACATATGTAACATCCGGTATATTTCATGAGCAAACCCACTAAAAAAGTCGTCGTTAGGTAAGGTCTTCAACAATTCCAAGGCACTGCAACAATTCCCGGATGATTGGATCTGTACCCACATCTACACGAAATTCCGTGCAAATATCCGTGAAAATGAGGCTAAACCTTGGCAAACAGGAAGTGATTGGTGTATCAGCTGTTTCACAAAAGTGGATAGTGAACATAAACAAGAAAACCTGAAAAAATCTTAGAAATCCAATGAAGAAATTACAATTGAACTGTTCATCGAACATCAGAAGACCCAATGTAATATGGATACTGTATACTGTTTATGTACAGTAACCATTGCTCCGGTCAGGCAAAACCATCAACTTCTGTGGCTTTCTCATTCCTTTTGGTTTTCCAGACTCGAAACTGTGGGTTTTTTTGGACCAGAGTCCTCAACCCACATGGACTTCATATCTCGCCAAAAAAGTACCACTTTGAGCGTCTATCCCTTGTAGATTAAAGAGCCGAAAAAAAATATTGGTGCTGCTACAACCATGTAAAAAGAATCAACTGTGGCTTTGTGTTGCTTTCAATGTTGATGGCTCATACTGTGGACAACGAGTACACCATGGATTCAAACAACCAGTCACACTGTTGTCTTCAAGGCAACTCAAGATTGATTCAACACGCTTTGTAAAAAGGTTGTATTTGTATCTAGTTGTAGCATCAAAGAGAACAAAAACAGCTAAAAGGAGTCAAATCAGGAAAACCTTGAAATAAGAGAAAGCAACAAGACAAAAACTTGAACTTGAACTTGCATGTAAAAACAGGATTCCGAGTAATCCTACAAGATCATCAAGAACAGGCCATTTTTTCGCGGCAAGGTGCAAAAAGATAATCATCACCAACAAAACTCCAGACCAGGCCATTGCTCTCAATGTTCGCCCAATACAATACAAGAGCGTCTTCCTGAAAAACAATCTGCCACTTGGTTGCACTTGGTGTTTTGTATTTCAATGCATCATTTCCTCGTATCATCCGAATTCCTAGATGATGTTTTCCGCTGCATCTGAGCATCAATGATCGGATGAACTTCACCAATCGCACTACTCGGATGGCACGGGTAATCTTGGCAACTCGCAAAATGCGAACAATCCGCATACTTGTGCTCACGTTCTTCGTTGCATTTTGGTCCTGTCATTTTCAAGTACGACTATGATCCCGCATCTTTAGCCAATCTTTAGATCAGCATAGCGCAACTCAGAGCTATGCTAAGCCAAACAGCTTGAAGGACAAACCCCTTGCTCCTCTGTCCGCAAAACGATCTCAAGCACAAACTCCAAAAGGCTTGAAGCAACCACCACAGTCTGGGCGATGTTATTGCAGGTTTGATCAATTTAATTCAATTTCTATTCAAATATGTTAGTGTTGTGAGACATATACATGATGTAATTATGTATGATTATGTACTATTTGTCCAGTGACCCTTCCTGATGTCTTTTTATGCTGCTTTTGGAATGGCCAGCTTGGACAAGAAAATCTGACAGTCTGACAGAATGAAATAAGAAATTCACTAAATCCGCCGGAAGACCAGGAGTTCCTTTATGGACATGTACAGCTATCAGGACCGTTCTCAGCTGAACTGCTCTGAACTCTGAACTCACCATTTCTCAAAGCTGTGGGAGCATCTTTTGGGGGAGAATCGGATTCTACTGACCTCCCCCGTTTCTGCAATCATTTGTTTGTAGGTTGATCCATACATGTCCATACAGTGTATAAACGATGACAACCATCGATAAATCAACATGGGGCCGAGGAACATCCAGGATGAGCCATGCCCAATCGTTCTTCAAAAATGTGATGCCACCCACCGACAAACGCAAAACCCACTCCTGGGTTTGGGAGCTCAGATTCTTCACGGTTGGGAGCTTCATCATTGCATCTCCGGGAAAAAATTCCCCTATCAAAGACATAAATTCATATAAATTCCATGTACCGTACAGATATTTCATAACTATTTGGATTTAATCTTGAATATTCTTTGCCATGCACTTATACGTATATAATCATATACCCATATGATACCGCTATCCATATAAGAATTCTAAACTACCTTTCTGAGTTGCCACCAAAGATCCACGGTGAAGAGAATCGTGTAAATGGAAGCGACCACGAAGATTGCCTCGTGCGGCTCGGCACCTGGTGGTTTTTACAAGCCAGCCATGGAGTCTTTGGGCCATGGAAGCATGATATTGACCAATACCGATACATGATACCATATTGTTGGTATATGAAAAATATGTGACATGTACCTAATTTACCATTTTACCTTGCAAAGTCTCCACAAACCACAGGGTAGTCAACAGCACTCAAGCTTGCAAGCTCAAAACCAACATGTTTCAAGATGTTCAGCTCTTAGAAAGCTTGAGTATCCCAGTGCCTGGACTTAGCGAAGACACTTGGACTTGAATGCCCAGGAAGACGGAGTTGGAAATGATCACACATCCGAAAAAAGCTTCAAACCTCGGGGGAAATCGATGCCTTTTTCATGGCATGGAGCTGGAACCTGGGAGCCAAGCCATGTTCCAAGAACCTACGTTTCTAGGTCAGTCCAGAGTGTGAGTTCCTGTCCCGAGAGTTTCTTCGAAGCTTGAAGGCTAAAGGTTGTCTAAACACCCAAGGTCACCCGATCATTGATCCTCGCACCATGCTGTCGAAGGGGCATCCATGAAAACACATATGGATGCATCGAGCGTTGCCATTGGAAGGGCAGAGCTGGAACAGGTTCTGCAGTGCTTCAAGACAACCAGACAAACATCGGTGGATCGATTCATCCAAGAAAAGCTGACACAACATTTACAATAAGATTCATTGTTGATACATTAAGTTGATACATTTGATACATTTGTTGATTGAAATCTACATCATAGTCATAGACAATCCATAGTAATCCGAACTCTGGATTTGGCATTTTGGCAAATTCAACCTTGAAAGGTTAGATGCCGCAGATGCCGCAGATTTTTTTCGCCGCAGGCCTGTAGGTTTCGACCTATCCAAATCCATACATGCCTGTCGGCAACTCACGGTCGCTTCTTCGTCCTGCGCACCCGAAATATCATGAAATATCATGAAATATCTGTGGCATTTGGTGAAATAAGTCGACGCAGATTCGATACACAAAATGCCACACGTCGACAGTCACTGACAGACTGACAAATGGATTCTTACAAACCGATGTCCTCCTCATTGAACATGGTTGCAAGATGCATGCTGCTACCGGTGCTGCTCTGATGCAAATGTCGCAAACCGTGAAAGGATTGCACGTGGCTCCTGGAGTGAAAAAGTGTGTTGGACAACACTGGGCAAAACATGCCTTCTCATGAAGAAATGCACTTCCTAGCATTTGAGTTTACCACAAAAAAGGATAGACCTAGCAAAACAGAAAATCGTAACATGAGATCCTACAGTAAGCCAAGTCGCTGTTTAGTAGTCCCTGCTTCTGAAGTATAAGCTTCGTCCTGGCTGCATCAGCATCGGCCAAGTTATGTCAAGCTTCCATGCTGATGTTCAGCGAGAGACGAGGGTTTATGGATTTGGCAAGGCATCGCTAGGCTCACACGCAAGAGTGTCCTTTGTATTCCGTGATTGTGTACCATGATCATGACTACCTCCGTTGTGATCATGATCCACAAAGTTCTGTCCTTGGACAGGGTTTGGCTCACCATAGTGGCAAGCAAATGTTCAGGTGGAGAAGAGTAACATTCATCCTTTGACATGTTAATATCATATGTTCATAACATTATCTTTAGAATTGGTCAGAGGCGCCAAACAGCCAATCATTCAAAAAGTAATGACAAAAGAATGATTAAATGGGATTAAATATTGAGACAAGTTGACTGATCAGACAGCACTATACGAAAGACAAAGGTGAACAGTACTCAATCAAAATATATCGAAATTACCCGAACTTATCTCATATGCTATCTTAGATTCTGCAATCTGCGAGGCACACTTAAGGCCTATCACGTTGCACGTCATCAATTCTTGGGTTCCAGTTTCAAGTGCACTCTTGGAAGAATTCAGAGAATTCAGGATGAAAATTCAATGCCATCCAATCAAAATAATGTCTGGAACATTGGCAAATCAGAGAAGTCATTTGGATTCATATACCGTATACCAAACCTTTTTGCGATCATGCCGGAAAAGAAACATGTTTTGTCATTTTTTGTGGGGATCCACTTGTCAGTCTGTTTTGAAATGCATGGAGACAGGCAGAGTTGATGATGGATCCCACCAAATAATTCAACCCAGTAGCCGTCGAGAAAAAAGAGTTGAAAACGTGAGAGCCAGTCTTCCAACAGATCGAAGAGCTTTTGATCACTGTCCTGCACCAAGAGACAAGGACTTGACTGGAGAAGGAATGAAGAGTTGGAAAGCAGTCCTATCATATCCCATCAGTAATAATTAATATATAATTAATCATATAAGATCTGTGAGGAACATTCCAGAGAAACAATGCCGGTCCCTCTCAAGGTCCAGGCAAAAATACCTTTCACCACACGATGGTTCTTGTCAGGTTTGGTTCACCATCATGTTCATGCTGATCCAGTGCCGCCAATACTGCAAGATTTGACAAGACTCAAAAACGGGTCAATGAGTCAATGCTAGGATAGGTGTACATTTTTTGTCAAAAATGCGGTGACCACACCGGCTGGGACCTGTAGGCTGAAAGTGCAAAACTGGTCAAGCATGGTCAAGCTATCAGTAATAAGATCAACAAATACGTTTTGAATGTATTACTGTATCATGATGATAATACCCGATTGTAGCAGCATGACGAATCGCTAATGTAGTCTGTGATCCTAGCATCCCTTGTTTAGCTGCCCTCTGGCTGCATTTCCATGCACCCTCCTTCAAGACCTGATCAATGGATTCTCCGGTTTCTTTGTACCGGTCGTAGGCCTTAGCAAAAAGTCGGCCTTGCATGGGCTTTGAGATGTTGTATCTGTATGGCCCTGAAAGCAGGCAGTACAGCAAGTCTAATCCAAGACCCACAAACACAAATTTCCTAAATGCTGAAAAGCAAGCCATGCGCTGGTGGTCAATTGATGTACTACACAACAAGAACAAAACGAGTTCGAACACACAGTTGCTATCTTTTCTTAAACAAAGTACCGCTTATTTGCCAATGTGTCTCTCTTGAACATAATCCGATCCTCACATTTACATAAACCATAAAAATCAATGTTGTTCTTCATTTATTCTGTCTTCCGGATTCATCTGGAACATCCTCTTGTGCTCCTGTGGACGTGAGAGACGTCTCAATCTAAGTGCGTCTGTGTGTGTGTGTGCGTGCGCAATGGTGCTGTAGATATTGTTCTTCTTGCATTTGTTCTTGCTTGCTGCTGGTTGCTGAATGTGGCCAATTGCTTGTCGTTGATTGTTGATTGCTTCTTGTTGTTTCTTGTTGTTTCTTGTTGTTTGTTGTTGTTTGTTGTTGTTTGTTGTTGTTTGTTGTTTGTTGCTGTTTGTTGTTCGTTGTTGTTTGTTGTTGTTTGTTGTTTCTTGCTGTTTATTGTTTGTTGTTGTTTATTGTTGTTTGTTGTTTGTTGTTGTTTATTGTTGTTTGTTGTTGTTTATTGTTGTTTGTTGTTGTTTGTTGTTGTTTGTTGTTGTTGGTGCTTCTTGTTGCTTCTTGTTGCTTCTTGTTGTTTCTTGTTGTTTCTCGTTGTTTCTTGTTGTTTTTTGTTTCTTGTTTCTTGTTGTTTGTGGTTGCTTGTTTCTTGTTTCTTGTTTCTTGTTTACTGTTGTTTGTTGTTTATTGCTTGTTGTTTGTTGTTGTTGTTGTTGTTGTTGTTGTTGCTGTTGCTGTTGTTGCTGCTGTTGTTGTTGTTGTTGCTATTGTGTTTGTTGTTGTTGCTATTGTGTTTGTTGTTGTTGTTGTTGTTGTTGTTGTTGTTGTTGTTGTTGTGGTTGTGGTTGTGGTTGTGGTTGTTGTTGTTGTTGTTGATGTTGATGTTGATGTTGATGTTGTTGTTGTTGTTGTCGTTGTTGTTGTTGATGATGCTGGCGTTACATTATATTCATGTTCACTTCCATTCAGAGAGCCACGCGCATCCGGAATCGCAGAATTCCAAGTTGAGTTTCTTGGGAAGCCCTACGTCTTGAACCCAAACGGACTGATTGGGTATTCTGGTGCAGACCGGCTTGTCAAGTTCTTTACATCCTTGTGTCCAGTTCCACTGTGTGTCCTCATGGCTCTCTGTGGCTGTAGAAACCTTATAGTTTAATGTATATACAGATCGTTTGGATGCCATTCGGGAGGTCGCTTGCTGGGCGCGGGAAGGGTTCAACTTGTTCGTCAGTATGTAACTAACCCGTCCATATCTTGAGGTGGACAACAAGAATACAGAATACACACATGAAGGGTTGAGAGGATACTTAAAGAGGCCCGACTGACTCCAATACCCACTCAATGTAGCATAAACTGATGAAAACAGCACCCTTCCTAACTCCCTCATCCGCATGAATCACCGGCTAGTTCTATCAGAGCTTGTAACCTACAATTGTAACCTTCAATCCACAATTTTGGAGGGCTGTGATACATCCATAACCTTGTAAACTTGAACCTGCGCAGGTGGTCAAGTTGCATAGTTGAACTTCTGCCCTGGAGCGGTTTCCTTTTGTGGAAATCGTGCACTGTTTTTTCCATCCACGGCATTGTCCAGCAATGCCTGCACGAAACTTCAAACCCACACAGATGTGAAGCATAAGGGAATGTGGTGGGTGACCTTCTGAATTGCAGATAAGTGAACATGACTGAGCGGACATGCCAGTGAACCTGCCAAATGACGCCAACGCAATTCCAAATAATTGAATTAAACACTATTAAAGTGCTGAGTCATACTATTTGTTGCTTGTCAAGGCTAGTCTTGGATGCATCAATAGGGTCAAGGAATCAGAGTTTTTAATGTATATAGATTCCATACCGTCCATGTAGTGTACGTATATTTGCCCATGTGTATCAAAGGATATCATGAATATCAAATATCAAGTACAGTATCAACTCTGTAAATATAGATACTGCAAATATACCACAAGATAATATATAGACGTTATGTTTTTGTTCATGTGTTCCCTATCCGCCCTATCCTTTTCTATAGCCTGAAGGCGAGCGAGCCAGTCATGCATATGTTCAAAGAGCTGGGCATCTCGTTCTTGAAGCCAATCCTGGATTTGCAAATCGATGTGTGATTATGAAGGGATACTGTTGATGAAAGAAATCCTGCACCAGTTGATGGGTAGTTTATCCCATTGTGTTCAAGGTTTTATACATCCCAGGTGCTGCAGGATTTCTTCCGTCAAGAGTACTGAGTGTACCAAATCTTCTGCGACAGGCAATTTCACTACGCTGGGTTTTCCAGGTTCAGAAAATTCATTTTAAAAAAATCCCTCCCGATTCTTAAAAATTGGGGTGATTCATATCACTCAACACAACTAGAATTTACCCAGATTTGTGTGTGTGTACGTATGTTAAATGATATGCAATGTGAAGATCATGGCAGACATGTGGCAGAAACTCATGACACCCACAAGTGCACTGTGAACACGGTTTCTCCGAAATATATCAAGCATCCAAAGCTTCCGTAGAGTCGGGCATCGGCATGGCCGGCCCGGAGTTTTTGTGAAACACGGAGATCGGTTGTTCAAATGATGGCTGAATTTAAGCACTGCACCTATCCTTTTTTTAGATTCTGCTAGAGAATCTTACTGGGTCCTAGCACCAAGATTGGTTTGCGTTCAGTTTGGAGATGTTTGGGGAAACAACGAATTGACCAAGCATGAACAAACACCACCAAAGGTTCTGCATTGCTGCTTGTTGCATTTTCAAACATATAATCAAAACTCGCTTTCGGATGCTCCCATGGTAAAACTGCCAACAGCTGGCAGCTGGCATAGCTGTAGCTGTCATGACTCTTGTGGTAAAACACGTCAAATCATTTCAAACTGGATCCAAAAAATCTGCCCAGATTCGCCGCTTCACGGCCAGCTGGGCATAAATTGCTGCATTGAGGATGCATCTGTTGAGTCGTCAGATTACTTCCAAGAATCTTGCTGAATTTACTTCAGAGTTTCTGGACCAACACAAACATGCATAAAGACACCAAAAAGTGGCGTTTGCTCATGTTTGTCCAGATTTGATCATATTTGACATCAATTTGTGGTATACTTGATGTATATGAGGAACTATGAGGAACTTATCCTTTTGTTGAAAAATAAAAAGGCCGGACCTGCAGCTCTTCATCGAGCTCCTGAGTTTATCAGTTGCACACGGGCCAAATCGTCACTCAATCCCAGCTGGATCCCAGCTGGAACAGCTTGGAACCAACAAAGGATTGGTGAAATTTCATGTGATTTCCAGATGTAGACACCAGGAATTGAAATGTGACAACAACAGTCGTCACAACATTGGAACAAAAATGCTCAAACCATATAAAACCTGAAGTATTTTGGAACCTGTCATAGTTTCACCAACCTGGAACCTTTGAACCGACCCTAAAACAACAGACTAACTTCCCAGATTTTTTTTTCACTCAACTCTTCGGTGTTCCTTTTCACGGAGGGTCCAACCTTGGTCCTTACGGTCTTTGACTTTGAAAACCCGGACATATATAAATCATAATTCATAATATCATGTGTATATATATCATAAATTATACATACATTATCACATTATACAAATATATATATATAATGTTATTATATGAGATTAATTGCTCAACATGCGTGACCCGTATGAACAAAAATCCTCAAGGGGTCGCCTGCCAGCTGTTTCTCCAAAGCCATACGTTCTTGTCTCGCCTTCTGGAGCCTGGTCCCCACCAGGATGACATTGACATGACATTTTCAGTAGGGAATCACCCTATAGATTCCCATATTTCCCACTGTTACTGGGAGGTATATCCAAGTTATCAACAAATATCAGACTAACACAGAAAAACATATTAAGCTCTGTGAAACAAGTAAAAACATCTCTAGCCTCTGCTCCAAATCCTCCACTGATCCATTCTTTGCGGAAGGCTTTGGATAGAGGTGAGCCTGGTTCCACAGCGTCTCGGAGTATGGGAAACACATTACAGTTGCAGCGTTGCTATCCAAGTTCCAATCAAATCAAAGGATCACACCAGCTCATAGGATGATAGGACATAAGAATCCTTCCACTGGGGTGTGGAGTTGTTTTTGACACTAGTCATGATTGGTCTGCAGACTCCAAATCTTGCAAAGTGCCAACCATCCCATTTCATGATTTCCAGAATCTTAGAACAAAAGAGTCAGCAAAGTCTTGAAACCATCTCTTCAAATTCTTTAAATTGCCAAGCCCTTGGAAACCCCGTGACATCCCCACAGCAACCTTCATCAAACCCTCTCTGAAAACTAACCCAAATTCACCTCGACATAGCTGCGTTGAACCGAAGGTCTGCGTGTCTTTTCCAAGCCTAACAGCTCAAAGAGTCGGTCCATCGAGTCCATCGGGCAAATAGAAAAAAAAACAATTTGAGGCATTGACTAGATGAACCATCATCAAAGGCAGCCAAAAACCAACAAATATATGGTTGTATATGGTTGTATACATGTTGTATATTTTGAAAAAAAGTGTATGACATATTTGAAGTGAATCATTAGTAAATCACTAAAGTTGCCAGGTAGCAACACTCCGGGTGATCCACTAAGGTCATCACGTCGTGGCATCCAGAGGTGCTCTGGGTTACTTGGACTGACAGCCTCTTCAACCTGCGAGTCAGCAATCATTTTCAAAGGTGAAGTTTCTGCAATCTCATGTTTCCAAGCTGAGCTTGAGAGAAGATCAATATGTTAAGGAAAGAACATCGCCATTATCAATGCTAGTCAACAATTCTCCAGCCGAGGTTCCAAGGAAGCTTTAAAAAGCAAAGGTCCAAGGCCAGGCCTGGGAAGAATTTTGTGGGTTTTCACACGGTTTTGGCAGATTCACATGATTCCATGATCAAGTTGTGCTAGAGCAAATGTCTATTGAATACCATGTGCAGCAAGTAATGTGTAATGTATGTAATATATGATCATATATTATGTTTATCTGCATTTAAAAATATATTCATTGGCATATATTATGTACAGTAAACCTAGCGTAGGATCTTTGTGTTGATCATGTACGTATATGAAATTTATACTCAAATATTACTCCAATGTACACGGGATACTATGCTAAGCTATAAAACGGATGATATGCCACACGTATAGAATAAACCCAAACAGTATAATGTCAATACAGGACTAATTACAGTAACCTCCCTCCAATTAGACTGCCCCTTTTTCCCAAAAGCCATGCTTTTTGTATTCGTCCAAATTTCCCCCCTAGTTAATAGGGGTATGCAACAAATCTCCCCCAATTATGTTGTGCTGGACGTTGCATATCAAATATTGGATGTTTCATAAAGGATCAAAAGGACCTATTTCACAACAATCTCCTCGTATAAGGTAGTATGTACAAGTAGTGATCCATTTTCAAGTTGCATATCTGATATCGGTGTGTACATGATGTTGTACTTTGTTGTGGTGTTGATCAACGTCCAGGTTGTGCTTGTATTCCTACGCAAGCAGCTCACACCCTGGGAACACTAAGGAGGTTCAGATTGACACCATTTCAGTTCAAATGAAATAGAGTAAACAACATTTATTCGTGCAAACGGCATATTAGGCTACGTTCAAAACAATGATTGTTTGTTCCTGACATTTCAGGACCTACAAAATCAGAAGTGGTGAAGTACCCTGGAATCCAGCCCTCTGATGTTGCAAGTAGGACTGACAAATAGCAGAACATGGCACAGTTACCGTCTATCCTCTGTTAAGTTAAGTTGTCAATACCACACAATACCAAATGAAGATGCATCAGTCTACAATACGGCACGACGTGGTTACCCCTCCCCCTGGCCACTTTACCGAGGATGCGGGGGAACTTGCAGCTAGTCATACAGTGTAGTATCTTCAAGAACACAATGAAGCCACCGTCTCGCCAAAACAACGCGGCGTGTAAAATGCACAACAGCAAACAAACAGCAATGAGTGTGCCTCCATCCACAAACTCATATCCGTGAATTGACATCAAACAACATTTCGTTCATTTTCTGAACCACCTTCCCATCATCATCATCATCATCATCATCATCATCATCATCATCATCATCATCATCATCATCATCATCATCATCATCATCATCATCATCATCACTCCTTCCCATTNAACTCCCATCATCATCATCATCATCATCATCATCATCATCATCATCATCATCATCATCATCATCATCATCATCATCATCATCATCATCATCATCATCCTTCCCATTCCCATCCTTGGTATCCTGACAATTGCGACTTCTTAGGGCTGAGCTTCACAACTTTTCTTCTGGGCCTCAGCTGATTCTCCCCCTGACCCTGCTAACCATCAAATCCTGTGACATCCAGGAATCCCCAACGGCGCAAGGAAAGCTGCAGCACCAGGTTGCAAGGTAGGCTGGAACAGGTGGGGTCGGTTGACGTGGTTGGAAAGGTGAATCCCCAAAAAGCTCACCATCGCCACATACCACTTCTTTCACTATCCGAACCATCACTATTAGAGACTCGATCCACAACTTGTTGACAAATACAAATAGAGCCATCTCAATAAGTCCAAAACCCCCTTATAATTTTAAACTCAACTTCATCATGTCCATCATTTTCCAAACCATTTCCCAACAATTCCAAGATTTTCAAAGGTAATCAACTCCCAATATTTCCCCAAATTTCCCCAAACTTTTCGAAGTCATGGAAATCATTGTACCTCTACCTATCCCATAACTGCCATGGCTTCACCCACTGCGCCATGCCCGGTGCCTCCGAAGCACTCAGTGCCGGCCGCGGCGGCGCCGGCCGCGCCTTGGGCGGCGGCGTGGCGGGCTTCGGTGGTGGCGGCAGCTCGCCTCGATTGTTTCGATGCTTCCAACAACCGTCAAAGTCATCCAAATCCCTCTGTATTCCTATATCCTTGAAGCATCCTGAGAGGAAGGTTATGATTTCATGATATTTTTAATATATACGTACATGTTATGACTGTGTTCATTATTTAATTGGTTGGGTGTGTTTTTTTGAGCATCAACAAACCTACGCCGCATGACTGCAACTTATGAAATGAACATTGAAGGTCATATTCTTTGTTTTAGCGGCTTCCGTGCTGTATCCTACCGAGGGTTGCTACTCTGCATTTATTTTGGAACCCATTGTGATAGGAAGGTAGGAAGATGGTAGGAAGATGGAAAATGGGAAAGGACAGACTTATCAATGAGCGGATGCTCCCATTCTACATGCCATAAGATGGCCGATACAGGTTATTTGCTTGGCTTATGATACCCGGACCCAAAGCACGTCCTAAGTGGCACGGAATTTTCCAATCACCCGGTTTATGTTTCCAAAATCCAGCAAGCGTGGGTTGAGGGTGCCTGTTCAGGGTGGTAATTAGTTGATTGTTGATGAGTTTGTTTCAAGTGAACCATCAAAACGGGTCCATGGTTTTGTCTGTGAACCATTCCAATGGTTGAGATAGAAACAAAAGGCTTTGACAATGAACTATGATTTTCCCAATAATATTTGTCCATTGATGTTTGGAACATGTCAAACGCCTGGCTTACACAGTTCCGGAATTGTTGATTCCGTTCTTAGATTTTGGGGATGCCTCAACAAAAATCATCATGTGGGTATTATTTGCTGCTGTTTAATTTTCTTAGATGCTATGTCAATGTCACAAACGTTGGAGGTGTTTAACAAATGTCAAGACTTGATCTCTGAGATTCCTCACGTGGCAAAGCTATGAGAGCCAACCTGAAGGTGTGTGCGCGTGTTGCGTTTATGTTCTATAGATGGGCATACTTCTGGTGGATTAGTTGGGAAGTGCCATGAGCCTGCGGTAGGAATAAACATCTAATTTGGCTTCAGGCTTCAGTGATTGTGCCCTGCAATCCAATGTGAGTCATGTAATTAAGCGATAAAGTTCCACATCACACACACCAACCAGACCTTCCAGTAACAGAACATGTTAACACAAACTCACCTCTGTTTTGTTGACTGTGTGATTTCTCGGATCTGCATACTTGATTATCAGTTCATCGGGGTGCCCGGCACTAGGGTTCAACAATCCGGCAAGTTGTAACTCGACGTTACTTGCCATTACGTTCAATCATCTTCCATTGCACGGCTTATGATGACGAATGATGACATTAGCAGTCGAAATGGCTCCAAAAGATTCTGGTCCAAAATCACTCCAAAAATCTCCAAAATCACCCCAAAATCAGCGATGACGATCCTCTCAACTCCTGAACTCCTGAAACTATACTCCCTGGAAGTTTAACATAGCCCCTGAAAATAAGCCATCCCAAAAGGAAAGTCATCTTCAAACCATCATCTTTCAGGGCCTATGTTAAACTTCGGGGGTGCAAATCACTGAATCGACCCCCTGACCTTTGTCTGTCAATCTTGCGCTTTGGACTTGCAACCGCGGCAACTTCCCTCAGCAACGTGGATGATCAAAGGAACTTCCACTGCCCAGGGTAATATATTGCCGTCAAACTATGTTCAAGGTAGCTATTGCAAAAGCAAACGGATTTCAAACAAGTCTGCTCTTTGAAACGTTTTGCTTTAAATGATATTAAATGTATCAAAATACAGCACAAAATCGACAACATAGCTCGCCCAGTCTCCAGGAAGCCCAACGCTACTGGAGTTTTCAACTTCCGTTCGGACAAACGCTCTATGGAGGCCTTTTGCTCGCTTGGGCTCACCTGTCAACGTCGACTGTCCCATTTGACATCCCTGGACCGTCCCGTGGATCTCGACAAACACACAATCTCATGAGGTTCAACAGTTTAACATCACACCTGGCCTGACATCTCATAGGCTCCCGCAACTGTGTACCATCATCTTGGCGCCAGGGTGTAACTTCACCCTCACAGGTCCATTCGCCCATGACCATTTGTCCACAGCCACAGGCACAAGGTCGAAGGCGTGGCCTGGGGAAGAATCCAAACCAAGAACGGTACAATCTAAATCAATCTAACTCTCCAGTGTCCCTGGAAATTATGTTGTGCTGCTCTCAGGTTTGTTGATGTTTGCTGGAGACAGGGATGTTAACTCTACATCCGAAACAGAATGACAACGGATTCTCATGATTCAAGACTTCATCATACGTTTATTGAAATGGATTTTTTATAAAAGAACTTCCTTCGGATACAATCTATTCCCATACAGGCCCATACAGTCCCTCGTGCCCTGAGGTGCTCATCTCCCATCATGGCAGATTGAGGCTGCCACTTATAAAGCTCCTCTGCGTCCTCGCTTCCAAGGTCAAAAAGAAGAATCCGATTCTTGAAAGCACTGCATATTCTGTCAGTGGAAACTCAAAAGTTAAAATCCTACATACTCACACAGTTGGCGAACGCCACATAAAGTGTTTGCTTGATTGATCAGCAACAAGAGCAGAGCACACTTCTTTTTGATTGTGTCTGCTCAAAGGCATGGGGTCGAGCAGGTGAATCTATCCATCTGGAAAAGAGATGAGATGGTTGAACAACTGAGTGACCTCACCAAAACAGAGGTGGACCCAATTGATCTCTCAGTCTCACACAGACTGAGAGAAACAAACCCAACACATCATCATCGTAGAAATTGTCACCCCGTGATCAACCCCCCCAGAGCTTCGTCCAGGGTGGGTGGGTGTGGACAAATCTCACTGGGTGAACACTTGATCTGTTCACCAAAATGGCATACGGATAAATGATCAATCACACCAACATGAGAGTAATCCCCCTTTCCAGACCAACCTAACCGAAAAATGGGAACTACTCACACAGTTGGCGAACGCCACATAAAGTGTTTGCTTGATTGATCAGCAACAAGAGCAGAGCACACTTCTTTTTGATTGTGTCTGCTCAAAGGCATGGGGTCGAGCAGGTGAATCTATCCATCTGGAAAAGAGATGAGATGGTTGAACAACTGAGTGACCTCACCAAAACAGAGGTGGACCCAATTGATCTCTCAGTCTCACACAGACTGAGAGAAACAAACCCAACACATCATCATCGTAGAAATTGTCACCCAGGCCCTACCCCTCGGGATCTCAGCATAACGCATCAGGCCAAATCGGTCGAACAGACCTCCAACCTGCTTTAGAACCGGTTTCAAGATCATTACGGGAAGGCCAGTCCGCAGGGTTAGCATCTGTTGCGACACGATCGATAAACACCCGGATACGTAATTTAAACACCAAGTCCCAAAAGATTTTGATCAAGTCACAAAGATCAGACTTGCTAGAGTAACCTTTCACAAGAGCAGCTTCAACTGCTTCGGAATCAACAAACAGAAGAACATCGCAACCAACAAGGCGAGATTCGAAAGTTGAAAGAGCAATGATCGGAGCTAGCATCTCGACTGGGACGATTTGAGTCTTCCTATCGAGCCACTGAGCTTTGACCTTCTGAGGAACTACCGCAGTAAATTGCACGGGACAGGTCAATCTTCGATCGATCATCACCGCACCAATCCGATCCGGCTTCTTCTCTGAGAACCTCGGGTCAGGTGAAAAACCATCAGTGAAAAACACTACCTCGGAAAACTTCGGCACACTCAGGTCGATCGATCTCGGAGGACCTTCTTTCACCAAGAACATCCATTGCTCCAGAGCTTTCTTCAACGGGATCCCCAAACTGAACGAGCCATCGGGAGGATGTCTCGCGTACTGTCTCTCAGAGATCACACGCAGAAAAGCACGGCCAACTTTGCCCCAGAGCTGGCTAGCCCCGAACATCAGTTTTCCTTTGAGCTTCCCGGCGGATCCGGGGTCCAGCAAGTCATTCTCGACGATAGCTTCCATCTCCCCTATGAGCTCTGTCTTCCTTTCAGCTTTGATCTCAAGCACCATGTCCACCAAATTGTAGGTGACCCCGAGCACCGTTGGCGATCTAGTGAGCTGGAGCTTCTTCGGATCAAAAGCTGCCCCCAGCCACCAGTGAACATGCTGCGCGCACTGATGAGCAGATGCCACCGACTCCATAGTCTCGAAGCCATACTTGTCATCATAGAAGCTGAAAGCGACAACTCCAAAGATCTTGACCAGGAACTCGTTAATGGCAGCAGATCTACGATTGTAGTTATAAACTGCCGAGACCAGTCCAAAGGAATGACCAACCATCACGAAGAACCCAACTCTTGTCGATTCAGGATCCTTCAAACAAATCACACTGAACTTCCTGTGTGCCGGGTCGATAGCCACTTGCCGATAGGCTTTTCTCTCATCCAGAACCCACCCTGCCAGCTTTGCCAGGGGGGATCTAGACCTCAAGCACCTAAGGGCAGCGACATTGGAGTCTGTAGAGGGTAGCTGGAGCTTCTCTGTGATCACCGTGGCTCTATTCACCAGATTAGTGGTTGCACTATCGCAGCCTCGAACCTTGTTCTTTTGAACTACTTCGAAGCGCTGGGTGGGCACCCAGTCTTGGTGTTGAACAACTTCAGTGACCTCACTCTCTGAGAAGAAAGGCCCCAAGCAAGAACCTTCTTGAACATCCTCCACTGTAGCTTCCCAGATTTTCGAAAGATTCTCAGTGACTGGAACTGCTTGAACTCTCTTGACGATCTTCTTCCGCATTTCCCAGGCCCGATTGGACAATTCTTCCAGGGAGACTATGTCTTGATGCCGGTCGAACGCCGGCCAACGTCCTGACCTGGAGATCTCACCAACGATCGGAAAACCATGAAAAAGAAGATCAGGAAGATGGACATCAACTGAGCCAGAAGCTTTGATGAAATTGCGGTAGAGCTCGATGTTGCAAGTTTTCCCCATCTGAGCCGGACTGCCGTCTGGCACGCCCCGCAAGAGCCTGCGCAAAGGAGCATCTGGGATTGACCGCAGGGATTGATCAGAACGTTCAAGGCACTCCTGCGCCACAGAGCTCCAGGCAGCCAAAAGACCGTGTCGATGCTGAACCACACCTGTTGGGTCAGCTGAGACCCGCTCGATCGCCTCCAGCACATCCGCCTCCAGCAGGACCTCTTGACTGAACGGATGTGTGATTTGAAGAGCCCATGCGATCGCTTCACCAGGTTCCGTCTCAATGTCGAGAAGGGGTTTCATAGCACCCCTCTTGAGCTGATAACCTGAGGCCACAGCTTTGAGAGCCGAAGCCGCTTGTCGATGTCCTTTCCACAGAACTGCTTGTCCAAGAGGTCGCTTACGATCAGCCTTTGGGCCCACCAGAGCAAACGTTGGAGCCAAATGTTCAAATGGGAGCTCAGCAATCTCTTTGATGCAAAGTGCCATAACCTCACACATCCTGAACGGATACTCTTGAGCAAGCTTGGTTCTGTAGACCCATCGACCGAAGAAATCACTCCACACGCGACCATGCAGCCTGATATGGGAGTGAGAGCCGTCACATGTCATCTCCAGAGATCGGAAGCGCTCGTCGGTGACCATAAGCCGAGTGGGCTTGACAGAAGGAGCACCCCACATGCACTGATCAAAGTCGATGTTGATTGTCCGGCACAAGTGAGCAACACGCACCAAGGCTGGGGTGTTCCAAATGAGGCTGAACAGGGGATTCTCAATTGAAAAGTCTTTACCTAATTGAGCTAAAGCGCAACATGCTTCAGCAGTACGTTCCACAAAAAGATTACCCAAAAATGTTACTAAGAACAGATCGAGATCCAAACCAGGGAGTCCATCTGGGAAAGCTGCCGATCGTAGTGGAGGCGGTCCCCCATCCTCTTTTCGAGCAGAAGAAAAGGTGTTGCATGGTGTGCCAAAGTGCATGAAAAAGACCGCCCCCAACAGGATCAGCTGCATCACAAATTCCCAGAGCTCCGCATCCACCACATCAAAACCATCGGGAACAAGCTCAGAGACCATAATGTCGATCGGTGGCAAGCATCTGATGCCCAAAGACTTCAGTGATGCCGTGAGTCTTGCAGTACCTGAAAAGACTTCCAGAAACCATGGACCGTGTCGAGCGACTTCACGCGGATCTCGAGGAACTTGTTGCCAAGACGACCATTCGCATGAACCATCAAGTGGAGCTGTCGGAGCCTGAATCATAGGCTCGTCATTCGATCCACTCGATGGAGGTCCTGAAGGATCNCCTAGAGAATCCAAACCTGTACCTAGGACATCGTCCCTACAAAGGGCATGTTACTAGTGTCGTTTGTTGAAATCGTGCCGTTTGTAGAGTATGGCCTGTATATGGCTGCAGCCATGCAAGTAGGCTTCACAGCCACTCTGTTCATGCATGGAGAAAGAGATGAACCCATTCAAATTGTCAGCCATGGCATGGTTCGCCTTCTGCATTTTTCCAATAAAAAGGTTTGTGCTGGCAAACAGCCGACAAACAGAAACATTTGCAAACATGTTGGCCCAAGCCAAGGATGCTGTCTAGAATTATTCTTGGCTCGGCACCATGTAGTATGGAATATATATGTGGAAAATCTTATAAATATCATACAATATATTGTTTTTCTTTGGGGTTCTGTATTTTGTACCCTGACCGTTTTTAGCGATTTCCTTTTTCACCAAAAATCCAAACGCTGTTGGGTTTGCAAAGATGCAATCTTTTTTTTCCGCCCATGCAGCCAGTTGTGTCTTTTGAAATTTAGTGGCCTCGCCGGCCTTTCCACAGCAACCACACGGGGGAACGTGTGGCGGAAGTAGCTTCCCTTTGGCCGTGGTGAATTTCATGGTGTCAGTGCCAAGACTATTTTTGTTTTTGGATGTTTTTACATTGTCGTGTTTCTTTTGACGTGTTTCTACAAGACATGTAGAAGCCACATGTATGCAAGACATCTTACAGTGTCCTGCAAAGTTGGAAAAATATGAAGAACAAGACACGCAGTCAAAATAGAAACCAGGCCACATTAACTCAGTGGTTTTCCATTGCGTATGCCATGTCCTGAACTGCATGGTTTCTCTCTTGTGGTTTTCCCAACCGCAGATGGTGGCCGGGACTCGCAGCACACGGGGTCACAGTGAGGATGCACCTTTTGATACAAAACACCTTCTGAGGTTTTTCAAGTTTCAATCCAAGCATTCCATTCCCATCCCTTTAGTGTTCCATGGGTGATCGATCGTTTGTGGATATTTGTAGGTAACTTCTGGGAGATTAGATCCTTCCACCATCTACATCCCACCGACCGTTCATCATTCAGTCACTGATCGAGCTGAAGGCCTGGCATTTGGCGTGACGCTTCCCCGACGTTGCAACGTGCCCCACGTTGGATGAACATGGTGAGGGGTGATAGCCCATGAATAATATTTGGCACAATGGCGTTTTTTCCTAAAAGGTGTCATGCATCCAATATAGATTTGTTTCCAAGACTTTAGTGAAGATATTGTCTTCTTAGAAAATGTTTTCGAATGATGAGAATCTTTGGCAACGTGCATCGCGGCCATCTTGACAACAAACACCGATTCTCGATCCCTAGCAAATTTTTGTTTGCCCTTCTCTCTGCCCAACCTGCGATTCGCTCCAATGGCAATTGTCGCCTATGAAGATGATGCGTCTCCTCCTGCTTGGCGTTCGGTCCGCCAGGGACTCGGAAAACTGTTGGGATTGCGAGACACTTGGGGTGTTTGAGAGGCATGGAAAACATCAATGATGGCAGTCTTCAAATGTCTACTTTAAGGCATTTCTCCAGTTCAAAGAAGTGAAATTGATAATACTTTATCTTGAAACTCCCATACCCTGCAATCTCTGTAGACTTGCCCCCAGCTGCCGAGGGCCTGGAAAGATCCAATGGTGCGAAGAGGACGTAGTGCCTGGTTTCAGCGAATGAGACTTTTACATGTTCAAAGTATTTAGTGTTTGAACAAAGCCCTTAGGTTATGGGGCATCGACCTTTGTCTTTGTGCGGGTGAATGTAGGTAAATTATCTTATCCTCCAAAAAGTATAAGACATATTCAGATATAAAAGAAACAGTTATTTAGGTATGTATATATATATATAGTTAGAAGATATGTTTCCCAGGAGATCGTTGGCCCCAAAAAAATCACTCTGTAAAGTTTTCCTTCTTCCATGTACCAAAAATTCAAAGTGAGGTAGCGTGCGCCCGATCCGTGCAAGCTCACATGCCAGTGGCATTGATCAATTTGGTCAGCGGTTCTGAATGGAAGGGGAGCCCTCTACTTGATCTAAGCCAGAGTGGTGGAATCAAGACCGCAACGGCTAGGGAGATCAGTGTTAACTACTGCTTTATCAAGCCAGTGGTGAAGTTCCTACCTCACAAGGTTCAGGGTTTCCTAAAAGGTTTACTGTTTGAAAGGGTTTGGTGTTTGAACCAAGTGTTAAACCCCCAAGCCTAATAGCTATCGTGCCCCTGCAGGTCCCATCAGCCTACTTCATGACGGATGTTTTTCTGTACCTAGATGGTCTCATGTCGGGCAACCTTTTCAAACCCAAAAAGCAGGAGACAAAGATGTCTTTGGCCGGGGTGGAAGGATTGAAAATGAAAAAGTTGGTGGGTTCCTTGAGGGCCTTATGGAGGTCTTCCAAAAAGCATGGGTTTGATTGCCGAATCACTGATTTGAAGCGTTACCTTAGACCATCTCCTGACCCTGATCGACGTGGAGATGAAAATGAAAGTCATGATTCCCCACTTGGTAATGGTGATGATAATGGTGACAATACTGACAATGCTGCTGCCCCAGAACCAATTCATGATGATGTTGGTTCTGAAGATGGTTCGGTTGTTGGGGAAGATGATGAATCCCCAAACGCACTTGAATCACCTGCCCCTTCTTTGCCACCGCTCTCTCCGCCCAAGAGCCTTGATGAGAGCTCTGATGAAGGCGGCTGCGGAATGGCTCCTGCCCAGGATGCAGGTTCAGCCGTTGTGGATGGCAGCGATTCAGAGTATTCCATTAATGCCCCAACCCTAGAACTTGGTGCCTCTGACCCTTCAGAATCTGAAGATGAAATAAGGTGTAGCCAGGTCTCTTCGGGTTGGTTGGGAAAGGCTTACATGGCCCACAATGAGATCGAACGAGAAAAGAAAAGACAACATGATGAGGAACAGTACGAAAACTATTTGCACGAGATGTGTGAGTTTATTCGACAGGACTTAGAAAAAGACTTGAAAACCAGTTTGGTGGACACAGAGATGTGGGGGGGTTACAAAAGAAAATGTTACAAAGCCTTGGACCAATATGGCCACCATGTCTACTGCGACTTGTCTAACCTGGACAACTTCAATGCTTGGCTTTCCCAGCAGAAGGACCCAGCTGCCGTTAATCTTGATTTGTGTGTTTGATTATAATTATAATTGCGTTTCCAAATTGAATTAAGTAAAAAAGTAAAGTACTATAAGGAAAAAGTCTGGGATTCCACTTCAAAACCTCCAACTCCAACACCAACGATATGGTTAATTTTGTTCCAACGCGTTTTGCAGGATGCAAACATGGAAACTACACCTGAGACTGCAAATGCCAAGGCTTGGACATGTGGGTTTGGGGGTCTGTGGGTACAGGTCTTTCTCAGTGAATGATTTGTTGATTGCCCCTCTACCACTTTAACATCTTCTTGATGTTCTTCCAAGTCTAGTCTTCACAACCTTTTCAGTCTTTTTTGTTTCAACCTCCTACCGTCACACCGCTGCAGGCAGCGGTGAAGCCTTTGAACAAGGCATTGCAAATGATGGACTTGGAGCAAACTTTGGAGGACGATGGGTTTGTGTCCCGGGCTCCTCCAGCGAAACGCCCTCGAAAGCATCTTGAAAACCTCGAGTCACCGGATGTTGTTGGTCCCCAAACTGTTTCTTGTCTAAAAGTCGACATTTAGAGCAATGCTGAAAATCAAACCCGACAGTCATCATTCTTGGAGTCAACGCCTCTGAATTCTGTTGGGATTTCAATTGGTTTGAACAAAAAATATCATACGATTGAATATTATGATTGATATGTTCATTTTGGGATGGATGTAATTTAGATAGATCAATAGGTATTTCAAATGGCTTGTTAAGGCACCCCGTGGCAGAAAACGCAATCTTTCGGGGTTTCTTTTTTGAGGTTTTTCCGATAATATCCATTCTCATAAAACATCAAGTGTCATTCTCAAAAATTCAGGCCAAGCAAATGGCAGCACTGAAGGCTGATGACAGGAAGCAATTCGATGTTGCAACCGGAGATGTTTTGACGGAATTTCGTGGTTACGATCTTGATGCCCTCAGTTTGCCCCATTGTGCCCGACCACGTTCCAACCAAACGTACATGGGTAAGCATGGATACACCCTTCGCTCTCCATCGGGTGCAGTCACTTGACAAGTGGTGTTTCCAAAACATTACTGTAATTGAACGTTTTTGTTGGCGCCTATTTTGGCTATGATCCCTGTTACTACTACAAAAACCCAAAAGGAATAGTTTTGTATCAGTTTTGCAGTCAGCAAATTCATCCAACTCCTTTTGCCTACTGCCCATCCCACAACAAGTCGCCGTGCGATGAGGCCATTGAAGTCTTGCTGAAGTCCAAGGCCTATGTTGTCAAACGGTTGGATGCGTCTGATCCAAGCGGAAGTGATGGTCAGAGTCAGAAGGAAAAGTTAGGCCAGGTAACATGGTCAAAGTTTGGAGGGCCCACCAAAGCATGGAATGTGGCAGCCACTCGTGCCGGCTTTCGGTAGATCCCAAAATTTTCATTGCAGGGTGTCAATGCCCTAGATCTTCCAGTACATGAGGACTTCAATTTCCAATTCATCATATGGTTGCTCCAACAAAAAAAGTAGTTATCAAACAAAGCGCAAACACTGGTTCAGAATGTTCAGTATTTGCTTTCAGTTCGTATTTGTTTTTTTGAAGTTGCTGGGGGATAGGCATTGCAAAGCAAATCTAGGGTTCAAAGAACCTGCCTTCTTAGACTCTCGTGTGAAGGCGGGCTTTGGTTTGCGTGAAGGCCATTGGACCTTCTACTTAGATATCGGGGTTTGATAGGCAAAACTCTGAGGTCGCACGAAAAAGTGGTACAAATGCGTTTCTGTTTTCAAGATCATGGTTTGAATTCAAGATTGTTTGATTGGAACCCTCTACATGTATTTAGAACTGCGCGATTTTCTGATCTCAAAGTTTCTGGTTTCAAAGGCTGGTTTCAAGAACATATTTTGAATTCAAGCGTCTCCTGACCCACTAGATGTCACGAAGTTTCTTTGAAACCATCCATATATACTTACTTGAAAACTTAGCTGCAACGGCTCCAGGTACAGCTGCCTTGCAAAGCCTGGTTGGAGCATCTGCAGGAGATGCCTTGGGTTCTGCTGGCTCGGGGCTGGAAACATATCCCAAAACAGTTGCTACTTTGTTTACAAACAAAAAATATCAGATTCGTAGAAGGAATCTTTAGATATATATGTATAAATAAAAGCATATTGATGTAGCAATCAAGGCTCGAGTGTTGCATATCTATTCCTATTTGGTGCCATGGGAAAGGGTGAGAATCGTAGCTCCAAACCTACGAGAAGCATGAAGACCATTCGGGCATCGATGCCCTTTCAGCCCGATAAGAAAGAGAAGGTGACGCATGTTCCACGCACCATGGGTGGAAAGCAGCGTTCTATGATTCTTCGTGGCCTGAAACACTTAGGGGCCCCTGTGGACACATGTCTTCACTAAAACCAGTTTTTCGTTTACAGGTTGATCCTTCAAAACATTCCATTCCCCAAAAGGAACTATGACTTCAAATGTATGCCTGCTTTTAAAGCGATTTTAAAGGGTTGTTTCATATTTGGTCGATCCCCCCCCCCAAAAGAAAAGATATCATAGATGTTGATTGTTTGCAATTGCACCTAAAGAAACCAAAACATCCTAGGTCATTGCGTCCTTGGTGTCTCTGCTTTTTGGTAACCCTGACCTTTCTTGGAACAACCCAACAGAGCATTTCGAATGCTTTGCTGGAAAAATGGAGGTGACAAAAGCCGAATGGCGTGTCTTTCGGCTTGTGGAAATATTGGTATAACTGTTTTAGACGTTTTCATTTCAAGTGTTTCAAAACCTCAAAGTACTGGTTTGCGTTTTGCATCATAGTGTTTGTTTAATATTGGGAAACCCAAGGCTGGTCGTTCAGCCACGCCGTTTGACGTGGAAATCGGTGGGAGCAGCATGGACCTTCTGAGTAATGAAGGCTTCGCCAACGCGCTTTATTGCGCATGTAATCTCAAAGTAGGTGCAGGCCACGTTACTGCGCCAGTGTGTTCTACGTGGGTGTTCATGTTCCATGGATTGTGTTTAGCTCTGATGTGTTGCTTTTGTTTTGTTTTTTGGATATAACTGGTTCCAGGTGTGATTCAAAAATGGTTATATGATCCAGCCTTCACAAACAAACAAAAAAACAAACAAACATACAAACAAACAAACAAAACAAAACAAACCAAACCAAACCAACTAACAAGCAAACCAACCAACAAACAAACAAACAAGCAAACCAACAAACAAACAAACAAACAAACATACAAACATACAAACAAACCAGCCAACCAACCAACCAACCAACACATATCCACATGTGACTCCCCCAGGTCGCGTGGCTCCACGCTTAGAACCAAGAGCAAGCCGCTAGGTCGGAAAGACAGCCGTGCTGTCTTGGAAGGCAACCTACTGGCTGCACGGGCTGTAGTCTTGATTTTGATCGTGGCAAGCAAGGCTGTATGGTGGGTCTTGGAGCAGCCCTCCTCGTCAATAATGGAATTGCACCCATTATTCCAAGCAATGCTGCACATGTTACCTGGGGTGCAAAGGAAAATGATTAACATGTCTTCTTATGGAGCACCGACAAAAAAACGCACGATCCTATATTCAAGCACCTTTCCTGTAAGTTAGTGAAGTTGCGTTTTCTGTTGGAATAACTCGTGGGTTTTTATGTTAGATTGATAAACCCCTCCTAGAAATTAAAATCAAAGTGGTTTACCATGAGGGGTGTATCCAAACTTTACCCCCAAGGCCATACGGAAATCAATACCATTGACGACTTTGCTGTGGAGCCGCAGCTTGAAGACAAGCAAATGGTGGTAAGATATGTCAACCACAGGGGAGAAAAGAGGTGTCATGGTGGATCTGATTTGAAATCCAGTCAAAGCTATCCCAGGCAGTTTCCAAGCTGGAATCCAAAAGGCTAAACAATGTTTGCTCAATTTTTGATGTTTTGAATTTGGAAGGGATGTCCCAAAAGATTTCCTTCTCCTTCCCTTTGCACCTTCCTGTCCTTCCCTTTGCTCGGGCCTCTCTGCAAGGTTTGGGCAGGCTCTTTCGAAAGCTCGCACCTTGCATGCAAAGCGCAATGTGCGCCGAGCTAGGCGGTTCATTCGCCAAGCGAGAAACACCACCAATCAGTTCAATTTACGGCCACGTGTTAATCGCGCTTGGGTTGCAGGTGCTAACCTCCAACCTGTCTTAGATTTCTTGGCTAGCAAATGCTGATGGATAATATTCCATGACGCTGGCCCAAAGCCATGATGGAGTATGTACAGTATTTTGGTGGGATTGCTTTCTCATACATAGTTCCCAGGTGTGAGTTTGATGTCCTATCCATCTCTACATGATGGGGTTTGGCAAGGAAGGTAGCTGCAAGTGCTCATATGTTTTTGTAATGTTTCATGGATTACCCACCACTATCACGATCCAAAATAGTCTTGGCCCGTTCTGATTTTTGCTTCCATCACCTTCCGTATTGCCATTGCGATTGCAATTAGAATGGGTGATAGTCAGTGGTCACACGACAAAGAAAACGTGTTTGGGAGGGAGCTTCATGATGATGGCTACAGAAATCTATTTGTGAATCCCAGCATAGCTAAAGTTATTCCAACAAACATGTATAATAACCCACGTTGCTTTCCAAGCCAACCTTCCAGGACTATGCCACGCCTTTGCTTGAAGCGTGCAGCTTCGGCCACTATAGGCCAAATCCGCCTGTTTGCGCAGGGATCCATGTGGGGGAAACGTGGGAAACATGTGGAATCCAAAGAGAAGATCAGAATCATTGGAATCATTTTGAATTCACTTCTTTTTGGGTAGGGATCTCAGGAAATCTGAAAAAAATGCATCAGAATCATTAAAATCCACTAGTGCGCTTGTCATCGAAAAACCTGCGAATTGTATCGAAAACCTGCGCATTGTAGAACCCATCAAAATTCCATCAAATATCCAAAGAATCCATCAAGTAGCGAAAGAATTTTGCAACATTTCCAAGTCTGTGAAGCCTGCGAATTGTATTTGGGTGATGTCAGTCTTTTTTGTTCAAGGATTTTGGGCTATATTTATCTCCCGATATAGCTAAGAGCTCATCATGTCAGCGCCGGCCAAACGTGTCCGGGCAAAGTCTTCCCCTGATGCTTCCAGTGGTGACTTGTCCCAAAGAAAGTCAGAACGTCCTTCAGCTTTGAAGAAGAGGAAAGGAGGAGCTGAGGATGATGAAGCTAGAAAGAAGGCAGCCTTGAAAGAACTAGTTGAGAAGAAGAAGAAAGCGGAAGAAGCAGCCAGGAAAGCGGAAGAAGCCAGGAAAGCGGAAGAAGCCAAGAAAGCGGAAGAAGCCAAGAAAGCGGAAGCCGCCAAGAAAGCCAAGGAAAACAAGGAGAAGACTGATCGCAAGAAGAGAAGGCCTGAAGAGAAGGAGGTTGAGGATGAGAAGGAGGATGGCAAGAAGAATCATGATCCTAAGACGAGTAAGGCTGGAGAGAAGAAGAATGAAAAGAAGGATCATAAGAAGAGAAAGGCTGAAGAGACGGAGGCTGAGAATGGCAAGAATACTCAAGATCCTAAGAAGACAAAGGCAAAAGAGAAGGATGACAAGAAGACTGTGGATCCTAAGAATGGCAAGGCAGAAGAGAACGGTGACAAGAAGAATGAGGATCCTAGAAAGACTAAGGCTGATGAGAAGGATGACAAGAAGGTTCGGGGTGCTAAGAAGGCTGAAGAGAGCAAGGATGAGAAGGAAACGAAGAAAAACAGAAAGGGGGATAAGGAACCTCCTATCAAGTTTATCCCAAGCCAAAGGCAGAAGATCGAAGGAATCTTTCATACCCCTCCAGCCAGGACATCTTCAGTCAGAAGCGATCCTTCCAGTGAGGGCTTGACTTCGAAGGAAAAGGCTGAGATGCATCTACGCTCTTTGGGTGACATTCTTGACGCCAGTGATGAAGACTCCGTTTCCCTCCCAGCCACTGACATGGAAACGTTCTTGACAGATATAAAGGGAGAGGTAGGCGGTGATCTATCGGAAGAGGAAGGCTCAGAAGATGAGGAAGAAGATGAGGATGGAGGAGAGGAAGAAGGAGAGGATGAAGGAGAGGAAGAAGCGGAGGAAGAGAAAGAACCTAGTAGCGATGGCGAAGTGAGTGAAGATGAAGAAAAGGACAGCGATGATGAGACCAAAGAAACAGAAAGCGAGTCTGAAGATGAAGTTGAAGATAAGGATGATGTCAAGAAGAGCAAAGCAAAGGCTGCTGAGAAGTGTACGGCTCTTGTGCCGGTGGTCAGTGAGACAAGTGTTGCAAAGCCTCATGAAACTCGCAATTCCACCACCCACAAGCGAGAGTGGGATTGCTTCACTAAGCAGCTCAAAAGCAATGGTCGGGTTCCGACCAATCTGAGTGAGTACGCTGCGACTGCAGCAAACAAACAAGACCTTTTCGGGATGTGGCTCGATTCGGGAAAGGATTGGAAAGAATGTTCAGTAATTCTTGAGAGAAAAGTGTCCCAGAAATCTCAGGCCGAAAAGGGGTGGACAGCCATCCAGGGAAGGGAGCTCCTAGCTAGGTACCATGACAACCCAGAGAAAGCCGAAAAACTAATGCAAAGCCGACGTGACAGTGGATTGTGGTACCCTGATGATGACTTCCCTGACGATGAAAAGGAATCTTGATTTTGAAAATGAACCAAATTTTCTTTCCCATGTCAGGTCGTGTATTGGGAGAAACTGAAAGAGTATTTGGAAAATTCTTTTATCTTTTTCCCATCTTTTTCCCAACCTTCATCATAGACCCTCACTAAGGAAGCTTGGTACTACATTCGGATTGGTAACTCCTTCAAAAAGAAGGATTCAACAAGTGAAGAGCTGGCAATCAAAGGAAAGGCTGAGATTGATTCAGCCCTTAGGGAATCCCTCACAGATGCCAACGACGGCATTCTCAGGCCTGGTGCATTGCCGAAGATGCAAACCGCATCAGCTCAAGGTGGCAAAGAACTCCTGGACGCCATTGAGAAGGCAGGTGGTATCGGTTCACTCATGAATTACGTAATACGAAAGTCTTGCTATAAGTAAGATTCCTTCCCAGAACATCCTGCATCCACCTTCTATCAAAGCCCCATCAAATACCCAAACACTTAACCTACATAAAAATTATTGCAGGTGCACCAACCAAAGAAAAAGAAAGTGGAAAAGCCTGAGAAATCAGAGGATGCTACGCCCCTTACAACTGAGGAGAAGGCGAAGGAGGCAATGAAAGATTTGTTGGCCGATGCAGCCAAAGCCAGGATTGAATCCCTAAAGCTATCCAGCATTCCTTATGCTTCTGAACTTTCCAGCAAGCTGTTGGACCATGCCAAAAAACTTGAGCAGTTTTACAAGGATGTGCAGGAAAAGATGGGGCAAAAGGACGAGAAAGGTTTGAAGTCCTTGCTCGGCGAGATTGCTGAAGCAAATGTCTTTACAGCGCAGGCCCAGGCAGGTTCTTCTGGGATAATGGGGTGTGTTCAGGGGTTTAGGTTTTCTTCTATCGCATTTGTCCTTAATTCTTCTTAAAGCTAAGCAGCCACACCACACCCTTCATTTTGGCAATTCAAAGTCGTTTGAAACATTGTTTCAATTGCTCGTTCCAGGCAGCTTCAACGGCATTTTTGAAAGAGCCAAGCAAAGGAAAGAAGAAAGCAAAGGGAAAATCCAAGGCAAAAGGCTCTAAGGCAAAGTGAGCTCAACTTAGATTTCTAGCAGACCATTGAGAGCAATGGTTTGGGGTTCAGATCAAGTGCAAAACACTTGTGACCGCGTGGCCCATGGCTCCCTAGAGCAGCTGGACTGGAACATTTGACACGTACTGAAATTTTATGGCAATCCTTTCCAAAAGATTAAATCTTGACAAGTCCCAACTTTGAACAAAGTCAAAAGGTAACAAATCTTGAGATGTTCCAAAATCGGAGTCGGGTTGCCAGGAGTTCTTGGGAAGGGTTTAGCATCAAGTAGCATATGTCAAGCAAAAAGATTGCTGTTGAATATGCAAAGGGTGCTTTGAAAACAAGCAAGACTTGTAGCTCTAAGATGTACATCTAAGGGAATCAGAAAGCTTATTTCATTTCCATCAACTTCGTTCCTGGATATTCCAACGACCATTAGCAAGTTAACCTTGTTAAGACTCGCAGCCCCACCATTTGCCAGGTGTTGCGGCCTTCAATCTCAAAGCAAGGCACGTTGATGCCGGCAACCTCGAGACAGCATAGCGTTGAAACATGTTTGGGTGGTAATTATGTTTGAATAAAACTGATCAAACAAAACTATATTTCCAAGGTTGGAAGACAAAGAAGATCTATATAAACAACTCAATTTGGAACGAACCATGAGATTCGATTTGGAACCCTGAGGAAGCGGCAAAAGTTGGAACACTACCCTGAAAGCAAGACTGTTCACAAGCTAACAGATCTAATTGGCCGGGGGTGTATCTCAATTGCTTCTGCTGCAGAGCTGGCGTCATCAATTGCTTCTTGTTCCAAGAATTTGATTGTGGATTTTGAACCGATGGAACATCTTTTTAACCAAATGCTTTAGAGGGAAATCATTGACAAATATCAGGTTTGAAAACCATATAAAACCATGTTAAAACCAATGCCCAGGTAGCTGACCATCCAACCTTGCCAAATCCAGCAGTGCGAGCATTCGCAAGCTTGGGGTCGGACACAAAGTACGGTGGGAACTTGGAGCGAGACCTGCACCGATGGTTGCGGGGGTTGTACGGTTTCAAACTCCAGTCTTACACCCTGACTTTGGACCTGCAGGTAGCGTTTTGGAAATTCAAAAGCATTGTTTCCCCAAAATTCTGTAGCCCAATGTTTTCCTAGTTTGAAAGGTTCATGACTTTCCACCTGGAGGTGACTGGCAAAACCCCAAGACCAACAGCGGTCAAAGTTCTCCTTCCACATGAAGTACTACATTGCATTTTCACATGCTGTCCTCCTTATCTATTGAGCGCTATAATGCTTGGGGATTTGGATGGGAATGCACGTTCCAAGTTCTTTCAACACATCAAGCATCAAGAACCTTGGAGGGATCACCCATGGTTAACCCAAGATGTAGACTTCCAGAAACTGGTTCCCATTGTGTTTCATGCTGATGGAGCTCAATTCTACCGTGATGATGAAAACTTTGTTTGGAGCTGCGGGTCAGCTTTTGGGGCCAAAGGACATATAAGAGATGTACTACTTTTGAAGTTTCCATTCGCCATCATACCCGAGAGATTCATGCAAGACAAGGATGTTTCTTTGCTTTGAATGTCGAAATCATTGATCGTTTTACACGGCTGTTTTTGTACAACTTTCCTGGAGTAGGTAGAGGATGGATTCCTTTTTTGGGTATAGTTCAATTCTCAAAAATATCTACCTACCCCTGACCATCTAAGGTTCGCAAAGCAGTCAACAAAAAGATCGCAGAGGTGGCCGCCTGGTCGATGTCGTGTGCTGCGTCCGGCATTGGTCCTGGAGTTGGCTTTTCGGGAGAAGAGTTTGATAAAGGGACCTACCGTTACCACTTGAGAGGGAAAGAGCTGGCCCTGGGTTGGCGGCCTTTCGCTTTGCAAAGAAGGAATGTTTTTGGTGGTTTTAGGGGTTGAACAAATGATTTTTGGACCCCCCCCATATGTTTGAAACATATGTAATCAGAAAAACCGTCTTTTGGATCATGTTGGGGCCACCCAGGGCAATCTATTTCGCCTTCAAAGCGGACCTAAAAGCCAGAGTTTTTGTCCACCAACAAGAAAGGAATTACCAATGCAATTCGAATCTTGGGTTTGTTTTGTGACTGGAACTTTTTTTCTGTGTGGCCTGTGCCAAATATATAGTTTGGGATACCCATAAGCAACCAGCATAAAGGGTGTGAAATGGATTTACATTTGATGTTTTCATGGTTGCCTGCAAAGGCTCCTTTACACATCAAGCGTTCCCACCATAGATTTTGCTAGGAATCCACCAACTTGTGTCTAATTTTTGGATCGTGTAATTTATTACCAAGTGAGGATGTGCGACCGATGCTTAGCACAACAGGGCAAAGATGCAACAGAGCCAATGTACTACAAAAATTTTGGCGACTACAAAGCCTGGCATCTGACAGCCATTCATCATGATGGGTATTTGAATCTGGATGCTAGTAGTTTGACACCGTGGCTGGCAATGGAAGGGTTCAAAACAGAATCCGTTTCTTATGATCTCCTTCACAACATATTCCTTGGAACAGCGAGGGATTTGATTGCTTCGGGGTTGAAAACACTGATCATGCAAGGGTGCTACAACTTCACGGGGTTGACTGATTTGGACGCCATCCTTTCCTACGTGGATGCAAAGATTAGAAAGACCTGCAAAGACCATAAGCCACATATATTTGCATTTGTTTATTTCAAATTTTCAAGGAGTTCTTTTTTTGGATGAGGTATCAAAAACATAGTAATATTTTGGGGTGTGCTTGCCTCGTTCCCTCAGGTTAGCCTTGCCTGCGAAACCGCAGATAAACGCTCACAACCTGAATGGCGATGATGATTACGCAGAGCTGTCATCGCGTTTCAAGGGGTCAACAGTCAAACTATTGATTTGGTGGCTTGCAAAAGAAACGCAAGAACAAGCTGAGAAAATGCCCAATGAATCTTGATACGGTTTTTGGCAAAATGATTTCATTACAGCTTGTAAATGGGAAAGGTGGTATGTTTTCAAATATCCTAAATCCCATGACCATTCGCACAGAAACAAAAACTGTTTTTTAATCTGCTCAACCCCCTGATTTGTTTCTTGAAGGGAATTAGTGATCAGTTTTCCCACCATGACCACCCAAGGACCGTTTGGTCAACATTCTAGCACATTGCGTTTACAACCTCCAGCGTTTCTTAGAGATACAGGATTTTGCAGGCCTGGTGCTTGACGAATCGGAGGCACAGGAATCAGCAATGAGCCTGCGAAATCATCTTCGAACTTATGCAATTTTAGCAGACCATTTCTACAAAAACAGGATCATGATGTACAAAATTCGATGCAAGAGTCACTACCTTTTTCACGTAAGTGAAGAGGTGGAAAAGTGGAAGTTAAATCAAAATTTGTTTCACACTTTCCAAGAGGAATCATTCCTTGGCAAAATCAAAGCTATAGGGGTTCGCTGCCACGGCCGTTCATGTACGGCAAGGCTGTATCAACGATACTTTTTATGCCTAGCAGTGTATTTTCAAGAGCATCGAAAAAGGGATAGATAAGGAGTGAACACTCGTGTAACAGATTGTCAAAATGATAGCTGTTTGCTCCATGGTCCATGGTGTTTTCCCTGTTCTCCAAAGTCTCTTTCGATGTCGGGGTTCTGTTGCGCCTGATGGTGCTTAAAGACTCGAAGATCGCTGCCACGCGATGCAAAACAGGAGGAAAGACGTGTCACCTATAATTAGAAGTGTTTAGATCCAAAGAAGCACCAACCCTCTTTCCATAAGTTACGTTTCCTGCAGTTCAAAAAACACAACCTCTTTTATATACATATGTGTCACAAGTGTTGTCCAAGTTTTTGCATGTTACATGTCACAAAGTGATCTGTTTTTTCTAAACTGTGAAACGGCGAAGGAAGCGGCAAACAACTAGTTTCAGAATACCTAAACCAAACCCAACTTGTTTTTGCTTGAAATGATATTCTGTTCTACAGTGAAAATCCCAAACAAAAACCGTTCCATCCAATAGTCAGTTGCCACCCTTCCATTCTTTGGTGGTTTGTGGGGCGGTAGTTTGGGGCCAGCTGTTTGTCACCTAAGTATGATTATATGTGTATATATTGCAATATACAGTGAGGACACAAACGCCACCGCTTCAAACGCCACCGGTTCAAACGCCACTGTTGCATGCTATAGTCATATGCCCTCCCTCCCATTCTTTGGTAGTTTCTGGGGTGGTAGGTTGTGGTAAGTTGTTTGTCACCTAATTAAATGGTGAATGTTGGAATCTTCATGAGCACCAAAACGCCACCGCTTCAAACGCCACCGGTTCAAACGCCACTGTTGCATGCAATAGTCCTATACCCTCCCTCCCATTCTTTGGCGGTTTTTGGGGTGGTAGGTTGTGGTAAGTTGTTTGTCACCTAGATGCTAAATGTTGGAATCTACATGAGCACCAAAACGCCACCGCTTCAAACGCCACCGCTTCAAACGCCACCGGTTCAAACGCCACTGTTGCACGCAATAGTCCTATACCCTCCCTCCCATTCTTTGGTGGTTTCTGAGGTGGTAGGTTGTGGTAAGTTGTTTGTTGGTATTGGTAGAACATGCATATCATGAGCGCCAAAATGCCACCGGTTCAAACGCCACCGGTTCAAACGCCACTGTTGCATGCAATAGTCATACGCCCCTCCCATTCTTCGGTGGTTTCTGGGGTGGTAGGTTGTAGTAAGTTGTTTGTCACCTAAATGGTAAATGTTGGAATCTACATGGGCACCAAAACGCCACCGCTTCAGACGCCACCGGTTCAAACGCCACCGCTTTTTGCCATCGCTTCCACCCTCTGCTGTGCACATGGTCAAAGTACCATGTGGGCCATAGTAGGACGTGGGTCAAGTACCATGTTCAAACATCACGGTACCCTGCAGTGTTCTTGAGTTATTGGAAAAGATGACAGAAACCTCATGTTTAGAGGAAGTACATTCTATATGCATACGAAGCACACGACATGAGTATCCTACACACGACATCGTTTTGTTGAAACAATGTCGTTTGTAGCAAATGCTGTCCTTTGAGCAGCGTTGGATCCTCTAGGNTGAAGGATCAGCTGGGGGCGGACCTTGATCCCCAGCCGGTCCGACCGGACTCATTCAGTGATTGCCATGCCACGAGTGTGACTGTCCACACTCCACGCATAGATGAGCATTCTTGCATGTATCCCCAAACCGGCACCCCAACGAGCAGTTGAAGAAGGGGCACCTCTTCTTACCACTGTACTTGAACGAAGTGATCTTGCTCCACTCTGCTGCCGGGACTCGTGCATCTCGAGCGACTTTATCTCCACCACCACGAGCTGCTGTCTTCTTCGACTCGACCGTCTGCTTGGCTTGCCGCAGGATCTCTTTCTGTCGAGCACGACGCTTCTGATTCCGGGATTTCTTGTCTGGATTGCCGGCGAGCGGGCTATCATCTTCCAAAGATCTCTTGGCACTCCTGATCGGTGTGGATGGCTCTGCCTGCTGACCGGCTTGTTTGAACTTGTCCAACTCAGCACTGGAGCGGGCGTCATTCCACAACTGTTTGTGGTTGCTGAGAACCTCCACAAGAGCCACCGAGAAGGTTGGGAAGCGCTTCCTCTGATCATGGTTGAGCCTATGAACTTTCTTTCTGATCAAGGAGTCCACTGCCAGCAGCAGCGCCAGACCTTTGTTTTCATGCCTCCACTCCTCGAGCTCTGCCATGTACCTCAAAGGACCTGCTTTCCAATTGAAGTCACAGATGTTGAGGTACTCAAGAGCAACAAAGAAGGCGTGGAGCTTGTCCATGACCTGGGACTCTGATGCCGCTGGAGGAGGCTGATCAATGGTGACGACCTTGAGCAAATCTTCTGCATTCTTGGAGATACCTGACTTCTGAGCCACTTGTTCGCTGCGGATCCGCATCTCACCGACCTGGTAGCAGGGTACAGCCCCGTGCACCAAAAAGTCACGCTGGATCCTCTCAACGAGCTTGCGATGCGGCTCACGGTGTGGTGGTAAGATCACGTCAGGATGTCTGCCTACGAACTGCTCTCTGAACTCAGCATGATCATCACCTGGGATCTCAGGGACTTTCGAGGGGTCTTCTTCCATCTTTGCACGACGAGCTGCGAAGTGTTCTTGGAGACTCGAACAAGTCCTCCAAACTGCAGCCAAAGAAGTTAGAGCTAACTCCTTCGCTGCCTCTGAGTCCCCGAGCTTGGTCTCATCTGCGACCAGGGTCTTCAAAGTTGCTTTGACCCCTGCGATCGTATCGCCGAGCATGGCGAATGTTTCCACATTGATCATGCCTGCCTCTGCTGCCAGGATGCATAGTTTCTCCGACAATCTCTGCCTTCCAAAGACCTGCCGCAGAGCCGAGTCAGGCACCACTATCCCATCAGGATAAGTAGTTCGATCGACCATGGCTCAGTTGGCTTGCTCTGAACAAAAAGGCTTCTTAGCGGAGCGAGTGAACGATCGATCTTCGAGACAGCTTCTCTTAGCTACCCTAAGATGATCAAACACTTCAAGCAGCCTCTGAAAAAGATGCCGAACCCACCAGGTTTCTGGCGCTCTCTTTTAAGCTGACTCGATCGAGAACAGACGAGTGATGTCCGGTCTGTGTCGAGCACAAGACTTGCACAAAGCCGAAATATCGGGAAGATCAGATCCTACGGCTGTACAGTCATGGAAATCAAACCTAGAACATGCAATGCTCTCGGGATCCCCTAGTGCAGTGCAATGATACTTATAGTCATAGTAGCTTCCAGGAGCCGGGTTCTTGATAAAGAACTGAACTCCTTCGAGCTCCTGATCGCACACATCAGTGATCACTGTGTTCTTGTCTTCTTGAATGAAATGATCATTCCTGGTGAGGTCTTGAACGAGCTGCTTGATCATGGTGGCTGGTACAGAGGTCCTGTTCCTCGTGTACTTGAGAACTAGCGGCCCTGGATTCTTCCAGTTCGCTTGGAGGCCTATTTCTTCGGTAGATCTACCTGCATGAACTGCGGCGTCCAGCAAAGTCACTCGACATGAGTGTGCAGTCAATTCAGCCATTTCTCTGATCAAAGCTGACTTGTTCTCATGGGGAATCACCTCCGTGCTTGCCACAACGATCGCTTGCTGGACGAAGACCTTCAGCCATTTCACCGATCGACTGTAGGTTGGTGGAGTGTTGGTGAACTCATTCCTGGTGTTGAGCTCCGGAACCCAAAAGTCTCGATCACTGTCCACAGCTGGAAACAAGGTCCACCCAACTTCCAGCCAAGTGGAGTGAGCAAACCCCACCTTTGGAACAACGAACCTTGTTCCAACTCTTTTCCGATCGACCTTGGTCTGCCACGCGACACCAAACAGTCCTTCATCCTTCATGATCAAGTCTTTCGGACTCACGTGGATCGCATCATCGAATCTGAGCGATGCGAAAATCATGCACAAGATCCACCAGATGAAAACTCGAGCTGCTAGCCCTTCGGATTCATTGAGCACCAGACCCTCGAGAGCGCCGACCACATCCACTGGGATCGGTTTGGCCTCTTTCAGAGTCTTTGCTCGATCGGCTACGACCTTTTCTTGGAGAGCTCGCAACCTCCGATCGTCTAGATTGGGAAGATCCATCACCAACCTAGCGGCCACCCACTTCAAGCTGGTCTTAAAAGATGGGATCACGGTCGGTCCACAAAACCTGGAATCAAGGTGAAGAGCATACTTCAGGATCTTTTCCACAGTCAGCGGGAAAACTTCGATCTCGGAGAACGCAGCCCAATGCTCAAATCTTTCGACTGCACGAACGTGTGCAATCATTGTTCGTGGTGCCCCAGAACTGAGCACTAGCTTCCTGAGCTTGGCTGCTTCCCCCGGTTCAAGCTCCTCGCAAGACTCTTGTTCGCTGAGCAGCTTGGCAAACTGACCTGCCCTCTTCCCGATCGACTCAAGTCTGCCTGCCCACTTCACTTTAATAGCATTCTCTTGATCAAGAAGTGGGGTCGATGAATTCCCTTCATCCCCCTTATCTGCTTTGAACTTTTTACTCGGTTGAATGACCTTTTTCACCAGTGGAGCCACGGTGGCTAACCTCCTAAGGTTGGCCACAGACCCTTCAGTGTCTTCAACTAGAGCTCCTTCACAGAGCCCGAACCCCAGCTGAAAACATGTGGATTGAAGGAAAACTTTTTCAGCAGAAATCGCTAATCTCCAAAAATGTTCAAGAGCAGTTGGTTGTGAACACAAAACTCGGGAGACTTCCTCCTCCCAGCTACCCGCCCATTCAGCGACTAGTTCCACAAACTCAGAACTTGTCTGAACATCGATCGCATGAACGAAAGCTAAATTAGCGAGTGGCGACTTCAACAAAGCGAGTGAAAACTCGTCTGAAAAGATTGGAAGAGAAAGAATCTTCACCGTCCACCTGTCACTTTGAGCCATGATCACCTCAGACACAGCAACAGTGACGGCATGAACATGCATGAGAACTCAGACTGTCAGCTCAACGAAATTCGAAAAGAGAATGAAAACAATCAAGGAACAACTTTTTCATCAGCTCATCAATCAACGTCAGACACGCTTGAACAAGCAAACACATCAGACTCATGATGCCACCTTTCACGATAGCTCTCATTGTCATGAACATGTTACTTGAAGCTGTCTCGAACATCGATCGAACGGCTGATTGAGATCCCACAACCCAAAACCACTGAGAGTACCAACCTGCAGTGTCGAACAGTCGCAACCGATCGGCTAACAGTCAGCTTCACGCTAGCTCAAGTCTGCCAACCGAAGAGAGAGACCGAACCACAACACGCAGGCTACCTTTTTCTCGAGCGGATGAGTCTGACGGAACGATCTGTCATTGTTCCAGACCAATTGCGATCTGCTGGCATCCCAGCTGATCAGGAAGAAACTTCCAAAAGAACCTCATGGAGCTTTGGGTCCAAAAGAGACCGGCCCTGAGCTAGGTTGCTGCTCTGAGCCATCCAAAGATCCTCCAACAAACTCGATGTGGAGCTCCCTGACCTCTTCCACGAGCGAGTCGATCTGAGAAGCTTGAGCTTGGTTGACCTTCTCCACAAAGCTCGCTGGGGTCATCGCCGAGAAGTCAATGGCGTCCCCACGACGTTGTTCAAGAGATCTCCTTGGCGGGGCCAGTGACCCTCCCAGCCAAGAACTTGGAGCTGGTGCCTCACCTGGTGCATTCAGCGATGGCTGCACCTCATTGAGCTGCACGATAGGCACTCCACTCTGATCAGCACCCCCACTTGTCAGTGACTTCAAGTGAGCTGAAGCCACACCAGTCGGCTGAACAGCCGGTCCATCCAAGATCGGCGGAACCACCGCTGCTGCCTTCTCCTTCATGGGATCATGCTGCTGAAGAGCGAGCGCCTCAGCCTCGACCAAACACTTCTCCTTGTGGAACAAAGGAGATTCAGCAATCAAGTGAACATTGCTGGGATGACTCTCCACTGCCACTGCCGAGATCCGTGGCC